>CM061048.1:30798089-30896330 GCA_030762985.1 Adelphocoris suturalis
CTTAAAGATCTTTACCCATTCCTCTCAGCAAACCCAGTGACTAAAAGAGTCTTCTCAGAAGTACCGTCAATGTCTTATCGACAAGGATCATCTATCGGAGATATCCTGACCCATAGAAGATCAGATAGGACGGCGCCACCAACGAAAGGTTTGCATCCTTGTGGCAAGCGCAGATGTAAAGTTTGCCCACTGGCTATAGAAGAGGATCACTTCACTTCTGCTAATAACCCCAACTCATACGCATGCAAAGGGTCAGCAGATTGCCAGACGCCTATATGTGTGTATCAGTTGTTGTGCAAAGAATGCCCTGCCTTCTACGTAGGAAAAGCGGAGACAGCACTTAATTTGAGGGTTAATAACCATAGAGCATCGGTAGTAATGAAAAAAGAAGATTTGCCAGTAAGCCGCCATGCCTCGTCGCATGATGCTACATTTGATGATTGCTATGGTATGAAGGTATTGAAAAAAATGGGGCCCACCGATAATAAATTAATGCTGGTTCATTCAGAGAGAGCTCACTCGAATGTTTTGGGCGCGTATGATCCTCCAGGGTTGAATATCAGACGTTAACTGGGCAACCACGCTTCTCCATGGCAAGATTTTCTCACCAATTAACAAAAATCAAAATTCTTTTCTCGTAGTTTGAAAAAGGCATAAGCCGAAATATAAAAAATTAGTTTCATGTTGTCAATTGTTGTTTTTCCTTAAAAATTGATTGAATATGTATATGCTCTTGTAGAGCCATTTCATGCGGTTATATTATATATATATATATATATAATATATATATATATATATATATATATATATATATATATATATATATATATATATATTTATATAAATACATTTTTTTTCTTAAGCAACTTGTGTTTTAAATATAATAGTAATAATATATCCATTACAGTTCATGTTGTTTGTTATGTAAAATATAGTCAGGTCAGCTTTTGAGCTGTTCCTGCAATCAAGTATCAAGTTAATTAGGGTTATGTCCCTACTATATTGAATTTTTGTTTTCACAATTGTAATGTTTAATTTGTTATAAACAATAAAATTAAAAAAAAAAAGAAAAAAAAAAAAAAAAAACACGTCCGTAACACAACATTTTAAGTCACCATACACAAAATTTTCCATAACACAACATTTTTTCAACACGTCAGTTTATATTCATGCTGGTCATTTTGAGAGTTTTTAGTGATTTTTTTAAAGTTTAATTTGGTTCGCAAAAGGTTAAATTTGGTTTGGAAAAAGTTTAATTTGGTCTGAAAAAGGTTGTATTTGGTCTGGATATGCTATATATTGTACAATATCGCCCAAATTAATGGAACCAGTCACCCAAAACATCAAATTTCTAAACTTTTTTGAAAATTGTGTGTCCATTACAAGATTTATAAGGCCACAAAAAGAAACCGAAGTAGAAATAGTTTGATTGTGAGGTTATTTTGTAGGAGGTTGTGTCAATTTTTCCCAAAGCATTTTTTTCAAATTTTGTGCATTTTTTCATTTTTACTGAATTTTAATCCTAAAATGGATATTAGTCCAAAAAAACGCAGCAAAATCCTCACGTTGTCTCACCACTCGTTCACGAACCAGAGAAATATTGCCTTAAAGAGTCAGGTTAATCAGAATGCAGTGCATATAACTTGTTGAAGTTGTGAAAGGAAACTGGATCTCTCAATTCAAAGATGTCTCCTAGAACTGACGCCCTGCTGTTAAGGATTTCTAAAGGTGATCCTGGAAAAATTGCTATTGATCTGAGAAAAGATTTGCTTGCAGAAGGTGTGGAGGAGACGTCTTTTTTGTCTTATCACACCTTGCAACACGTCGAAATTGAGATATCCAGTTTCCTTCCAAAACATCAACACATTATGCACAGCTTTCTAACTCCCCTTACACTCGGCGGCAATATTTCTCTGGGTCTTGAACGTGTGTTGAGACAATATGAGAGTTTTGCTGCTTTTAGCAAATTTTCTTAGAAAATAAAGCTATTGCAATGGCTCCAAAAATTTTAAAATAAAAATTTTCAAAACTTTTCTTCATCGAAATCTGTTTTGAGGCATTCTGAAATGATTCCTGGATTTTAACGCTGTTTTATACATATATATGTATATATATATATATATATATATATATTAGATATATATATGTATGTATGTGTCATTCCAGACGATAATTCTCGATAGAATTGAGATAAAAACTTCGTTCTTTCGCCAAAAAATCAAGCTTTTCAAAAGAAAGGATGAGTTCGTTGGACAACAATTTTTGAGCACATTAAATTGGTCAAATTTCGAAAAATGTACCCTAAAAATGGCTAAAAACGGCCAAAAATCGTTAAATTTTTATTTTTTTTTGCAGAATTTTAGTCAAAACTAAATTTTCAACGATTAACTAGGACATTAAAAAATTTTTTTGCTCAAAATTGTGATGAAAAACGTACTTAAATGTCATTAAAATTTGCTAAAATATCTATAAAAACTGCAAAAAAATTTAAAAATCAAAAATCCCTTTTGAATCAGTGGAATTTTATTTAGAATAAGTTTTTCGCCATAAAATTGGTTTTTAACCATTTCTGTCAACTAAAATTGCTCCAATTTCAATGCAATTTAACATACTATAGTACGATAGATAGTTTATGAAAATTCGCTCATACGATCATGCTGCATGACTGTTTTCTTTTTTTCTTCTTCTTCTCTTAATTGCACAAAATTGACTAAAAAATAACCTCATAATCAATCTATTTCTACTTCCGTTCGTTCGTTGTGGCCTTATAATTCTTGTAGTGGACACAAACTTTTCAAAAAAAGTATGTAGTTACCGAATTTGTACCCAACTCAGAAATTTGATGTTTGAGTGACTGATTCCATTAATTTGGGCGATACTGTACTTATCTCAGTTCGAAAAGTTGGTTTTGCTTACGCGAACTGCGTAAGCATTTTTAAAACTGTTTTCCGTGGTATGACTTACCCTGGACGGGGCGTTGGGGTCGCCGCTGGGGTTGGACTGGGGCATCCCGAACCCGCCGCCGCCCGTGACGCTGACGAGGGTCGTGACGAGACCGGCGACTCGGACGGCCTCCACGTTGGCCTTCGTCAGGTCCCTGTGGAGCTTGTGGAGGTGGAAGAGCGTGAGGAGGACGCAGATGACGTTGATGATGATCCACAGGACGTTGAGGACGTAGTGACGGAAGGGTCCGTGGACGAGCGGGCAGGACGGCGCGTTGTGGATCCCCTCCGAGTTAGCGGCCAGCGCACCTGCCAACACGAACCAACAGAAGGAGCTGACTCAGAATCCTAACCAAATGAGAATATGAACAATTGAAAGGGTGTCTAGAAGAAGAGCGTATGATAAAAGTTCCAGTCATGCAGCATGATAGTATGAGCGAATTTTTGTAAATTATCTTATTGTATAATATTGAATTTTTTTGAAATTTGAGCTTTGTAGTGCAAGGAAATTGTTAACTATCAATTTCATGGAAAAAGCAATTTGAATAATAATCTCATATTCAATAGAGGTTTTGGAGTTTTAGCTTATTTTGCAGTTTTTATCGATTTTTTTTGTCGCAAATTTTAATGACTTGTAAGTATATTTTCCAGTATAATTTTGTACATAAATTTTTGATTGTTCTATTTTATAGTTATTAGAGAGTTTTTGTTCTTCCCGTAATTTTCTACCCGTGTATGGGAAAAGACTGAAATACCAACTGCGCATGCGCGAATCTTCACGTCAATGTGTAGAACTACGTGTGTACGGGAAAAAGGCCTATCTACACGTGCGCGGGAAAATGCATTTGTTGGAATCTCGGCCTACGGGGAGTCATCATAGCCTGATGCAAAGGTAACGACAGTAGCCAGTAACCACAGTGTGACCAAGGTAACCGCAGTTACGCAGTTACCAGCAAACATAACCACAGTGTGATTCGGTCAACAAGCCGAAAGGTTATAGTGAAGTGCTCCGCTAATTCATGTATTTATAAATAATTATAAAGAAATTAATTATTTAAATGAAATGTAGTTTAAGTGAACGAACTTCGTTTTCACGTTAGCGTGACGTTAGCGTTTGGTTTTTCGCGTATACGTGTAAAAATACGCGAAAAAATCACGTGAAGAGCTAGCATCTCCAGCTGCTTGCTCTAGACGCTGCTCTACGCGTCATCGGGAGAAAATCTTACGGGAAGAACAAAAACTCTCTAATAAGCTTTATTAGAGCAATATTGGAAACCAAATTTAGAGATTTTTCTCTTGAGTGGTAACACATACCTGAGAGGAACGTAGGGCCGAGGTTGATCGTGATGCTCGCGAACCAAATCATGAAGGTGCCGAAGAGGACGCACTGAGGCGAGTCCATGAGGAGCGGAGCCATGAGGTCTTTGTCCTCCTCCTCGTCCTCGGGGAAGACGGGGGAGTCGTTGAGGACGGTCGTGAGCATGTTGACGGTGCTCACTGTGACGAGGAGGAGGAACGCCGTCTCCACGAGGGAGCACTTCTTCACCGGCTCGCACCGGAGGATGCTGAGCCCGAGCGGGATGAGGATGGCGGCCCGACAGCAGTCCACCATCGCCTGGTGGAACAGCAGCCCTTGCGACCACCTGCAACAAAAAACAACTCTCTGTACTACAAAATACTATAAGTTGAGGAAATAATTATACTTATTTTACAATATTCGTAAATTTTTAAGACTTAAATTTCTAATCATGTTGTACAAGGCGTTGGTCCAGCCCAGGCGTGCTCAAACTTGAACTGCTGGCAATCTACCTCAATATTTTTAGACTACTTACGATCGACTCTGAGAGGCTGCAAGTATGTGTGATGCAGGGTTGTCGTACATACGCGATACACCCTACCTACCTAGGTAGGGTGTACCGTAGCATATATAGATATTAGCTTTCTGCACAATTTACGTTATTTTAGTCAAGGTTTGGGTTAGGTTTACTTAAGTTCTTCTCTACAATATCAATGAAAAAACTCCTAGTTATTCAAAATTGTGAGTTTATTCGTTGTTACAAAACAAAAGAGTTACATATGGTGTTAAACTCAACTAAGGAGTGACTTTGGATGTTGAAGCGTGGCACTGCATGTCCTCAGCATACTTTTCATAAGATGGTGCGTAACCACTGAGTGCCAATCGCAAGCATGATGACATATGATCGTCAGTTAGTCGATTGCGATATTTTGACTTAATTATCTTCATTTCAGAAAATGCAGACTCGCACAAGTAAGTTGACCCAAACATTGCCGTCAGTTGAAGGGCGATTTGCCTTAGCGGCCTTTTGCCGCAAGCAGTGTTATTACGTAATAAATTTTTGTAGTTTAGTTACCTACTTATTAAAAATTTTTTTCTTCTCGAGATCTACTCAAAAAGCACTCGCGATCGACCGTTTGAGCACCCCTGGCTCCAGCCTATTCTTTGTTTTGGTATTATAGCTTGGGGAGGGACCTGGAAAAGTAATTTAGAATCTCTTTACGTAATGCAAAAGGCTATCCTCAAGGTGATGTCACATCATAATAAACGCTACCCTTCAGTCGTGCCGCTGAAGAGAGAGAATATACAATGACAAGATGGCAGGAAATGTGGACTGTAGAGCAGAGAGGGAGATGGACAGCACGCTTGATTTCTCAGATCAAGGTATGGCTAGATAGAAAACATGGAGAAGTAAACTTTTTCCTGACTCAGTTCCTTTCTTGTCATGGTCTGTTTTACGCATATCTCTATAAAATGGGAAAAGTAGACTTCCCAATATGTCCATACTGCAGGAAATGGACGATGATGTGCTCCATACTTTCTTTGTATGCAAACGATGGGCTACAGAAAGAAGAACGCTGCAGGATGCTCTGGAATCACCACCTCAAGACGTGACACCGGAGGTGGTAGTAGCCAAAATGATTGAACGAGAGCAAAAATGGAATTTTGTAGCTGCCTACGTTGAAGACATCCTCCAGAAATCTTGGAACGGGAGAGACAGAGGAGGAGGGAGCACACGGACCGAGAGGACTGAAGAAATTTCTTAAGGACTCGGCCTGAAGTAATGTGTTAAACAGTTCCAGGCTGAGTTCCAACGTGGGAAAAGGAAGGTGAGGTTTTAGTGTGTTTGAATCACACATAACCCGGAGCGCGGTCCCTTTTGGGTATCTTACGAGATCCGATTACCACCTTAGGATCTTAAAGATTTCCTCACCTGCCTACGTAAAAAAAAAAAAAAAAAAAAAAAAAAAAAAAACCCTTCAGTCGATCTGTTTAATACCCTTAAGGTTTTTTCGTTGAAACAGTTATATGCAAAATCAGCCCTGATGTTCTATCACAAGCATACTGGTTGGTTTCAGTTTTCCGACAGTTCGCAAGCATATCATGCTGCAACGTCAATATAGTTTTAAAAAAACGTTAAAGTTTTAAAAAATAGTTTTTACATGGCTTATTGGAATAGGACCGGAACGAATTTATTCAATGTTTATAAGTATTTATCGCTAAATATAAGTGTAACTTTCTTTTTTATTTATTTTTTGGATATCTTTTGTTTAATGTTCAAATATTTAAAAAATTAATTTTCATTAGTTAGGAAGTATACTCCCCCACACAGCTCGGAGTTATTCTCTTTTCGTGGGGTAATTCCTTGATGTATTTATTGGTTTTTTTGCCCGCCTATGTAATTGAAAGGAATAAACCATTTTTTTATTTCATTTCATTTCAATACAAAGACTATAAAATTTGTATAGAAAATTAAAACTTTGTAATAAGTACGAGAAATTGGGTGCGATTTTTTCAAACATTTCAAATTTATTTTTCTTTAGGACTGAATCAAATAAAGTATTTGATCTCGCGTCTAGATAGGTTGCAAAAAGCATTGTTTTCACTTTCGGGAGAAAAAAATTTCCTGCATCAATCATGTTCATAGGGCTTTGGAAGAAGTATCACAGAAACACAGTATTCTCCAAAAGTGCTCGCAAAAAAGAAATTATTAATAGAGTTGGAGTTTCTGTGTTACATCTTCCAAAGCCCTATGAATATTCACTATTGTAAATCAAATGAAGTTTTTAATATAGTCTTTCTGTTGGATGAAGTGGGAAAAAAAAGACGAATTGATGGAAAAATCGGAGCGAGAGTTGCCATTATCACTTGATAAATTATAAACACACGACTAAATAATATAAATAAAGTTAAAATAAAGATCACGTCTCGAAAATTAGGTCAAATTCCTAGGAGGAGGTTTGGTACCTAAGTGAAGAGTCGAGCAACAAGCGGTCCGAGTTAACACCCCCGCAACCGGCCAAGATTTAACGCTAAACGCCGGTTGATCAGAGATCAGCCTTGAACTTCCATGGTGAAATCCAATATTGCGGACGAATCCGTTCAATATTCGAATTGTCTCTTGAACTCGGATCAAGAACTTGATGAAATCGGACTATAGCGTCGGAAAAAAACAAAAAACAAGTAGATCAGTGCTTACGATGTGAGTCACGTAATAAAGCATTCTCTTGTGAGATCCGCGTGAAATAGACGCTTCCTGTGTTGGATAGGAGACAAAATGGCTGTGGAGCTCACTCAGCTGGTCGATGACCTCTCACTCTTCTTAGAATATTCTCCCTTCAGGGCACTTGGTACCCCAACCAAAATTTTTCAACCTTTTTTTCTTTTTTATGTCTTAAACAAAACTAGATTCATTCCTGAACAAGATAATATATTGCATATAATATTTACAAAATTCAAATTTCTCACAAATTAACTTAGAAGTTGCCCGCTTCATAGTCCGCTGCCCCTGATTCTTCAAATTCAAACAGAGGGAAAGTCGATAATATCCAAAATACTGGTACTTAGGTACTAATTATAATCCAAATCCTAATTTCTTCTTGGAGGAAGATAACCAGCTTGAGTCGCCGGATGAAGTACTAGGAAAAAGAGGGGTTTCAGAGAAAGAAGTTCCAGGAACAGAAGGATCATAGGAAGCCAAAGGATGAGAGCCGGGTGAATGACTCAAAATGCAGAATCATGCAACTTCTTGGAGAAATTCGCGATATGGTTGACCTTCTTGAATATTCTTTTACTTTTCGTCATTGCGTAGGTATAACACTAAAACTATACGGACTAAACCGTACGCGGAAAGATGCACGGACGAGTGGAAAGGTAAACAACATAGAATGACAGAACATTTTATCATTGTTATCATTCTGGTTGGTTGGCTCGTGGTATTATACTCTGACTGTGTGAAGTGAAGTCATTGAGATTACTAACTCATTCACACATATTCAAGTCATATTAGTTCACCAAAACGTCGCAGAAGCGCGAATATCGTTACTTTTTCGTTTTATGGCTCTCCTGAAAAGTAGCATATTTTTGCGCATCGGACCCTCTATCTTGGGATCTACTGAACCGAATTCATTTTTCTTTCTTTAGAAAGTTATCTCTCAACCTACTGCATAAATCTGCGGGAATAGTTTATCGAAATGAGTTATTGTAATTACGGGACAGATAATCGAAGTTACCTCAAATACCACCAATATTTCCGAAATTGGCTTCGATATTGTAATGCGGCAAATTATTATTTTTTCAATCTGATTCCGCAGATCTTTGGATCTTTACAAGATCTATCAGTTAGAAAAAAAATCATCGAAATCGGCCAAACGAGTGGCGAGATAAAGGGTCACGAATTTCGCCATTTTCGGGGGGGTACCAAGTTCCCTTCAGCCTTCCTCTCAAATTTCAGCTTCCTGCGTCAAAAAGGAAACAAAATGGCTTTGGAGTTCACTTCGCTGATCAATGACCTCTCATGTGTCAGCGGCCCCTGATACATCTTTATCTTCGCCATGTTACAGATTACATCCAAGTTTCATAACAACATGGACGTCGGGAAGTGGCATTTAAAACGATTTTAAGAGGCCATACAAATCATCAATGGTCAAAGTGAACTCAAGAGCTCATTTTTCCTTTTTTTTTTTAAATAGAAAAGCGCTAAAAATATGTATAGGTATGTTGCGATGGGCATGGTAAAAGTTCGTTCCAAACAAAGAGAGGAACGTCTGTGGTTGACGGGAGGATTCACACATTGCCCTGCGGCCAAGACGGGAGAGTTAGTAAACCCTGTAAACGGCAAAATATCACTTTCAACTACATTGCTTTTGTCCTACAACCGAACCGTACAGGACATGCGCCCGATCACTCACATGTGCCAGAAATTGTAAATTTCAACAGTATATTCTCTCAGCAAACAAAACTCTGAGACTTACCGAGGTAACAAAGATTTGGGCATTTAGGGCGAATTCGGTTATTACCTACTCTGAACATTGTGACTGGCCCAAACCCAAAAAAACATATGAATATGTTGAAATCATAGATTAAACAAAATGAAAAGATTTAATGCTACATAGTTTGACATTTTGGTGTCTTTGTGTTGTCAAAATTTTGCGTAACAAGATCAATTATGCGGACTAAGATGGCACGTGAGAAAAATTCACTTCGGTTTTCTTAAGGTTAAATTTCGTGTAAGCAAGGTTTTTGTGTTATTGTACACTAGCAAGATTTTACTCTATTCACTTGATAAATGGCTCCAAAAATTTTGAAATAATTTGTTTCTAGCGAATTTTCGTAGAAAATAAACTATTGCTTTGGCTCAGAAAACTTTAAAATCTAAATTTTTAAAAACTTTCTTCATTGAAATCCGTTTTAAGGCAATTAGAAACGAATCCTAGAGTTTAATGCTTTCATATACTCGTATATACCTATGTGTGTGTGTGTGCGTGTGACTAAAACGGCTAAAAATTGTTAAATTCATTTTTTTTTGCAGAATATTGCTCAAATAACGTTTATTAACTAAAAAATAGAACATTCAAAAATGAATGTACAAAATTATGCAGAAAAATGTACTTAAAATTCATTTCATTTGCTAAAATTCATTAAAACTTGCTAAAAACTCAATAATAACTGCAAAAAAGCTTAAAATTCTACTTTTTTTTTTTTTTTTTTTTTTTTTTTTTTTTACGGTTGGACGATTTTTAAATGTTTTTGTTTTTACACATTTTCACCGTGGCATCCCGATCATTTTGCATAAAACCCCGTTCAAATTCGTCCAAAGTTTGAGCATGAAGGTGCTGACATTACTCATTTATAGAATAGAAGTGATGTGAGACGAACCTTAATCTCGTGTAATGTAAATAAATAGGTTCGGTGATGAGATTGCAGAAGGAGGATGCATTAACCGTCACGCAATCTGAGTTTTTAGCCATCAGACGTCAGTATTGCCGTCTGATCAAGGAAATGATCGTTTTTGTGCGCTCTTTGTGCGTATTAATATCACATAATAATTATTTACTTCTGTTTTCCTGTTTCTTTAGATTTAGATTGATTATTTAAAACGCTTAGACTCAACGGCACGGTTAAAGTGTTGGCAGACCGGGCCAACCAACCCATCAATGGAGCTTTTGCATAAATAGAGAAATAAAATTGAGAGTAGACTTCAAGCTGTTCTGGAGATCCGCCAAAGAAGCTATCATACAACTGAAAAACACGGTGTTTCCCCTCACTACTCTCCTCACGCTATATGCATTTTGACAAACGTAAATGGAGGAATCGGGTGTTTGTGACAGCAGTCTCATCAATATTAGGTGCTAAGTACGGTCTAAAGTTCCCGTTTTTTCAAAAATACAGTTGTGAGAGACTTTCAAAATGAATAATGTTCTTAGTTGAATAGTTGGCTGCAGCACACAATTTTTTTTCAGGAATCGAGCCAAGGGATTTATTTTGGTCACTGTTATACAAAGTAAAAGGGAATAAGTGTCGCAAAAAATTTCCCAGATGAACTACATCAAAGAGGTAGTAAACCCCGCAAGAAAAAATGTTTTATCTCAATCAACTCGATCGCAGTGGTCCTAAGTACTAACATGCACATGGAAAATGATGCAGCTGAGCTACTGCCAATTTTACAACTAGATATCATACCTACGGGATCGGAGTCAACTGAAATGGAATTCTGATTTACTTTAAAATACAATTATTTAGAATCTTGACAATGAAATATAAACGGTCTTGAACTATTGAGCAACAATGGCGCATCCCACCACTACTCCCCCCCCCCCCCCCCCCCCCCCATGAGATCTGAACTAAGTCGTAACTATTTGACACTTGAACGAGACCACGATTGAAAGGTGATCTCATTGCAGTGGTGGGGTTCATACCAGAAAATCCATTCATAGGGACGTCCGTGTAATACATGCATTACTTACCAATATGATTTCATGTAGTTTTGTGTAGTGGCGATATTGTACTTTTCATACCATACTTATAATAGTTAGGCCATAAGTTAGTTAGGTATTTTAAAATGAAAGATCCTTCCATTATTCAAAAGCAATTATCTCAGAACCATTCTTCCAAAGTAACAGAAGAATCGCTCTGCATTTCAATATTGAGACAATACACATGAGCCACAGTTTTACAAACACCATGGGTTCACCTGGATGATCAGAGGAGCTGAACAATTCGATATATGAATAACTACTTCATGGGACTTTCTATGTTCTTATATTAGTTTCATTTTACATACAATTCTGTCAATACGATACAATACAATAGTACAATACAATGTCAATACAAAAAACAATTTCATACAAATCTCTCAATTTCTTGTTTAAAGGAAATATGTGGAAAAAAAACAAAACGAAATTTGGATTAATTCGATACTTTGTAGCTCATACATATTGATAAGTTAGTAAAAAGAAAATTATAACCAACTACAATAGGTACTGCGTTACCACATCAAGAGGCCTACAACGGACCAAAATAATCTTTAGGAAATAGTGAAAATCTATATTTACTTGTGAAATGAGAGTGTGCAGTCTTCAGTTTTGCGATTTGTGCAGTTAAATGCCGCATACACTTTAACCATTGTGCATTATCAAAGAAATTTCATGAGTAGATGAACTATAATAATACAATCTTCATTGCACATAATTAAACGATGTTGCCCCCAATATGGCCGACTACAGACTGTTCAATTTGCAATGCGACACTAGCGCTACGAGTGGGTCTAGTTTATTATAACAATGTCTTTGTACCAGACGGGCAGCCTCAATTCAAGGATGGCCCACCACTGGTGGAACTGTGCTCCAGGTAGTGAGATCATGGGGGGGGGGGGGGGGGGGTGAACAAAGCTCATGAGTAATTTTGAACAAATGTCCTGAGGGACTTAAATTGGGGGCAGAACTAGGTCGAGCAGGGGATCTGTAGGTATGGGCTTCCACTCATAACGGTCCAAACTGGGCAATTTTTCCATACTCCACTCTCTAGATCTACCGATTTGGGACTGGGAGAGGGATTCTAGACGCATTTTTGAGCTGTACCTCAGACTTCGGCGTCATCTTCTTCGTGAAGCAGGGCATGATGTCTTCTTTGGCAGAGACAGAATCGCTCTGACGGACAGCGCTGAACTACATGGCGGAACGAGAAACAGTTTGAACAAACGGCCGCTTTTTGAACTGCTTCAATTCGCTTCCTTATGGGGAGCATCCGGAATGTGGGGCAACGGTAGAGGAAATGTCCACCTGAACTATAGTGACATTTCATTTGCGATTCCATCCTTCCTCTGGAAGTCCCAACACTAGGTTCTATTCGAGATCTGAAGGTGGGTTTCCTTGCTGTGGAGCCCTGAAAGGCTTAGTGGCGGGAGGCAACATTTTAGACACTTTTAACTCCTGTTCTACAAACTCCAGGAGTGATTCAGCTGTGGGTTCCTCATCAGATCGTAGGTGACTCTTTTTGAATTTTTCTGCCAAGGTATATTTATCCAAGCGAAAAAAATAATGCTTCAAAAGCAGGAATGAAACTAAATCATCCGTCTCAATTTCGTTAAATGACTTCAACCAGGAGCGAGAGGCCGAGAGGTAGGCTTCCATTTGTCCCACTTCCATGCCGATAGAACAAATCTCGGTGTGAACTACTGTGAACTAATTGGGGCAAAACACAAATCCCGGATAATTCTCAGCAACTTGCAACGAACCCCTGGGTTTCGGCACCAATGAAACAACGGCAACGGGTGATCTAAATAAAATGTCAACTTCGAACCAACGGTTAACAGATCTATATTCTCATAAGAATTCACAACAACAATTCACAATTAAGAACTAGATCAGATTTAAATCACTCTTTCTTGGTCGAACTCTTGCATGTGGAAAACTCAGAACGGAATCAAATTCTAACCTCCTGGGGACAGAATCCCAAAATTTCGCTCCCAGGGACAGTGCTGCCACCACATGTGGCAACGTAGCCTGCCTGATGACGAACTGCTATATTCCATCCTTATTTATTTGCTCGTGACTTACTATGAATTAGGTTGTCCATCAATCAACCAACCCACTACGGACTGAACGCCACACATGAATCAGTTCTAATGAACCATTTCAGCTGACTCCTCTCGATGGTGGCGCCCCTCGCTGTCTGCGATGAACTAGATCATCTGCCGGTTCCATGTTTTCATGCATGCACCATATCTATCATCTAAATAATTGAAGCGAACTTGTTCAGTTGTCGCCGACGCAGCGCTAGGCTCGGGTCTTGGCCGGTCATGGGCGGCCAAACATACAAATTGAAGTAATTGGGTTCATTTCAATATATTGTTGGTACGGATCCATATTTGTGTTTCCATGGTAGTGACTTTTTCAGGGTTGTTGCATAACTTTCCTTTTGATGACTTGAGCCACTAGAACAGTAAACGGACCCGTGAAATTCAAGACACCTCTCTTTCCTTCAAGAAAAGATGAGCTCGTCAAAAAGACCCGCTTCCCGTTCTCAGGACGTCACTAGAGAGTGAGGGGATGGGGGAATTAGTTTATTAATGATGGGACAAAACGTTGCCGCGCCACTGAGAGATGAGACGGCTGAGTGCTGAAGCGGCTTTGGCTCCCATAAACCATCTTTTACCGTTCTCCTCAGCCCCTTACTCAGGAATTTCAACTTTCGGTTTTACTCCACTTTGGATAACAACCCGTTTTACTGGTGTTGGAATTGCTGTATTGGGTGAAGGTGAAGATGAAAATTTTATTACAGTTTTAGGCTCTTTACTTGTTAAGTGTTTGAACTATAAAGACCTTCTACCGTTTCGCCCGGTCAGAAACTATGAGATACAAAAGTTAGCATGATAATGTGCGTTGAGAAGTTGCGGGATGATGAAGAAGCCTGCAGGCTAAAGGCGCAATGTCGTCACCACCAAATAAATAATAGACATTCTGAAACTAGTGACTGGAAATTATGAAGACACCCACAATTTGCTGTATAGTTTTTGGTGGCACCACGGCAGCAAATGTTGGCGCAATTTATTTATTTATTTATTTGTTTATTTCACGGGACGAGCCCAATTACATTCTATATGATCAGTATGTAAATGATAAAGGTAAGGTACAGTGAAAAGTAACAGAGTGAAAAGAAGGAATACCACAAGAACAATTTGAAAAAAGGAAAACTGTCTCTAAGTATAAATGGCGACATCTCTAGTTAAAATTGAAAATTTTGGAGCTATCGGCTTGTAATTTTTTAGGTAAACTCCGTATTCACCCAGGATTAGCTGTATAGTTTTTGGTGGCACCACAACCAAGAGTTGTTTATTATATGGTGGCGGTAGCATCAGTGTTGTTATCACCGGATGGTAACGTAGTAGATGGAATTTGCTTGACAGCGTGAATTGTTTTGCTTCCAAAACAGTGGAAGCAGTATTTTCACTTCCGAGAGGTAAAATCTTTAAAAAAATCCAACCCTTGAAATAAATAAAGAACTGTAAATAATAATTAATAATAACTCTTAATTAGTAAAATAACTCTTGAAATTAATCAAATCACCTAACTAGTCACTGCATTGACAAACTGGCACCATACAATAAATAAGAAGAACCCTGCAGCAAACCCTACATGCCATGGAAAAGTATCTGTTATTTGAGGGGTAGGTTAATGATTTCAGTTGGACTTCGAAAATCAGGCCTAACGATTTAGGAAATTAATATTTAAAGAAAAACAATATTTTTAAATGAATTAGTAAAGCGTCAGCGTCACTCAGTTGCATTTCATTCTGATTCATATATTTTCCAAAACTCGTGGTCTACATTTCTTGTCTCTTTTTGGACTATCAGAGAATATTGTTCAAAGTCATCCCAGCATTTGTTTTGGCAAAGCCAAGTAATGTATGCAAATGCGATTCTCACATGAAATGGACAAGTGCGTACATACGCTCTAAAGTATAATGATGCGAATTCCTTTACGGGAAAATACATTATGTCAAACGAGTATTGAGATCTCTCGTACATCTTGGTGTCTTCATCCTCCTCGTTACGGTCCAACTTCGTGACCTGTCAACCGATTTATCTTAGGGTGATAGGGTGTTGATGTAATGTGATTGATGTGTCTGTGGCGACAGTACTGAAATTCCATGCTCGTTAATTACTACGTTCCATTGTCACTATCCAAGGTTTGACTGTTACATGGTATCGCTCAATTAACACCACCCCTTTAATTTAATTCCTGGTATTTTTCATGTCAAATCTCTATGCCTGATTTCCAAGTCCAACTGTAATTGTTTCCTGTCCCCATAATTACAGAATATCACCCCTTTAAAAGGGTCACTCAACAGCAGGGACAAATCTAGGTCTGAACTAGAAATTTTCTCATTTTTGTGTAATCATATATTTTTCAAATAGCTCTACACCCTTTGGAAAAAGTATAAATCTCGTTTTTGTTACGGGAAAACTATGCGGAAATGTAAGTTTTCAACTGCTTAGTCAATTTTGCTTTACTTTGCTAATTAGGGAAGAAAATAATTTTTAAATGTAGAAAACGTGGTTTTTGCAATGAAATCGTTTTCTTGAAGCCTCCAAGTACCAACCATTTGGGGTCGGTTTCTGCGTATTTTTCCTCTAAATGGGATGCTAACACTTGCAGATCTATCAATCTCGTTAAAACCAAGTTTTACACTTTGAACCTGTAATGGACTTGAGCGCCCCGTGGTGCAATGGGGGCCTAAATCCACACTCATAGATAGAGAGGGGTGTGACAGTACCATAAGAGATACAACTCGTACTAATAGCATATATATGCTACGTTCGGAGAAGATTTGTTTTCCAGTTCTTGGATCACTCATCCATCGCCAAATGCGGGTCTCGAAAACACGGGAACAAGCGCCCGACGCCCGTTGGGAAATAACGGAGCGACGGCAGCGCATTCCCTTGGATCTCGCGGGAACTATCACAAACCACTAATTTTTAGTGCATTTATCGTGCTAATGTTATGTGTTTTAGGGGTAAAACTAGTTAGCTAAGGTGTAGAAATCGGATATAACGAAGTAAGAGAGATCTGCAAGTGTTACTATTCGTTTCAGCCCGAAAAAATTCAAAGAAATGAACCCAAAACTCATAGGTTCATGAAGGTTTTAAAATTATCTTCGATTTCATTGTAAAAATCACGTTTTTCAACTTTAAAGCATGATTTTCTCACCTGATTGTCAACGTGAAAGTAAAATTGATTAAAAAGTTGGAAATCTGATATTTTGGGTTACGGAAACGAGAAACATTCTTTTTCCAAAGGGTGTAGAGCCATTTGAAAAATGACGTGATACGCAAACATGAGAAAATATGTTCAATTCAGACCTAGATTTGACCCACTGAAAGAGTTTAAAACCTTTTCCAAGAGTGGCATTCTGAAGAGAAAATTAAACGATCTTTCTAAAGGTGCGCTTAATTTTGAATATTTAAAGTGAACCTTAGAGGAGTTATAACCATTTTTATGACATGAAGTTGAAATCCTAAAAGTGAAATTACTTGAAAACAAAGAGTCTAACTGAAAATCTCCCGGAGGATTTTTTTGTGAGAAATTCCCGTAGCATCGATTCCTAGAAGGCTTCGAACTCAAAGCGTTAACACCCAGTATATTGTTGTAATCTCAATGAAGAGTAGTCTTGCCGAACGTACATTAGTCTTTTTAATTCTTTCATTGGTGCTGACTGCTGAAACCAAGGAAAAAGTTTGTGAAACTGAGTCTTAACCAGTTTGTGAGATTCGTTGATCGTTTCTTCTTACAGCAGAACCTCTACGCTCTTATTATCACCGTTTAACAATATATTTTCATTTATAAAACTGTTTGTCTTAAATTCTTTGATAGTCAGATTGCACACTAACCAAAAATATGGCCCACGATCGCTAGAGTCGTGGATCTCGCCAAGATGAGCCTCCCTCTCCTCCTACTGCCGTTACGCCTCCGGGTTCTCCACTAGTCGAAGGTGAGTTGATTCCAACATCACTCAAAGCAGACCTGGTAGCAGTGCACCGTAAAATTTCGTCACAGTCCGCGAAACTTATCAAGTAAGTAAATAAGAATGATCCTTCATCCAGTTCGAACGTACAGCTAAGAATGGTAGTGCCTTTGAATATACGGCAGCGACTACGCATGTCTATACTTATGGTTACATCTTCCCCTTTATGAAACAAAGATTATCCAGGCGGTTATCCTCTATTATACAATCAACACTTCTTCTGCATTTATGTTAATACATCTATTTCTACATGCTGGAAATTCGATGCTGATGTGCCACACATTTGGCAGACGTGTAACGTGTCTCTTAGAGTATAACGGTATTTTGAGCTTTAGCGATGACGAATACACCCTCGAAAAGAAATATTGTGCTGCCTCTCACATTCGCTCGACCTTCAGTCGTAATGGGGGGATCAATAACTTGGAAGTTTGGTCCGGGAGATACACAACAGTCTCGGCGAACAGCTGGCGCTAATGAAGGATTGATCATGTGCAAGCGGTTAGTGCTATCGACATGCGAATTCGAAGTGGGCTCACAGTCGTTACTGATATTTCAGGCCTTAGGGGTATAATTTGAGTGAGAGTAGAGTTTTGTAGGACAGTATTAGTGGCATTCGAGCTTCTGTATAATTATCCCATTGAAAATTCAACAATTATCCCACTGAAATCAACAACCGCGAGGTTTTCCATTATCTTCCTCATATAAATTCCATGGTGCGGGATAATACTTTGCTATTAGTGTTTTCAATGGAAAAACTCGGCGCTCAGCGCATCACCTGGACCCCGTTTGTTTTAATCTAAAATCTAATTTGTTTATTAACAGGCAAGCTCAATTAAATTATGGAGAATTGTCATTCTAACAGTGGGGATTACTAGGGTCCTACATTTATATAGAAAAATGGTTGGAAATAGCTATCAGTACATTTTCAATAATATATGAAGAATATTAGAATTCATAGACAAAACCTGTGTGTGTTGGTGTTCACTCACACTTACCTAGATGGAGGCCCACCCTCAACTCATCGGTTCGAATTCTTAGTCGAGTGGGGTCGTTCACTCATCAGCTAGGGGCACACTCAGATTACACGAGTTTGTCTCAACGCTTTTTCAACTAACGTTGACTGATCTGTCAGTATGTTCTAGGGGAAATTTCCCTGATTTGAGGGAAAAAAGACGGAAACATTCCCTCTCGTTTTCCGCGCTGATCAAGACGGAAGTCATGAATTGAATCATTGTTTGTTGGCGTGCTGATAATTTTTGTTTCTGTAGAGTTGTGACGATGTGACGGAAAAGAAGTGAGAAAACGAGAAAACAATGATTCGCCAGTTATGTTTGAAAAACAGACATGCAGTTGAAAATTTGAAGATTTATAGATATAATGAGACTGTTGGACAAAAAGAAGACGTGAGGTTTTTTGAGAGCTTCAAGCAAATCACATTTTCTTGGAATCCTCAGGTACCTCCCACCAACTAATTTCACAAACTAAGATGAATCGGAAAATCATGCACTACGAACTTGGTACGTAGAGATCGTATAAAATCAAAGAGAGACCAGCATTTCAGCTATGGCGGTAATAAATCCTCCTAATTTATTTTAGGCTCCTTCTTTCCCGAATCGGAATAGACTGCGAAATATTTCTTTGTTGATTGTATAACATTTGAAGTGAATCTGTTGGTCACATCAAACATGTACCTAACTGCCGTTTAGGTACAGCCTACCTGCACCACTATTTTTGGATAAACTCCGAACAAAATAAATAACGTATGCTCTACTATATTACCAGTACCTATACCTACCTACGTGAAGATAATAATAAAAGGTATCAGTTAACTCACTTAAGTGACCTTCTGCCGTCACTCAGGATATTGCACCGTTGAGCCAAGGTGACACTCTCCTCAACGACATTTTTTGTTTATGAATCTCGATGAGTGTGCATTTGAGTTGCACACACAGAGCGCCC
Source organism: Adelphocoris suturalis (assembly GCA_030762985.1). Classification (NCBI taxonomy): domain Eukaryota; kingdom Metazoa; phylum Arthropoda; class Insecta; order Hemiptera; family Miridae; genus Adelphocoris; species Adelphocoris suturalis. Next base: position 30,817,311 of record CM061048.1, read on the forward strand.
TCAGGGTCATCCTCAAATCACCTCTATGAATCGCACTGAGTGCATGAATTCCCTTATCGATACACTTAGGGGCCCACTGAAACTCAATTCCCATCTATGAATTCCTCCCATAGATGGTGGATTTGAGATTTGAAAGGGAGGAATGAAAGGAGTCAAAACCCGGATCTATGGTGAAAGGCAAATTGGCGCTGCACGAAAGTCTTCGTAATGGGCGATTTCATTCGTAATTTGTCGGTGAGAACGGAACGAAGAAGAGAGGAGGCGAGCGAGATTGTGCGAGAGGCGAGAAGATTTAATTCCGAAACGAGGGCCGACAGTCAATGTAGTTATGCAGAAGCTTGTATAACAATGTAAGCAACGACAATCTCCGAGTATACTCAAGTAGCATTTCGGAGGAAGTGTTCATAATATGTAACATCCACTGAGAGGATGCCCATTTTTAAAGCGATATAGGAACTTTATCTGCACTCGTTTTAAACTGCATTTATGAACTAAATAAGCAGGAGAACTAATGGCGAAATATTGAAGGTTGTGGAAAGCGCTTTTACCTCTGGTGTCGGTAGTCTGGATTATTTGTTCGCTGGTTCTCTGGATGCTGGTACCAATTTGAATGTTTCGGGTTTGTTATCGCATCATTTATAAGGATCGTATGGATTAAGAGCTGTTCAGATATTTGTGAATGGAAATAGTCATGATAATGATCTAGGGATATCGCTGGAAGACAAGCTCTTCCATTACACAACAAGCTTATTACCTACGCAATGTTTCATAACTACAGACAAACGTGGTGATGAGTGTAGTTACTCATTCCCTGGTTACTGGCGTCCGTAGAAATTTCATTTTCATGACATCGTTTGGTAGTTGAGTCCGGAAAAAAGTGTACGCTAAATTAATAAACCAAAGCCGAAATCCTAGGATGAACATTTTCACATGTCTTAATTTATTCCATCAGCTGAAAGATATTAATGTGAGCTCTCTGTGAAGGTGCAAAATAAAGGGTATTGGATGGTTGGAAGTCGCCAAAATATCCGTGCAGAAGAAGCTAAATGATACCATAGGGGAACGGCCCACTGCATTCGACAGGGGGTGGGGCCCCAGCTCCTTTTACATAACTTCATTTAATTATCTTTCTGTGGGATTTTGATTGAGCCATTTGGAGTTATAAGCAGACAAGTTGTAGTCAGTGGTTTTCAATAATGGAAAATCGGTTCTTAGATTAATGAAAAAATTCCAACTCGAAAAAGTTGCCCATATTACTTTGGAAAATTCAAGTTTCAACGGGGGTGTTTCTTGACTCATGAACAGTCCATTCCGGGAATGGGTGAAATAAGTTCTGATATAAGTACTGTAATGAACTTAGGCGCCCCGTGGTGCAATGGGGGCCTAAACCCACACTCATAGAGAGGAGAGAGTGACAGTACCATAAGAGATACAACTCGTACTAATAGCATATATGCTACGTTCGGAGGAGATTGGTTTTCCAGTTCTAGGATCACCCATCCATCGCCAAATGCGGGCTTTCGAAAACACGGGACTTAGCGCCCGACGTCCGTTGGGAAACAACGGAGCGACGTCAGCGCATTCCTTTGGATCTTGCGGGAACTGTCACAATACCTAGTAGGTACTTATTTTTAAATTTGACCCTCATTTGGGTTTTCTTGAACTTCGCAAGAGTTGCAGGGTGATATTCAAGGTGTTGATACATCGTATTCAGGAGACTTGAAATAATTCTTCAATTCAGTCCATTGAAAAAAAGAAAAAAAAAAGAGCCTTATGAACTTGGACAGGGAATCATGAATATCACACCTATAAATATTGAATACATGTAGAAATACACTGCCAAGGAAATGGCACATGAGCTTCCTCGTGACCTTCACAGTACGTCACCATTAAATTCCAGAAAACTAGAAACGACCGGTTCTGGCATCAGGGAATTAATAAGGTGGGAAATTGGAATCTGAATGGTACATGTAATAAAAATCCCTGAAAATCTGACCGAAATCCGTTCACAATTGCCTGAGTTTAAACCGAAACAAGAAAATTTTGTTTGCGCCTGAGCAGAGGCTACCGTTGATTTGATCATTACGGAACTGATAGGGGACCATTTAGAGCTATACCCGCAAGATTCCTAAAAATTTGAAGAAAATCGCATCAAAATTGTGGAAATTACGGCTGTTGCAAGGACCGTAACAAGAATATTTCGTTCACGCATGCGCAGAACGTACCGCTAATGCAGCTATGATGATTGTATTATGGGACCTCAAGGGACCTTACCCACATCATCCCTGAAAATCTGACCGAAATCTGTTCAACATTGACCGAGTTATGACCGTCACAAGGAATTCACGTTAGCGCCTGCGCAGAAGCTACCGTTGATTCGATCATAATGAAGTTGATAGGGGACCATCTAGAGCTTAACCTGCACAATCCCTGAAAATTTGGTTAAAATCGGATCAAAATTGTGGAAGTTATGGCTGTTACAAGGAAATGTGGACGGACAGACAGACAGACAGACATACACGGAACCAAATTTGTTCAGGATGCTCTGAAATGCAAAATGCGAGTAGAAATTTTGATTTTGGAGCAAAAATTTTTTTTTCATTTCGAAAGTGAAAACAAAGCTTCGGCTGCCCTGCAGTCTTAGAAGAAAAAGAGGTAGCGTGAAACATCGAATGGAATATTTTATTCACTTTCATTCGTCAATCCGTTATATCCGATATATCCGTAGTTACAAAGTTGTTTTCAATTATATTTTATAATTGTAATAAAATATTTGTTAATTTGTAATCTACGAATTAACTTTTAACGGGTATGTATCCCTATTCAGATGTGGCACGCCTATGGGAGCGATCATCTGATTTTTCCCGTTTTTTCTTATTTGGACCTGGAAAATGAATCTATCTCTTTGTTTGGAAGTAAAATAGATAAAATAGATACTTAGATACATAATGATAAATAACGAAAGCACCAGACTAAAAAATGATTAAAACAATAAATAAAATAATGACATTTAAAAAATAATAACAAATTGAATAGTTTTGCTAGAACATTTTTATTTTCTGAAGTTACAAAATACTTTTATCCTCTATAGAAAATACTTCTGGTCTCTGAACTTACAAAAATTACCAGCTTTCAAACTAGGAACATATTTATTTCAACGTAGAATACGTTTATAGGAAGAATTTCTTGTCTATCTTACAACAACACGTGATAACGACTCAATACAATAGAATCACGCCTTCTTCTCCAACAGCTGGAGGGTATTGAGCCGCACGACGTGATACACATGTTGGTTGGAATAGGTTTAGGTGGTACGAGAAGAGAAAGGAGGTGGTGCGGTCTCAAAAATCACCTCAACCATTGAAAGTTATAGTTAGTTAAGTTGCTAGGTGTGCTTTAGGGTAGATTCTTGTTTTATATTATTTCCCTTCTCTTACTATAGGATGAATATCTTAAGTTGATTTATTGCTCCCAATTAAAATGAGTTCTATAGATGAATGAAGAACGCTGAATTCGCTTTTATGCGGAATCTCCCGCTGAACGATTTCAATGGTGAATTAAATTAGTGTTCAATTTACTAAATGATGGATGGAGATTAAATCATCGGTGAAACGACGCGACAAAACCAAGAAAACGCCTGTTTATTAAACGCGTTATATTGACACCGAGGGAAATGATTTATGAAGAAGGGAGAGAATACAGGGTTAAAAATGATGCGGGATCTCCCGCTCATCAGTGGGATTGAAACACCGACTTTTGAAGGCTGAGGTCTAGAAGAGAAGCCGGAAGGACGAGTTGATTTATGATTTCGACGGTGCTGAGAGATTGCTGGGAAGGAAGAACCTTCGACCGCAGCGCCTCCGGTGGGCGTTTTGAGAAAAACCACGGGACAGAGAGAGATGCGGAAGACGAAGGACCTTTTTTGTCTGCAAAGAGAAGTATTTCTACTGGCAGGCGTAAAACGACTTTTCAAAAAGACCAATCATGGAAGTGGATCAAACGTTGCGCGTAAGATGACGAATGGAGGATGATTTTTAATATTACGAAGGATGTACGCTATGTTCTATACCTGTCCCAATATGACATAATAGCATGTGAGAAGAAACTATGCAATGGGGGCAGGCCGGATTTAAATCGCGATCTCAGCGAACCTGGTGGTACGTTCAACTAATATGAATTTGTATCAAGGGATTGACTACTTGATGTTATGCAAAATTTTGAGATGCGAGCTTGCGAGCATCCAGAGTACCAAACTATACGCATCAAAGAATCTAGCCAGGTTTGGCTGACAAACCTGAAGCGGAACTAGTTTATTGTGGGTGAAGTATCAGTAGTTTCATATTAAATAAAAAATATAGTTTCGGGACATCGGTTTCTAGGGGGTTGTATTAAGCAAAATGAATAAAAGTCCAGTCATGCAGCATGACCCCATGAGCGAATTTTAGAAGAAATCTTCGATTATATAGATTTTTGACTGATTTTTCAACTTTGAAATTTTTGAAAACTTGATACATAGTCTTATAGGAAATTTTACGCTGATTCCGAATATACCACTTGTTAGTATGCTGAAAAAATTATTTCGCACAACAAATCGCAAAAAACAGGCTATTTTGAAATTTTTGACTACATTTTTGAAAATTTCAACTCGAAGATGTAATCCGATCATGCTGGCCAACGAACTTGAACTTTCGTTTTGTGTCCTTAACATTTTAAAATTTGTTTGAAGTTTCTAGCATAATTCTACGGACAGTTATCGTCTGGAATGACACATACATATTTACATACATACATATATACATACATACATACATACAAAAATGCGTTAGACTTCAGAATATGATTCAGAATAGCCTGAAACGGATTTCTGCACAAAATTTTTTCAAAAAATCACATTCTACAAATTTTGAGGCGAGAGCAATAGCTTAATTTTCTTCAAAAATCCGCTAAAAGCAAGCGTATGTACCAGAAAATATATCGAAAAGGGAGGAAATCATTTTACTCGTAAAATGTTCAGATTGGGCTCCTTTGGGACACTTCAAAACAATTAAGAGGTACGAGGAGGCACACTGAACAGCTGAGGGGCGTAAGAGGCAAATTTCTGTCCTGGTCGATCTATAGTGCTGAAATTTTGAACAGAGCGCCTTTGAAACTGCTTAAAAACAATGTTATTAAATACGGAAGACAACTTATCATCTGCATATCCTCTTAGACTGATTTTTTTTTCTAATCAACTTAGTGAAATACAGTAATTGTGATTAACTATTTTATGTGCTAAAAACAAACATAGTTTCAAATCAATATTCAGTGTAAAACGTCTCTGTAAAACGAGTCGCTCCTTAAAAGTAACGCGGTTGTGCGCCAAAGTAAAGACGTAAAAATACTAAAAAGCAATATCAATCAATTAATCAATGATTAAAAAAAAAAAAAAGAAGAAGTTTTTCGTGGTTGTGGGACTGGTTTTGAAAATTCACTAAAATGGTTGCATCTCGAGGATTACCTACTCTACAATGATTTGTAGAGTTCCAGATTTTAAAATATGGAGCTTCAATTTGAAGTTCCAGATTTTAAAATATTGGCCAAGCTCAACTCGAGCTGGAAAAGGTATGAGCCCTGGATGAGGAATAATCCCCTGGATGAAGGAAATAGTAATTTCAATACCAGTTTTTAAATTTTAAATTTAGAAACTTATGTTAATAATAATATTGGTAATAAATGATGAAAATCATGATTATGAAAATTAACAATTTTTCTTGAGTATATAATATAGTCACTTCACTTCTATCTCGGTAGGTAGGTATTTTATGCAAAATAATTCTTCTATTTTACTCGATACTCACAAGTGGCCACCCTCACATTTAATTTAAAAAAATAAATTAAATAAATAAATAATTATAATAAAACAAATTTGTGTAGGACATTAGCTTTTAAGTTTAAGTTTCACATTAAATTTAACCTTAGATTTATATTCGTAGTTTTTAGATTCATGTAGTTTATAGTATTGACCTTCCACAATACCATTCAATAAAAATGGTATGTCTGCAGTTGATCTGAAGGCCGAGTTCTGGACGGAACGAAATTTAGTTACGCTAAAAATATCAGTGATTGCTCCATTGAGTTAAATGGTTTCATAGTCAAGTACCTACATCCCACATTGCTTCACAACTATTTCAAGTTATTTTAACCAATATGAAAATTTACATTGCATTTGTTTTCAGTTAGTTTTTAACACAGAATGTGTTTTAGCCATGGACTAACTAGCCGAAAATGGAACGCGGGATGGTAACGAAATGTGTGACGGATGATTTTCACGTACAACCGAGTCGTTGCTAGGGAAATGGTACTTCGTCGTTTTTCATCCCACAAAATTCGTTGACCATTCGTTCGAAAGCTCTCGATTTATCCAACAATATTATGTTAACTACTGCGAAGTGCGTGTCCAACAAACTGAGTTATGAGCATGGTTATATAAATAATTGTTTACACACAGGTGATCATTCTCAATAATTGATATTGTGAACATGATTGCAACCGCTTGTTAATTTCTGATGATTTCATTGAGCTTGTGTTTCGATGATTTAATTCATAGCAGGTGATCTGAGTATTACGAAAACGGTTTGATTTGTGAAGCGGAGGTTAAATAATTTGAATAGGTAATTTCTATACTTTACACTCTAGGAAGCTGTAATTTCGTTTGTAGCCTCTTTAGGACATTTACTTGACGATGCTCAGGGTCCGGATCAGATGTGTGGCTCTTAAAGCTAATTTCTATGCTTTACACTCTAGGAAGCTGTAATTTCGTATGTAGCCTCTTTAGGACATTTACTTGACGATGCTCAGGGTCCGGATCAGATGTGTGGCTCTTAAAGCTAATTTCTATGCTTTACACTCTAGGAAGCTCTAATTTCGTATAAAGCCTCTTTAGGACATTTACTTGACGATGTCCAGGGTCCGGATCAGATGAGTGGCTTTTAAAGCTAATTTCTATACTTTACACTCTAGGAAGCTGTAATTTCGTATGTTGCCTCTTTAGGACATTTACTTGATAAATCGCTCTTGATTTATCACGAATTTATTTCGTATTTTTTTTCGTAGTTTCATACTATAACTATATAAATTGATGTTATAAATGAATAGTAAACAATGACGCTTGTTTGGTTGTCACTTGGTTGCGCGACAACGCAAACACATTCTGTGTTTCAATAATTTCGTCCGAAGTATGTAAATAGAGGTAACCGGGGGTCCAGGGGGCTTGCCCCCTGGCGAGGCGCGGAGCGCCGAGTTTTCTTAGTCCATTAGTTAACCAAATTATCCATTGATCGAAATCAGGAGAGCATATTTGGTCCGTAATCGTTTAGGAATCCAATCCCTTGCACCCTGAACTTAAAATTTGACAGATGTATATTTGAATGTTCAACATACTGCGGTCTATTCTTGCATGAAACTATCAAAAAAGAAAGTGCCGTACCCCAAGAGGCAATTTTGAGAAGTGAAGCGATGAATAAAGATTTTATTCCCTCAGAAAGGGAGGTTATCGGGTGGACTGATGTGTAAAACGACTCTTCATAAGACTCAGACAGGACCGCCCAGTCAAGGACCGAGTTCAATTAATTTGCAATCAACTTCAACCCGGGCAAGGCTGAAGTAAGGCTGAGGGGCGATGCAGCCAATAACAGCTTCTTTGACTTGGAAAACCGTATTTTCCTTGCTTCGCGGGTCTCGAATAGACCAGCCTGTATTGCTGGTTAAATATTGAATTACGGACGTTATAAAAGTTTTAATCATAGGTTTTATAGCGTATTTACAAAACAGCTGATCAATTGGCAAATTTTCACAGAATGAACGAATGGCGAAGCCCTATTAGTAGACCCCATATATAATTTTTGACCTAAGTTTCATACACTTGGGTCCAGTCGATTCGTAGAAGAGCTCTGGACGGCTAAGACGGGTGGATGGACATTTCGTATTACCTTTTTAGATTCTATGCTAAGAAAGGGCTAAATACTTTTTAGCGAATTTTTGTAGAAAATGAAGCTATTGCAGTGGCTCAAAAAATTTAAAGTTAAAATTCTTGAAAAATTTCTTTACCGAAATCCCTTTTGAGGCATTCTGAAACGAATCCTGGAGTTTAACGCTTTTTCATATATATATATATATATATATATATATATATATATATATATATATATATATATATATATATATATATATATATATATATATATATATATATATATATATATATACATATACTGAGTGTTGGTTATGTCTAGGTAGAGTATTTAATTGGAGGTTGAGTTTGACCAAAACTAGACTTGAGTGGTTTTTTTAAATTATGTTTTAATCATAATTATCCACAACGTTTCTACCCAGGGGCTGGGTCCTAATCATGTGGTACAATTGCTTGAATGTGGTGGAGGGTCTTTCACCAAGTGAAAGAATATATATTAGTTTTGAATGTGAAGGATTCAACAACTTTAACAAACTTCGAGTTACATAGGTATGGCTTGGGCCAGAACTAAAACCGTAAAAAAAAAAAAAAAAAAAATTTTTTCCACATTCAAGCAGTTGTACCACATGATTAGGACCCAGCCCCTGGGTAGAAACGTTGTGGATAATTATGATTAAAACATAATTTAAGAAAACCACTCAAGTCTAGTTTTGGTCAAACTCAACCTCCAATTATATATATATATATATATATATATATATATATATATATATATATATATATATATATATATATATATATATATATATATATATATATATATATATATATATATATATATATATATATATATATATATATATATATATACAGGGTGTCTCAACTTAAGTAGGCAAGACTTCAGGGATCAATTCTACAAGTAATTTGCAACAAAAAGTGTCTCCTAAAGTGTTATTTTTTGGAGGCTTCGTTTTCGAGTTATTGACGATCTAAGATTTTTTTCGTGTTTTCGACCTTATCTCCTAAAAATGGCTGTGACCCCATCATTCTTTGAGTATTCTCAAACCTGAGGATACCGTTGGAAAGAACGTTAAATTTCCTATCTTTTTGATGCCAAATCATAATTATTCAAGGGAGTTATAATACCGAAAAAAGAGGTCAAAGTACAAACTTTGTAAAATTCTAAAAAATTTGGGTTTTTTCAATCTGATTCCTCCCTCCATAAAAAAAAAAAAAAATGAACAGTCGTTTGCAAGTACTTTAAAAACTTCAAAATTTTATCAGTTTTCTAACGGTATAGCCAAAAAATTGATAAAAGTAACAACAAGGAAAAAAAAACGGCTTTTGAATGCGAAAAAACGTGGAATTTTTAACGAAAATCGATGGATTTCAGGAAAAAACTGTCTCCCACAACTTTATGATTTAAATGTCGAATTCTACGTAATTTTTCACGCTGAATCGAATGGTGACACTTGCAGATCTCTACGACTAACGAATAAGGGCGAAAGTGCCCTTTGACCCTCGAACCTCAGAGAAGGGCCCTTTAAAAACAACTTTCGCCCTTATTCGTTAGTCGTAGAGATCTGCAAGTGTCACCATTCGATTCAGCGTGAAAAATTACGTAGAATTCGACATTTAAATCATAAAGTTGTAGGAGATCGTTTTTTTCCTGAAATCCATCGATTTTCGTTAAAAATACCACCTTTCTTCGCATTCAAAAGCCGTTTTTTCTCCTTGTTGTTACTTTTATCAATTTTTTAGCTATACCGTTAGAAAGCTGATAAAATTTTGAAGTTTTTACTGTACTTGCGAACGACTGTTCATTTTTTTTATGGAGGGAGGTATCAGATTGAAAAAACCCAAATTTTTAGAATTTTACAAAGTTTGTACTTTGACCTCTTTTTTCGGTATTTTAACTCTCTTGAATAATTATGATTTGGCATCAAAAAGATAGGAAATTTAACGTTCTTTCCAACGGTATCCTCAGGTTTGAGAATACTCAAAGAATGATGGGGTCACAGCCATTTTTAGGAGATAAGGTCGAAAACACGAAAAAAATCTTAGATCGTCAATAACTCGAAAACGAAGCCTCTAAAAAATAACACTTTAGGAGACACTTTTTGCTGCAAATCACTTGTAGAATTGATCCCTGAAGTCTTGCCTACTTAAGTTGAGACACCCTGTATATATATAGATATATATATATATATATAAGGTCAGGAGAATTGAAGGCATAAAAATGAAAAAAATCAAGTGTCGAAATTGGTGGAAGCGAGTTCGTTGGAAGAATGAGTGCTATATTATTGATTCTTTGATTGAGTCAATCAACGAAATCTTGAAGAGATTGTGGTGAATCTGGACTTTCCATAATTATAGTCGGACTTGGACTCTTTTGAAAAAGAAGGGGAATAGTGTTAGGAAACAAGGTTACCATATGATTATTTGGTTGCATAAATAAAGTTACTCAGTTTGTGTTTGGATTTCAATGAGTGTAGTCTTGTATAAATGGTAAGTTCTTAACATTGGTGTCAGAAGTGGGATGGAGTGGAGACTGCCTCCCAGAATCCCTTTCGGTAATCGAGTACCGGTGAGAAAGGAAGAAAATGTACAGAGAATTCAGAAGAGAGGAAATGTTCGGAGAATTCAGAAGCAATCGAATTCAGTTTCATTCAAACGTGTGATCGAAGATGATGAACAGATGTGGTGCCAAGAATGCGGTAGGCCTAAAAGTTTACATTCAGTGTTTTGTCCTTTAAATGTGGAAGCTGCATTGGAAATGGCAAAGAACGTAGAGGAGAAAACTAATAAAGTAGATTATTTCGAAGATTTTGAACTTTCAAAGACCATGGTGATGCATCAAACCTCTTTAATTGCTAAGGAATCGTACAAGCCAAGCAACAGGCCTCAAATTTACAATCACCCTGTCAATAAGTCAATTCAAAAACAAAGTACAAAAAATATTCCTGTACCAAAGAATCAGGCTTTGAATGGTGAAGAGAACATGGACGATAAAAATGATGAAAATCAAGTGTCGAAATTGGTGGAAGCGAGTTCGTTGGAAGAATGAGTGCTATATTATTGATTCTTTGATTGAGTCAATCAACGAAATCTTGAAGAGATTGTGGTGAATCTGGACTATCCATAATTATAGTCGGACTTGGACTCTTTTGAAAAAGAAGGGGAATAGTGATAGGAAACAAGGTTACCATATGATTATTTGGTTGCATAAATAAAGTACCCGAGAAAATCAGAGATTCTTCGATTTTTGTTATTTACGAGTGTAATGTATACCTGATCTACTTGGGTAGGCTTTTCAATATTCCCCTTCTTTTTCAAAAGAGTCCAAGTCCGACTATAATTATGGATAGTCCAGATTCACCACAATCTCTTCAAGATTTCGTTGATTGACTCAATCAAAGAATCAATAATATAGCACTCATTCTTCCAACGAACTCGCTTCCACCAATTTCGACACTTGATTTTTTTCATTTTTATACCTTCAATTCTTCTGACCTTCCTATTACATAGACTTATGACATTGACCCATCTAGTTGCTTCATCGTTACTGAATTCTGTTTCATTGGCTCTTGATCCGTGTTCATTTCCTTCGAGAACGGTATTTATATAGATCTCAATCATACTGGGAATTTCAATTTTTGAGGCCGAATCTCCAATGCTACTGCTCCAGAAAGACCTTTGTGCAACGGGAGGTCCAGTAAAATCTTTAGCCGAATATTCATTTTCGACTTCATGGATAGTTTCAACACGTGTTGTAGCTTGAGATTCCTCAGGCTGTTCAGATGATTCTGGTGGTTTTTCCTCGCCAGGTTCTTTGAAGTCCTCAGCCGCTCCTTCATTCTCCTCCGCGGCCTCCTCCTCAACCTTTTCCTCAGGACCCTCCTCTGTCATCTCCCCGAATAGTACTTCTGAACAAGTTTCGATATGCTCCTGTCTGCATCTTGATTTATCTGGCCTAACGTAAACCGAAGAATCTCTGATTTATCTGGCCCAACGTTAGGCCAGATAAATCAAGATGCAGACAGGAGCATATCGAAACTTGTTCAGAAGTACTATTCGGGAAGATGACAGAAGAGGGTCCTGAGGAAAAGGTTGAGGAGGAGGCCGCGGAGGAGAATGAAGGAGCGGCTGAGGATCTCAAAGAATCTGGTGAGGAAAATCCACCAGAATCATCTGAACAGCCTGAGGAATCTCAAGCTACAACACTTGTTGAAACTAAAGCGGAGACTGATGGAGAAATAAGGGATACAACAGCACCCGAGACAGAAGAGGAAAAATAGTCTGCTGAGAAAAAAGATTTCGGATTACCTGGCGAAGTAGCATCGATACCTATGGAACCTACAGAAACAGGTGTAGAGATAAAATCTTTGGAACTGAAGGAGCTTGTTGAAGATATGGCGTCAATGAGTGTGGAGCAGGATCTTGAGCCCATTCCTCGCCAAGAAGCAATCAAAGATATTGTCGAGAAAGATTTGGGAACAGCTCTGGGTGAAGAGAACAAGGACGATAAAAATAATGAAACTGAATTCGATTGCTTCTGAATTCTCCGAACATTTCCTCTCTTCTGAATTCTCTGTACATTTTCTTCCTTTCTCACCGGTACTCGATTACCGAAAGGGATTCTGGGAGGCAGTCTCCACTCCATCCCACTTCTGACACCAATGTTAAGAAGTGGGATGGAGTGGAGACTGCCTCCCAGAATCCCTTTCGGTAATCGAGTACCGGTGAGAAAGGAAGAAAATGTACAGAGAATTCAGAAGAGAGGAAATATATATATATATATAATAACATCATTCCAGACGATAACTCTCCTTAGGATCGAGATGAAAATTCCGTTCTTGCTCCAAAATATCAAGCTTTCCAAACGAAAGGATGAGTTCGTTGGCCAACACTTTTTGAGCTCATTAAATTGATCAAATTTCAAAAAATTAACTCAATAAATCACTAAATATGGCTTGAAACGGCTAAAAATCGTTAAATTTATATTTTAGCATACACTGAGTCAATAAAAGTTAATCACCATTGAATTTGAAGACCATTAAATTTATGGAAAAATATGCAAAAAATGTACTTGAATTTAATTAATATTTGCTGAAAAGTCAATTGAAAATCGGAGAAATTGCTAAAAATCAAATTTCTGTTTTGAATCGTAGAACATAATTTAGTAAGAGTTTATTTGCCACACAATCGGTGGTTAACAATGTTTTGTCATGAAAGTGTTCTATTTTTCAAAACAATGGAACAATATAATACTGTAATCTACAACAATTCGTTCATACGATCATGCTGCATGAATGTAACTTTTGGTCGATTATGTAGGTTCATTATTGAAAATAATAAAAAAATAAAAAAACATAAATAATGAGTGTACTAATTTGTAATGTTATTTCCCTCATAGCCGAAGTTAGTGAAGCTATTTATTATTCCAATTCCAACTAATTGCAAAAACCCAATTTGTGATGTATGTAGTTACTCATAACGTGTCAATGCAGGAAGTTCAAAAAATGTTCGTCCTTCAAAATCGGGAAAATAGCTTTCCGAAGTTTTGGGTCCGTTTCTATGTTGCCGGTTTGCATATTTTCAGAAATCGTGTTGATTAGTCAGAACCGACGTCGGGCTGATGGAAACTCCTGCACATGCACAAACTTAAATTTCATTTCCCGAAACACCTATTTCTTCACAATCAATGACCAAAACCCGCTTGAAATTGGAGAGTAGTTAGAGGGTGGAGTAAAAGTATTTGCTTGTGAAATTTTATCCAATCGGATCAACTGCAGCTACTAGGCATGGAAAAAAGAAGGTAAAAATAAGTAAATGTTGTTTTCGCGCTGAAACCATCCAAATTGGATGAAATCTTCAGGGAGTGTGCTCTGTAGCCTCTCGATTGTCGACTATTATGTGAAACAAAGAAGAATAATTTTGTTACTTTGAGTTAACCAATAAATGTATATCTTATTTTGTAAATTTAACCATATACTAAATCTAGGACTAATTGCGTATAGACCCCAGACCGGGAAAATTTCGTTACCAGCCCCAGTACTAGATTTCGTACTCAAAATCCACTGCTACCGAGCGGCTTCAGATTGCACGGACACCACCACTACTATGTTTTATGACCGTTAGGCCATTAGAGGCTTATGCCCATGCAAAAATGTTGATTTCCTTATACACCAGTTCCACACTGGACTGGTGGACACATAGACATAACTTGATCAAAATAAAGTGGTAGTTGAAGGATGAAACATAGATATTTTCACATGAATTTCATTTCAATTTAATCAACCATCGCTCCTATTTATGCACAGGTGTTAGTCTATTTGTTAGAGACAAAACGCCGAAACTATTCTGCCAAATATAATTTTAATGCGAAGGACAATCCTTCAAGTTTTTGTTCTGTAATGTTTATACATGTACATTTTTGTAATCTGAGCCAACCGTTAAATAATCTGATAACAATTTTGGGGATTGCCTGGGATTATTTGTTGAAGGTCATCATTCATTGAGAGTTGTGCGCTGTTTAATGTGACATCGTAACATTCGAACAATTTTGATTACCTTCCTATATTACAAAGAATTGATTAAAGTCCGTTGTACATTCCATTGCCTTGGGAACGGTTGTATGTAGGTACATTCTTCCAATAGCTTTGTCGCATTTAATCACCATTAAATCTAAATATTCACTGAATAATGTCCATGTTACAATAACACGGCAGAGGCTTTAAATTGGTAAAGCCAATCGTATACTCATAACACCACTGTCACGAAAATCTTGTAAGCATTCGAAGGTAAAGAAATTCTCAGTCATCAGCTTCAAATGTGCTTCAAATACCCAAGATTTACCACCTTCACTTCGCACATGTATTTTAACCTTGTAAGTATTCCAAGCTTCCATTTATACATACTCTATTCACTCTTGTTTTCACGATTTGAACAATGTGGTAACAGCTTTGTTGCCTAGGTACAGTAAGAGCTCCCTAAGGTGCTTGCTACTCAGCGAAGGCTCCGAGGTATTGTCGGAGTCTATTGCCAGCAGTGGGCTTCGTAATAAGATTTCACTGAGCTGTTGATCTTCCCACGACACCCCGACAAGCCTGCACTATCTACTTGGGTTGTTCACCATCAACCTCGAGGCAAAATCAGGATTCCGCATAAACAGATTGATCAAGGAAATGTTGAGTTTTTTCTTAGCCAAAGTTGAAATATATACATTATATGGTATTTATACTACACTTTTACTTAGGTACTTCACTTAATATTTATTTATACTTAGTCCTTCTATATTTAGTATATAGATATTTAGTACGAGCTGACCGACCGACCGAAAATTAATGATATAAAATTAATCATCTACCACGCTTCAAAAGTCCATTTATAGGTGAAAGCAGTTACGAAACCGTCGCTACCCAAACACTAATTCCGACCTACTTTCGACCCCCCCCCCCCCTCCACGCATTAGAAAATTTAAGCCGTACCTCAACCATAAGGGACATTAACAATGGAAACCAAATAAGCTCAATGTTATATAGATCAATTAGTCAGTCTTTGTTACGCAGCACTGTGGGGTTGTGATGAGTTTGAGCCTGCTGAAAGAGTTTCAAGATTCTCCGTGAAAAAACTATTTTGCCTTCCAACCTGCACTCCAACAAATATGTTGTTGATCGAAACTAATCTACTCCCTGTATTTTGTTATACCCTGAAACTACATTTACTATATGTTTCAAAGATCTTGAAAATGGATGATTCACGATTTCCAAAAGTGGTTTTGAGGGAAGTTAGCACTCTTGAGATCTACTGGATTGATTCATGGACGAGTTTGGCTTGTAAGGTTGAGATTCCTAATGTATTGTTCAGTATTGATGACATTGGTAAAAATGTAGACCAAATCATCGGCATGGTTGAGAGCCGAGATGTTTTTCGCCTTCGAGTAGTACATACTGAGAGATTTTCTATATATCAGTCCCTTAAAAGATTTGGTTGTATGGACATGACTGCATCGGATAAGAATGAATTAAAATTGTACGTTTGGCGTTGGATGTTCAAATTGAGAGGGGACTTATTGGCCCTCCATTGTGGACCGTTGTCGTTTAGGAATGGGAAGGATTGTTCGCTTTGTAACTTAGAGGTTCAGGAGGTTGTAATTCATTTATTGGGGGAGTGCCCTGTACTTTCAGAATTTAGGTTTGTTGTTTTTAAAAATTTCTATATCCAGAGATGAATTGTTAATTTTACTGAATCACCCAAGGGAATGGCATAATTTGATTAAGTTTTCTAGAATGGCATGGCATGGAA
This sequence comes from Adelphocoris suturalis, assembly GCA_030762985.1. Classification (NCBI taxonomy): domain Eukaryota; kingdom Metazoa; phylum Arthropoda; class Insecta; order Hemiptera; family Miridae; genus Adelphocoris; species Adelphocoris suturalis. Next base: position 30,833,566 of record CM061048.1, read on the forward strand.
ATACCGATCTTTTATGGTAGCCGAATTTAATTTTGATTGAAAATCTCTGTTAGTCAGTACTTAGAGTGTCTTTTCCCTTTTTTCGTCTTTCTGAATTTATACATATTCATTTCCAATTATGATAATAATTACTTGTACTACTGGACGTGTTTATTTCTTGTACAGTATAACCTAATTGCCACATTAATACTAAGTGTTCGTACATAATACAAGGCATTGAACTCCGGGCAGACGGGTTTACCAATCCATGCTTGATTATGCTTTTGTACAATATATAATGTAATATTGTATTGAAATATTTCTTCTGAATGAAGCGATTATTATTATTATTATAGATAATCCATTGAACACTTCAGTTTCCACCAATAATTCCTCCTAAAGCAACAATAACCCCCCTCTACCTTTGTAATTTTTCTTTTATAAAACTCAATACTGTTATCCCGTGATAGTGACCACAATTTTTATCCCTGAACTTCATTTCTATAATTTCCAGCATGAAAATGTCTCACTGTATTAGGGGTTTGTACGCAATGGTACCAAATGCTTCAATTTTGTTCATTCCACTTTATGTAATATTATTATTTTGTATACTTTTTCTAGGTTCGTTTTCTACCTCTATAATTATTTTTGACCATGCTAGGGAAAAGGGAGCTTAACTTGCCAAGTCTTTTTTTCAGGAGGAAAAAAAAAAAAAAAAACGAAGATCGGGTCTAAAAATGCCTTTTTTTGAAATATTTTTTTAGGTCCCAAAACTATCTCTTTTTCCCCAATAATCATCAAAGCTTGAACTTTCTAGATTTCTCATTGTATTTATAATCGCGAAAAACTGCAGTTTTGCAAGTCTGCTGAAAATCTGCTGAAATCTACTAAAAATTTACAATTTTAGAGCCCGCTTTTTTTCTAACTTTGAAAAATTAGAAGATTTGATTGGAAAATGATAGGAAAAATCAATAAAAAACGATTTTTTCAGCATAACGTAGTGAAGAAAAAAACAACAACAACATAAACATAAACATTGGATGATAGATATCAATGTTAAATTAATATATCGCAATTACAATATTATTTGCTTATTCGGTTATTTCAGCTTACCTCTTTCCTTCTTCAAACCCTGATTTTGACTTTTTTGCTAATTTATTATCCACTTTACATTAAACCATCTTCAATATAATTTACTTAATTATTACTTATCATAAATCATTGTACTGTTTACATTATCGTATCTAACTCTATATATTATTTCTTCTTCTACTAAAAAAACATGTGACCATTAACATGTTTTCGAATATTTCTGAACTGCCATGTCAATTTGAAATAAGCTTGTGTTCGGGCTCGCCCGTACTTTCCAAATAAAAAATTCGAAAATCAATTTGCATCCCTAACGAACCAGGATGCAGTTTCCTCAGTGCTCTTGATAAGTTAGATTCTGATTACAAACGTGTTCCGGGTCGAGATTGTAAAATCAGCTTATCCCTCGCCTACTCAAACCCCTACACCCACAGACAACGTGTCATCAGTTGACGTCAGATTTCTCATGGAGCAGAGGCCGCTTAGCATGCGTCCATCACCCGTCGGGCCTGGGCAAATATTTTGCCGTTCGTCATACTCTCCTCTTGGTTTGTGGGAGAGGGAGTCTGTTGGTTCTTCAAACATCTTGGCTTTCCTACGGAGCGAACCCTTTCGCAAGTCAAACTTGCCTTCGGGTTTCCTTAGACTCAGCTAGTTGTGCACTCTCTCTTCTCTTGTGTGGTTAACCTAGAATGATATCCTGTGATCCCTCATACATCTCACGAATAAAGGAAAAATTTAGACATTACCGTATATTGACGGATAACGTGATATTTCATATTATAAAAATATTGGAGAACTGCTCATAGAATAACTGTAATTTCTTTACTCCATTCTGCAATACAGAACAGAGTTATTTTTTCAAATGGTCCAAAAGTTGTGTATTTTTCCAAATCACTACTTTTAACATGCATCATTTTATAGAATTTCCATTAAAAAAAAGAAGCTATTGCAATGGCTCCATAATTTTTAAAATAAAAATTTTGGAAATTTTTTTTTCATTGAATCCGTTTTGAAAAATATACTGAAACGAATCCTAGAGTGTAACGCTTTTTCATGCGTGTATATAAATGTCATTTCAGACGATAACTCTTCTTAGGATTGAGATACTAATCCTATTCTTAAGCCGAAAAATAAAGCTGTCCAAATGAAAGAATGAGTTCGTTGGCCAGCAGTTTTTGAGCACATTAAATTGGGCACATTTCAAATAATGTGCTGGAAAAAGCGCTAAAAATTTCTAAAAATTATTAAATTTAGTTTTTCTGCAGTGCATTGATCTAATAAAGTAAATTACCTATAAAACAGAACATTCAAATATTTATGTACAAAATCATGAAAAGTTTACTTGAATTTCATTAAAATTGGTAAAAAAATTGATAAAAACTGCAAAAAAGCTGAAAATCCTAAATTTCTCTGCTCTCAAAAAGCTCAAATTTCAGCACAATGTCACATAATACAATATGATAATTTGCGAAAGTTTGCTCATACGATCATGCTGGATGACTGGAGCTGTTTATCCTTCATCCCAACGTCGGGTTCATACTTTAACTACCTAGTATTAAATTTATTGTAAAATAAATCTGGCGATCGGATAGTTATAAATGGGTGTATAAGGATGATTAGTGATCCGATAGTCAAAATAGCTTATAGGAATATTTTTAGGGAATATTTTGTATATATAAAATGTAGTTATCAGTAGATAAACAGATGGGAAACCGACTTGCGATCTGAAGCCAGGAGAAAGAGTAAAGAGGAAAAGAGTAACAGGAGAAGGCCCATTAAAGGGAGAGACCGAGACTATAGAACTGCTTGCAAGCCGGGCAGTTTCTCGCATTCCAACTCATTTTGTTATTTGCTCATGTTACCTATCTCACCTCCACTACCTTTCTAGCTGATGGTTTTTGTCAGGACTCCAGAATTCTATGTGTTCTCCTTCAGTACGACGGTACTGAATTTATCAAGGCTTCAGGGACTTGCCATCACCTCAGGTACGACAGTGCCTCAAGATATTTGGCTCTGTGGACTTGTTCCTATCCAGACATAATTAAATCCTCTGATCATTTTTCCAGTGACAACAAAGTTCCTTCAACTCTATACATATTGTACGTCGACATAGTATATGGTTTGTTCATTATATACATATAGATAACTGGTATGTGCACAAGAGATGTGTAGCACAGAAAAATAATAAACTTTTATGTAAGATTCGCAGCATTTTATTTGGCGTGGATTCATAATCTACTTCGATAACATTGCTCGCTCCGTACCTTGATCAACACGCTCAAAATAACAGTGGCGCTTAAAATTCCACGCTCCAGCCAAAAATAGCGGTGAAGGGCGCGGAATCCGTATTATCCGGAGCGTGAGAGCTGACGAAACGAAATCGCGAGAGAGGAGGGAAAACTCCGGAAAATTCGATGGAATTTATCGGGAAGCGTCGGGCTGATAGCGAAGCGAGAGAATGAAGAAGAGGAGGAGAAAGAAAGAGCCCAAATGAATTGTGGCGAGAGGTGTAACGGAACCTAATTGCTTTCCACCTCGGAGGAAATGTAGGGAGTTTTCCGTTCCCTTCTGTTCATCGACCATCTGTGCGGCGCTCAACCCTTTCGTGGAATAGCACTGAGTTTTTGGAATCTGATAGAGCACCTGGAGTAGGCTTCTATCCCAGGCTAACCCGTGCTAAACTACTGATTCAAAATGGAAATTGCAACAATTGTGAATGTTCATAAGAGCAGTTGCTGCTTATTCACTAGTTACATAGAACTAATGGATCGGCAGGCTATGTCGCTTACAAATTTAAAAAAGTAGAATCTCCTTTCACGTCTGATGTTGTAGGAACCGAAAAATATTTTTGATATTTATCGTCCAATATTGTCAACGTTTGTTGACGATAATATCATCGTTGTATCGAATAGGATTGCTCTGAAAGTCGTTTACACCAATTTTTAATCGATTCAAAACGACAAACATTGACAACCATAACAAACAAGCATCTGAGGTCTCAGATGATATCGCCGCCACATCGTGTCATGCCGTCAAAACTATACCGCATGTTTCGGGTGTCTAAGGAGTCTACCAACCAAATTCAAGTTCAAAATAGAGGTATATTGCTTGGAACTGACAGATAGACGCACATCACTGATATAGAGGCAATGGAAATACAGTCAAATGAAGGCTCAGACAAAGTAAAAACTAAAAAATGGTTTGTTACCGATGATGGTCTAACCGTCGAAATCGATTTAACATTGTAACTCTTTATTTTTCGTGGAAATAGACAACGTTTTTCACTAACTTCCGTTTTGAAATGGGTTTCCACAACTTCGTCGCGAGTGATTTAGTTCGTAAAGACTAACTTTGTTCGTGAACTATTTATTTATTTTTTAAAGTAAGGCCTTCCTGCATTATTTACTTATATTCTGTCTACATTATTAAATTTAAAAAATTTACTTAAAATAAAACAGGTTAGCACTTCTCGGAAGGCGATTAAGAGAACGGTTCTGATAGTAGTTAGTTGCTTGATAAAAATGGGATGTTGAAACCAAGAGGTGAACAAACGGTACGTGGAAGCACGTGGTGCCAGAAAACTCAATTTTGAGAGGAGTGTTGGAGAATCGACGATATTGTTCACAATTTTGAAAATTAGTGTGACATCTGCTTAGGTCCGGCGATTTTCATGGGTACTTAATAGCAACTGAAGCTTCGCTTATCTTTGCAGTAGTTCGTCGGGCAGTCCTCGATTGGGCCCTAATCCGGCTTATCAAGGAGGGGACGAGGTGCGAGTAACTAATGGAGCGTCAAAACACGGGTTTGGCCACGCACTGCGCAGTGGTTAACATAAAACGGTTTTGTAAATCGAGAGCTTTCCAACGACTGGCGAAAGATTTTCTTAAGATGAAAAATGCATAAGATACAGTTAGTTCCGTAGCAACGATTTGGTTGTAAGTGATAATCATCAGAAATGAGAGCGTATCGCACTGAATGTCATTTAACGGCAATTTTGTTTAATTTTTGGCCGGGCTATGATGGCTAAAACATGTTTTATGTTAAAAATTCTAGTCAAGCAGAATTTTTATATGTATCTCAAGGAGAGTTATTGTCTGGAGAAGGACACATATATAAATAAACATTTATAAGTTAGAAAAATCGTTAAACTCTAGGGTTCGTTTCAGAATGACTCAAAACGGATTTCAGTAAAAAAAAATTTCAAAAATTTTGATTTTAAAATTTTCTAAGCCATTGCAATAGTTCATTGTCTATGAAAATTCGCTAAAAGACATCTTCTAAATAAATAGAGAAAACATGAGAACTTGACCTGAAACACATGATGCAAATACGAAAGTGGGTTATTGAGTACAAAATTTGAATTTGTGGGGAAATTAACAAAAATTCCAACTAGCAAGTACAATGCGTAACCGTGCAATTATCATTATAATTATGTTTCATTTATTCATCGTGAATTTTTTTCTCTGTCAGAGAATCGTAGAGATGGTCTGTTTTCTAAGAGAACTGTTTCAAGCAAATTGGCATCAGATGCTTTCCACAACATGACCTCCTTCTCACCCTCTGTTTCAACATGTCGCGACGGTGGATTACATAGAGAGCTGATATTGGATTAGACCGCACGACGGGGGTTAGCGCTCATTCGACAAGACTCGAGTTGGGTTCATCAGCGGGATCAAAGGATCAGCATTTAGCTCTCATACAGCTATATCGCGCACTTAAAACTGAAGGGCGTCATCACATCTTGTCTAACCGCAACTATACAGTTGCTCGCTCTAGAACCCACTTGACGGAACGATCAAACGTTTCAGCCATGCAGTATGACCTTATGAATTAATTACATCTGATTGTTAATTACGCGAAATGTACAGCCAATTCTCGTAAATTCACTGAAGGAGAAGAACAGCTTAATGCTCAGCATAAATATTACTGTAAATATTACTGTGTAGTTTGTTGGAGGAAGTGGAAGATGTGAACAACATTTATGTACTTGTTCTACGAAGTTCATCAATTAATGAGTATCATCATGCTGTAAATGGTAAGATTTCGCAAGATTTAAGGAATATATTATCCTTCAAATACAACTGCAAACCCGAGAATAGCGGAACATGCAAGTACTTTGTAGTAGTCTTGATTTTCTGGTATTATACTGAAATTACATAAAAATATAAGTGCGGTGAATAGAAATTAGAGGAATGTGCTACTTTTATACAAAATATAGGACATTAATTCGGCAGGATTACTGTGTTTTAGTAAGTGCCGACTAGGTAGTTGTTGAACCATGGCAAGAATGAGAAAATGACCGAATTTGCTTAAGTCATCTAACAAATTATAATAATATTGAATTGAAATTTGAGCAATTTGAGCCCAAAGAAATAGTTGAAAAACCAATTTTATGGTAAAAAAAAAAACTCATTCTAGGTAAATAAAATTCGGTGATTCAAAAAAGATTTTGGTTTTATCATTTTTTTTTTGGAGTTTTTATAGATTTTTTAGCAAATATTAATGAAATTTAAGTTCGTTCATCAGCATAATTTTATGCTAAAATTCAAAAAAGACCAAAAAGACCAAAAAGATAAAAAAAAGCAGATTTAAAAAATATTTTGGACTTTTTAGAAGTTTTTATAGATTTTCCAGCAAATATTAATGAAATTGAAGTACGTTTATCAGTATACTTTTGTGCAAAATGTTTTTAATATCCTATTTAATCGTTAATAATTTTGTTTTGACAAAAATTTAATTAATATTCAATAAATTTTTCGCTGTTTTTAGCCGTTATTAGTGATTTTTTTTAGCACATTTTTTGAAAAATGTCCAATTTAATGTGACCAAAAAATGTTGACCAAGGAACTCATCCTCTAGAATCCTTGGTGTTATGAAAAACCTTTTAAAACAAAACTAGGGCTTTATTCGTCTTAATTGGCGATACAATGAATTATAGATTATGAATATTAAGAGTAGTCACAGAAACGGAATATTGAAAACATAAGATTCAAATGTGGAGTTGAATCAAATCACACTTGATTTTTGGTGCGGGAGCGGGATTTTTTAATCTCAATCCTAGGAAGAGTAATCACCTGCAATGACAAAAATATGTATGTGTGAAAAAGCGCAAACTTCAGCAATCGTGTCAGAATACCTCAAAAAGGATTTCATTGACGGAATTTTTGACAAAATTTCCGATTCATTGCAATAGCTTCATTTCCTACGATAATTCGCTAAAATTAAATTTGGTTTGTACATGTACAGTTATATTTACTCTACTCAGTTCATTGATTATAATGACTGGTTGGATGTGAGAAGCCTCGCGCTCGATATTCTTGTTTGTTTCCTTTCGAGCCAGAAGGGAAGAAATTTTACAGGTAGTTACGATTTATTTTATGTTCTGTTTGAGTACCTATTGTTATTATAAAGACGCAGCATTCAGAGCGCTCTTCTCACACAAATACCCCAAAATTTATGTGTCCCCAAAAGCCTCCAATATTTCAGAGCGCGAGCGTACCGGGGTTGAACATTCTTTATCCCGGGTCGGAGAACGTGAGTTGTAGCTTGAGAAATATGTTTTTTTCTCCCACTAAGAAGGAAGAAATCGGAAGTTGGGATTGGGGCGAATTGTGAGGATGCGAAGGTGTGAGTGTGATTGCGGTCGTGTACAGAGCGAAAAAATGACTCGAAGGAAAGCAGATAGATACAACGGCAGGTTGTGTACGGAGCATTATAAATCCAAACGCGACTTGTTCCTTCGACCTCGATACTGACGCACTTCCCTGTCTACTCCTCCGCATGCTGAAATTGAATTGGGCGGAAGAAAAACAGGTAGGGATTTCTGTCTTCCTAAAAACCTCACCGAGAGCTACATACAGGAAGAACCGTCTATCAGAGTTTATTTATTTATTGAAGAGTACGGAAAATAAAATCCCAGTTACAAAATATTGATAAAAAAATTCCAAGTACAAAATATGTAATACGAATTTCAAAATAAGGTAGGTACAATGAAGTAATTAATTATAAGTAAATGATTTGAAGTTGCTCAATAAAACTTTCAAACAATACATTTTTTTCTTCTGATTTTTGCCGAGTACCTAACATTGCATTTCAAAGATTTTTTTTAGCATTAAACAAGATGGTGAATCCAGAATTGCGATATCTTAATCCGTTCACAGAGGGAAGCTCGGGTTTTTTCGAAAAATGCTCATCTTTGAACTGAATGAGGTACCTATTGAATTTTTGGATTCACCATCTTGTTTTGTGCAAAAAAATCTTTAAAATGAAATGTTACTCGGCAAAAAATGAAAAAAGAAAAAAAAGAAAAAAAAAAAAAAATACACTGCCAAGGAAATGGCACATGAGCTTCCTCGTGACCTTCACAGTACGTCACCATTAAATTCCAGAAAACTAGAAACGACCGGTTCTCTGAAAATTTGAACAAAATCCGATAAAATTAACTAAGCTGTGACCGTAACAAAAACATCACTTTCGCGCATGCGCCTAGCGTACCGCTGCTGATGATCGCAAAGAATGTGATACGGGACCTCAAGAAACCTTGCCCGCATCATCCCTGAAAATCTGACCGAAATCCGTTCACAATTGCCTGAGTTATGACCGAAACAAGAAAATTTTGTTTGCGCCTGCGCAGAGGCTACCGTTGATAAGAAATGATAGGGGACCATGTAGAGCTATACCCGCACGATCCCTAAAAATTTGAAGAAAATCGCATCAAAATTGTGGAAATTACGGCTGTTGCAAGGACCGTAACAAGAATATTTCGTTCACGCATGCGCAGAGCGTACCGCTAATGCAATTACGATGATTGTCTTTTGGGACCTCAAGGGACCTTACCCCCATCATCCCTGAAAATTTGACCCCGTCAAGGGATTCACGTTAGCGCCTGCGCAGAAGCTACCGTTGATTCGATCATAATGAAGTTGATAGGGGACCATCTAGAGCTTAACCCGCACGATTCCTGAAAATTTGGTTAAAATCGGATCAAAATTGTGGAAGTTATGGCTGTTACAAGGAAATGTGGACGGACAGACAGACAAACAGACACGGAACCAAATTTGTTCAGGAGGCTCTGCGAGTGGAAATTTTGATTTTGGAGCAAAAATTTTTTTTCATTTCGAAAGTAAAAACAAAGCTTCCGCTGCCTTGCAGTCTCGGAAGCAAAACTACCTATTCTATGTATCATTGGGTAGTCCGAAAATGTTTGGATTTTTTCCTGATTTTTATTTGCTTAAAACTTAGTAAGGGTACCCCAAAACGCCTTCCAACTTAAATTTAGATATGTATAGTAGCTTTATTAAGTAGTTTACAGATAAAAATGCACTTTTTTTCCAGAACAAACTTCTCGTCTTTCCATGCGCAGAAACTTACAGCATAGGCAATTGGCGTTTCCTGGCAGTCGGTATAAGAGAATTAGTGAGGCAATTCCGAATCGTTCGAAAGTTATTATTTGTTTTACGAACCTAGTTCTCTGTAGTGGATTCTTTAAGTTATGTCTGGTGAAGAGAAAACTTCATAATCTGAGAGGAGAAGGCGCTCTCATAACGTGATGCTCATTTAATTAAGATCAGCCAAATAAATGTGTCTACGTTACGTCGGATGAATATGGTGACGTACTTGCTGAACTCCACGAACAACTGAAAACCATTCCAGGCCGTTCAACGAAGTGTACGCTTTCAACGCTGCCCAAAAGAGGTCCGGCAGCTAACGTGAGCACAACTTCGCCCTAACCTTCAAAGCGGCCTTCAGTTAGTGTCGCATCACCGAATTTTACTTCCACGAGCCGACGATAAAGGAAAGATCGAAAGGGGAAAGAGCAGGTATGTTGAATGTATCAGAAAGGGAATCTCTGCTGGAAATAGGGCCTTATGCTAAGGACGGCTGAGAGTATTTCCCTTTCAAACCGTACACTGGCCCATTATTTTCGGCAAAGCGTTTTTCCCCTTTGAAAGGAAGAAGGAGCACTATGTGGAATATTAGTTCCTTGTTTCTGACACGCCGCGGTCGGGAAATTTCCTGGCGGTTCAAAGTGGTTATGTTTTCTTACATCGAACTGGGATCTCTTACAGATTCACCTCGCGGGAAACAGATCAAACCACGATCGACTACCAGTTCCGCTAAAAACCCATCTTAGTACACCAGTCCCGCGAAAAGTGGATAAATCCAATTGTCCGATTCCGAACGGAGTCACCCCTTACAACTCACCAGTTCCACGCAATACAACCAGTCAGTTACAAGCATGAAGAAGATGATAAATGAAGTAAAGTATTACAGAACGGTTCCAAGTTGTTTCATATCAGAGGAAGTAGTGACCCTAAAAAGTAAATAGGTCTAACATCCAAAATAAGTGCATTACGAATTCGTGTATCTACCAGTTTGTAATTTTTTCAATTAAAACCATCGTTCACGTTTTTTCACCCTCTAATCAAACTCTCCCTTTTCAAGTGCCTAACGTTTTCTTGTATTCAAACTTCAAACATCAAAGGAACAAGATAAATCGCAAAGCTGACGATACCGATAAAAATTTTATTGAGTGAATAAGTTTTTATGGGATTTGCATGTTTAAAGGATCTTTTATGAAAGAGAAGTAACATTATGAAGATTTCCAGACCTTTTATTTTGCTTCCTCACAACTGCCGGTAGGGAAGTTTTGTGTTCGTGCAACAAGTCGAAAAATTTTCCTCCAAAATCAAAATTTCCTCTTGATTTTTACGTTTCACTTGCTGATGAATTTGGGTTCTATGTCTAGCTGTCTGATGTCTAGCACGGCAAGTAATTCCTTGTCACGCCTCTTAACTATTATGATAAATTATATTATATCTGTGTAACTGATCGATAGCATTTTACGAATCACATAACATTTATGATTCAATATGAATAATTGCGTACTTAAACAATATTTACTATAAACTGTATATAACATCGAATTTTGACTATTAAAACCAAACAAAGTGTTTACGCTACAAACGTATAGTCGGAAGAAACTACAATGATGCTTTGAGCGGAGCAGGCGGTCAATCCAACAAAGCATTGTGGGACCCTCGAGAGCAGCCGCACTCAGCTGAGTTGGCTGTGGGACCTTGTGACTGCGATAGAGTGGTTGTTAAGGGGGGGATTGCGTTCAAACCAACCTCGCGCAAACCATATCTCTTTCTTTCTCTATCACCACAGCTTTATTGTCTCGTCCCATTCTCCACTTAGCGATGGACCCTTTTTCCTGTTTTCCTGCCATCAAACTCCAACTTCAGAGCTACTAGCTGAGCGCTACATTCTCCGGTTTGTTCCAGCTCAAGAAGTAAGGGTCACAGACGTCCTCTTATGCGATTTATTTATTTACCTATTTATTTAACCCAACACGGGTTACGCCCGATTACAACATTAATGAGATATGGAATAAGAATTAATAATAATGGTAATATATCTATTTGGGTGTGCAGTATAGCTTCCTCATATGCTTTAACTTGGACGATTAGAATTAGTTGAAGAATGTAGAAATGATTGAATACCAAATATAACAGTGGGTAATATATGTGACCCTGCAGGGGAAAAGGGAGCTTAACTTGCCACAGGTCAAATCTGCGTTTATATTTTTTTATTTTTCTCCACACCATGGTAACAAAAGCCAGAAAATTACCAGCTTTTTTCAACCTTTGAAAAATCATAAATTTTGATTGGATAATGATAAAAAAAAAGAAAGATTTTGTTAACAGTGTGGAGAAAAAAAAAAAAAAAAAAAAAAAATATATATATATATATATATATATATATATATATATATATATATTGTTAAGAACTTACCATTTATACAAGACTACACTCATTGAAATCCAAACACAAACTGAGTACTTTATTTATGCAACCAAATAATCATATGGTAACCTTGTTTCCTAACACTATTCCCCTTCTTTTTCAAAAGAGTCCAAGTCCGACTATAATTATGGATGGTCCAGATTCACCACAATCTCTTCAAGATTTCGTTGATTGACTCAATCAAAGAATCAATAATATAGCACCCATTCTTCCAACGAACTCGCTTCCACCAATTTCGACACTTGATTTTTTTCATTTTTATGCCTTCAATTCTCCTGACCTTCCTGTTACGTAGACTTATGACATTGACCCATCTAGTTGCTTCATCGTTACTGAATTCTGTTTCATTGGCTCTTGATCCGTGTTCATTTCCTTTGAGAACGGTATTTATATAGATCTCAATTATACTGGGAATTTCAATTTGTGAGGCCGAATCTCCAATGCTACTGCTCCAGAAAGAACTTTGTGTAACGGGAGGTCCAGTAAAATCTTCAGCCGAATATTCATTTTCGACTTCATGGATAGTTTCATCCATCCATGTTCCAACCTTTTCTGCAACCTCATCGATGGCTGGCTTGTCCTCATCACCCAGAGCTGTTTCCAAATCTTTCTCGACAATATCTTTGATTGCTTCTTGGCGAGGAATGGGCTCAAGATCCTGCTCCACACTCATTGACGCCATATCTTCAACAAGCTCCTTCAGTTCCAAAGATTTTATCTCTACACCTGTTTCTGTAGGTTCCATAGGTATCGATGCTACTTCGCCAGGTAATCCGAAATCTTTTTTCTCAGCAGACTCTTTTTCCTCTTCTGTCTCGGGTGCTGTTGTATCCCTTATTTCTCCATCAGTCTCCGCTTTAGTTTCAACAAGTGTTGTAGCTAGAGATTCGTCAGACTGTTCAGATGATTCTGGTGGATTTTCCTCGCCAGATTCTTTGAGGTCCTCAGCCGCTCCTTCATTCTCCTCCGCGGCCTCCTCCTCAACCTTTTCCTCAGGACCCTCCTCTGTCATCTCCCCGAATAGTACTTCTGAACAAGTTTCGATATGCTCCTCTCTGCATCTTGATTTATCTGGCCTAACGTAAATCGAAGAATCTCTGATTTTCTCGGGTACTTCATTTTTGTTATTTACGAGTATAATGTATACCTGATCAACTTGGGTAGGCTTTTCAATATTCCATTCTCCCTCACCCGCAGTCTCTGTATTTTTTGGGATCTTCGTGTTCTTTGTTAGAATGATGCGACGAGGACTTTTTGGACATCTATTACCCAAATGTCCGGGTATACCACACCGCCAGCAAAAGTATTCTCTACCAAGAGGTTGCTTTGTTTCATCATTTTTATCGTCCTTGTTCTCTTCACCATTCAAAGCCTGATTCTTTGGTACAGAAATATTTTTTGTACTTTGTTTTTGAATTGACTTATTGACAGGGTGATTGTATATTTGAGGCCTGTTGCTTGGCTTGTACGATTCCTTAGCAATTAAAGAGGTGTGATGCATCACCATGGTCTTTGAAAGTTCAAAATCTTCGAAATAATCTACTATATTAGTTTTCTCCTCTGCGTTTTTTGCCATTTCCAATGCAGCTTCCACATTTAAAGGACAAAACACTGAATGTAAATTTTTAGGCCTACCGCATTCTTGGCACCACATCTGTTCATCATCTTCGATCACAGCACGTTTGAATGAAACTGAATTCGATTGCTTCTGAATTCTCCGAGCATTTCCTCTCTTCTGAATTCTCTGTACATTTTCTTCCTTTCTCACCGGTACTCGATTACCGAAAGGGATTCTGGGAGACAGTTTCCAATCCATCCCACCGCTGCCACCAATGTTATGAACTTAACATTTATACAAGACTGCACTCATTGAAATCCAAACACAAACTGAGTACTTTATTTATGCAACCAAATAATCATATGGTAACCTTGTTTCCTAACACTATATATATATATATATATATATATATATATATATATATATATATATATATATATATATATAAAATCAGATTTGAAATCTGGCAAGTTAGGTAAGTTAAGTTCCCAACCTACAATGGATTCCGGGTTTATCGATGAAAAAAGTTAGGATCACGCGATTTGTCAGGTGGTATGTTGGAGAGAATTTTATATGGAACAAATGAGTCGGCCGGGTAGTAAATTGAGTTATCTTTGAGGTTTTTGTGTGGAAGCAAGAAAGGACAGTTGGTCGGAGGAAAACGTGTAGATCGAAGGGCCTGTTAATGCGTTCCCCGTTTGAGGCCGAGGAACTCCACCTTGAAGGGGGACCCGCACCCCAACAAGGCTCTATCTTTCTAGCCGCCGCCCCCCTGGATAGGGACAGGGGAGAACTGCAAGGGCGTGAAACCTACTACCCCCTCGAAACCATCCTCAAATGGGTGACAGGCTAGACCAGCTTCCCAGCCCAGCGAGACGGGGCGCATACGCGAAGCTCCCCATCGACGAGTTTTTATACGTGAAGCTCCCCGCTTACTTTCTCTTCGTGTATGCGAAGCTCCCCGCTTCCGTTCTCCTCATGTACACGAAGCTCCCCGCCTCCTTTCTCTTCATCTACGCGAAGATCCCCGTCACCTATACACGAAAGTCACCTAATGCAGTAGCCTAGATTTTAGGCATTACAAAAGTCAAAATGCAAAATACAAAAAAAAAGTTATTTGATAAAGTTTGATTCAGGCATTATCTAGGAGAAGAAAAGAAGAAGGAGAGGGAGAATTATCCATATCCACCACACCCCCTCCCGTAATAAGAGAGAAAAAAATAAAAGAGAAAGCAGGTGGAGGCGGGGAGCCACCCCCACCTGCCATGGCGGCTCCCCATGCCAGAAACACAACGGCAAAGACCATCGACACAACAGCCATTGACCGCCACCACCTGTGCTAAAAAAATATTCTACACTATAAAGTTCAGTAATCAATAAAATTCTCTTCACTTTCATCTTAAATAAACTGCATGGTAGATCAGGGTAGATCATAAGGGGTGAACAAAACATCATGCATGAATAATTATAGTGTATTAAAACAAAATTAATTTAATAATGTCACAGAATAATATCGTGAGCGTCGTTAATAAGGGAAATTACGTAACAAAAAACATCGAAATGGTCAGTCGTCGTAAGAAGCTAACTTATTAAACTAACATTTGATGGTCGGGATGAGATGTCTTCCAAAGCCTTCCTTAAAATTTAAAACTGTCCACCAATAGCACATAGCGACCGTGACGAGTACCGGATGCTACAAACGTGGATACGTTCATGTTGTTCGATGATCACTGAGAGCCAGTCCGTTCAAATCACTGATAAGACTTGAAACGCCTCGAAAGGGGAAGAAAGTTCGACGGGGAGCATCACGTACACCCATTCTCTCGGCACGGGACGCTTCGTGTATGCTTGCTAGAACTTGCCGGGGAACACCGAGTACAGCGCAAATTACTTTCACTTCGGACGGGGAGCTTCGCGTAGTCACCCGCCATGTTAAATCGATTTCGACGGTTAACCATCATCAGTAACAAACAATAACTGAAGATACATTAGAAAGGACACAGCTTTTATAGTAACAGGTGAAGGGAGATTGAATCCCATTGGTCAAGAGAAAGGAAAGGGGGCAGGAGGTACAACCAATGAAGTGCAAACAAGGTGACGGGGGATTATAGCTAATTAGATGAAGTGAAAGGGGGAAATAACTAAATGTGGTTTCAACATTATGAATAATTCCAAGCTTTATAAAAATGGTCCTATTAGTGGTGAAATATATTGAGGTATATCCTCATTTAAACATTTACCAGATCTGTCACTTTTGATAATTTCGAATTTTTCAAGTACATTCAACATACCTCCCTTCGGACAAAAATGAAGAAATTCTACAAACTGTCTATCTGTCAAATCAAAATTGTAACTATGATTGGATTCCTTAAGATGTTTCGCAAATGTAGACTTACCCTTATTTTCCCTGAAATCCTCCTGATGCTCGTCTATTCTTTCCCTGAATTTCCTACCAGTTTGACCGCAATATTCGTAGCCACAAGAACATTTTAGTTTATAAACCCCACTTTTATCTTGAACATTGATTTTGTCCTTAACGGATCCTAGTAATGCTTTAAGACTATTTTTAGTTCTAAAACCTACTTTGTAACCTCTCGATGATAGAATTTTGCCGATTTTATCCGAAATTTTCCCATAATAAGGTATACTTATCCATTGCTTTTCTTCTAAATTTACATCTTCCCTGGCCAGATTGGAAACTTTTTCCCTACTCTTTTTCCTAAGAATATTATCCCATATGGTATCAACGAGATCTCCAACATATCCGTTACTAGCCGCTATGCTTTTGATTTTCTTTTTCTTTTCGAAGAGGACTCCGCGCCTACCGCGGAGAATAAAATAAAGGATCTAATCGTCCAAAACGCAACAGCCCAGGTGCAACGGGCCCTAAACCCCATCCCGTCTTGCACGATTGCAGCACAGAAGTGAGGCCACGGTTGCCCCTGGGCCTGGGTCCGCACGCATGCCACACGTGCAGTGTCCAGTGACACCCCCAGTACGAGAAGCAGGATAGGACAGTTGGTATTTCCGTTTTGTAACTCTTGTATTAGTTACAGAGGCCTCGTCAGCTACTATTCTCTTATTTTAAATGGAGAAATCAAGCCACAGTGGTTCAAAAGGGATGGATAATTTATTGCATCGATCGGAACTCCAAGTTTGTGTGCTACATACCTCATTTATGCTGCATAGACCCTATATGGCGCATATGGGACCCCGAAACTTTGAATTATCTCCAGCAATAAGTAAGATTTGTTGGGGTCTTGAGGTTCAGTCATAAAGTGTACCACTATTTTTCTAGGCCAACGTTTCGGTATATTTTTATACCATCCTCAGGGCTACAAAGAATTGCACCAGAGAGTCAGACAATTATAGGCAAGCATAACAAGGAATAAATTGTACATATGTACCTAATTATGATAGAAGTATCTAGTTATGTATATTAATGGACCAACATAATCTTCATCTATTTTCTCAATAAGTACCTATTATACGAGTATATATACATATATGTAGGGGACTATATGTTGACTATGTAGTTGAAATGATAAAGTTATCATACCTTATATAGGGGGTGGGTTAAACCTCAATTACATCTAGGTGCTGGATACATCTTGAACTTGACTTTGAAACTTATTGTAGATCAATTGCCGAAAACTTTTATTAAAACTGAATTAAGTATAATGAAGATTTGAATTGTAATGAAGGGAAATACGTGTGTGAATCAATATCAGATAACGAATGTGTAACGGTAAACTGTTGGTTTGTGCTATGGTGGGTGGTGGTGGACGCAGAACCTTCTGTGTTCAGGCATTTGATTTTACATTCAAAAATATTATGAATGATAGTTATAATTTCTTAAAAGTAGAATAATTATGGGGGAAAAAAGAAAAATATGTATTATTAGAAAGGTTTAACTTGTTCCTTAAAGTCTAGTTGTAGGTACATTGGCAAGGGGGCGTGACTATAGTGTTGAAAAACAGGAATTGTGTAGGTAGGTACCTACCTACTTCTCTTTTGTATTTTTCCCCCTTGTATCACAAAATTGTAACTTCAGTCTATTATATTGCTGATAACGATAGCACTTTTGTGCTTACTACCATTGGGTAGCTACTTATAGCACCAGTGCGTTACTATTGCTAGGTACATAACTGTTATATGTTCCTATTTCTCATAATACAATTCAAGTTAAATCTTATTCTCTATCACAACAATATCACATGTAAATACCACTAATACTAATTAATTTATACAATATTTACAAAAATTGGCACAATTACTGAGTAAGTTGCACATTACTAGCGAATGACCTTATTATAGTTAGGTAGACTTAATGAGATTGGAATAAATTCTGCTCAAATGATCTGTATCCTGTCTCTCATTACATGTGTTTGGTGTTTTTTCTATATATATCATTTCTTTAATTTTCCTTTTTCCTAAAGATTGTTCGGAGTTTAAAATTTGGCAATCTTCAAAGTTCCAAGTATGATGTTCTTCCAATGCGTTTTGCAGAGGCGCATCTATCATCATAATTATTGATATCCGACCGATGCTTGCTAAGTCTATTTTTTAGATATTGTTTACTTTGGCCTATATATTTAGATTCACATTGATTGCAGGATAAACTATATATCGTATTACTTCTCAGATCTTTGGAAATTTGTGATTTTAATTGGCTAAATACTAGGTTATTTAGAGTATGCTTATTCCCATGTGCTATTTTACAAGCTACTTTGCCTGATAGTTTTTTTGAGATTTGTTCAGATAAACCTTTCACATAAACAACTCCCCTGTAACAAAGTGGAAGAACGTTTCTAGAGTCTAAGTTTTGTGCTGATTGATTACCAAATTACCAAAGATCTGAGAAGTAATACGATATATAGTTTATCCTGCAATCAATGTGAATCTAAATATATAGGCCAAAGTAAACAATATCTAAAAAACAAGCCCCCTGGACCCCCGGTTACCTCTATTTACATACTTCGGACGAAATTATTGCAACACAGAATGTGTTTGCGTTGTCGCGCAACCAAGTGACAACCAAACAAGCGTCATTGTTTACTATAATTCATTTATAACATCAATTTATATAGTTATAGTATGAAACTACGAAAATTGCGTTGTCGCGCAACCAAGTGACAACCAAACAAGCGTCATTGTTTACTATTCATTTATAACATCAATTTATATAGTTATAGTATGAAACTACGGAAAAAAAAAAACGAAATAAATTCGTTATAAATCAAGAGCTTTCCAACGAATGGTGATCGATTTCTGTGCGATTAAAATGGCGGAAATTCCATTTCCCTACCAACGGCTCGGTTGTACGTGAAAATCATCCGTCACACATTTCGTTCCCATCCCGCGTTCCATTTTCGGCTAGTTAGTCCATGGCTAAAAAACATTCTGTGTTAAAATAGACTTAGCAAGCATCGGTCGGATATCAATAATTATGATGATAGATGCGCCTCTGCAAAACATGCACTGGAGAAACATCATACTTGGAACTTTGAAGATTGCCAAATTTTAAACTCCGAACAATCTTTAGGAAAAAGGAAAATTAAAGAAATGATATATATAGAAAAAACACCAAACACATGTAATGAGAGACAGGATACAGATCATTTGAGCAGAATTTATTCCAATCTCATTAAGTCTACCTAACTATAATAAGGTCATTCGCTAGTAATGTGCAACTTACTCAGTAATTGTGCCAATTTTTGTAAATATTGTATAAATTAATTAGTATTAGTGGTATTTACATGTGATATTGTTGTGATAGAGAATAAGATTTAACTTGAATTGTATTATGAGAAATAGGAACATATAACAGTTATGTACCTAGCAGTAGCCCACTGGTGCTATAAGTACCTACCCAATGATAGTAAGCACATAAATACTATCGTTATCAGCAATATAATAGACTGAAGTTACAATTTTGTGATACAAGGGGGGGAAATACAAAAGAGAAGTAGGTAGGTACCTACCTACACAATTCCTGTTTTTCAACACTATAGTCACGCCCCCTTGCCAATGTACCTACAACTAGACTTTAAGGAACAAGTTAAACCTTTCTAATAATACATATTTTTCTTTTTTCCCCCATAATTATTCTACTTTTAAGAAATTATAACTATCATTCATAATATTTTTGAATGTAAAATCAAATGCCTGAACACAGAAGGTTCTGTGTCCACCACCACCCACCATAGCACAAACCAACAGTTTACCGTTACACATTCGTTATCTGATATTGATTCACACACGAGTTTCTCTACATTACAATCCAAATCTTCATTATGCTTAATTCAGTTTTAATAAAAGTTTTCGGCAATTGATCTACAATAAGTTTCAAAGTCAAGTTCGAGATGTATCCAGCACCTAGATGTAATTGAGGTTTAACCCACCCCCTCTCCAGCAATAAGGTCAATTTAAAATCGGGATAGTTTTGGGTGAGTCCTCTCCTATCCCCTATGTAGAATTTTTCCCCTTCAAAATCACCTAGCAACTTTAATATTGGTCTGATTAAAGTCTGCTAAATCTCATCCGATTCAGGGTTAAATAATTTTGAAGGTTTATATCGAAAAAGTTTTACCTTAGATCCTTTCCCATTAAGGAACAACGTGAAACGCAGTTTCTGAGAATTTTATGTGCAAAATGACACAAAATTAACGAGTAATGCTATAATTTAATGGGGGAAAGCTATGCTAGTCTAAGCATGACGATAATTATACCTTTCATGGTCAATTAGTTGACAATCTTGGTATCATAAGCCATAGATTTTTTTTTTTTAAATTGTGACATGATCTGATATGCCGTAAAACACTGTAACAGTTCTCGCCAACTAGAATCATTCAAGTGAACGGCGGCAGCGTCACCCGAAGATACTGCAGAGACCTAGCTTATCCGTTTACTAGCCTCTCTCAAGATAAGAGCTTCCACTCTCTTTGTGCGTATAGCAATTAACTATCATTTAAACAATTATTGATTTACACCCATATCAAACTCAATTACTATCTTCACATACCAACACCCAGTGCGGTATCTTATTTACCCCTATTGGATGTATTTAAATAAAATATACCCTGATAACAACTTAGTCAGATCTCCTCCCGTTTAATATTCTTTAATCGGAGCACCATAAAAGAAATAGGTATTAAAATAATTCCAGTGATTAATTTCTGAGTTTTACTTTTATTACCCTTTTCCCAAAAATTATATTTTAATATATCAAAATATAGCATAGACTATAGGAAAATTAATCATAACAATCATTAGATTGTCACAACACTAAGGTGAAATATTCGGTCAGAGGATGTGCGTCGACGCCTTTTCAGATTGTTTGAATCTAGCTGGGTGAGTCTGGGCATGCCCGCAAGGTTATACTCGAGTAGCCTTCTGTTGTTGACACAAGTGTCCAACGCTTATGAATGGCAAACATCTCAGTGAACAACAATATGCATTGGCTTAGTTTACCCTTTACCATTATTGATATTTCCCGAGACCTAGGCCCAGTTTACACAAGGGATTAGCCTTTAACGATGTCAATCCGCGAAGGTAGCACAACCTTTGGCCGGCCTTACATTCAACCCTGATCAGTACTGACCCTACAGTGAACTTTTCGTCCAAATACATTCCTACGTTATGTAGAATAACGAAAAAACGCTGCAAATTATTTCACAAAGGTTTATTATTTTTTCAATTGAGTATGATCGTAGTTTTAGTTGGCTTGCGTACGTCATAAGGCCCGTCCAGACTCCTCGGCGTGTCCTATTTCGAGTTGCCACAACCTATACTTCTATAATTATATACGCATGTTTATATTTCTCGATTTGAGCTCCTATCTATTCAAATAGTTATTGCCTTAATAATATCATTATCTAAGTACGTACGAAAAGTCGAGAGGATTTTTTATTAAATATGCGTAGGAAAAGCATTGGTATTAACACACAAATATGACCTAGAAAAAAACATATATTCATGCCTCGAAGGAACGCCGTACCCACCTCATGGTGCCGCGGTGTATTATACGGGTATAACACGTAAAAGTAATAAATATCCATTCTCCTACACCCCTCTGCTACGCCCCTGGTCACCTCAGACACCACAAGGTGCCGCGGCGCCTCCTCTCACCCCACCCCCCCCCCCCTCACCACCCACCGTGACCCCCTGCCAAGCGTGCCAGGCGTGCGTGCGTGCGTAAGTCCAACACTCAAAGCCTTGAAAAAGACACTTTTACGTCCGTTTTTGGCCCATAGCATCCATGCGAGTAAAGCGATTGGAATGGTTAAACGTTACGACCAACTAGACCCCAAATGGGGCGAAAGAACTGGTTTTTTAAGTCAATTCTTAGGCCTTTTATGGCCCGGACGGCGGACGGCGAACGGCGAACGCACCTTGAAACGTAAAGTGACAAAGTTTGAGGGGGGGTTATAAAAATTTTTTGCTACACGATCACATAGGCTTATTATTGGAAATAATAAACCAAAAACAGGAGATCGATGAAGACGATGAAATCGATTAACATTGTATCCCTCTACTTTTCGTGGAATCAGACTACGTTTTCCTACAATTTCCGTTTTTTTTAGCGAATTTTCGTAGAAAATGAAGCAATTGCTAAATGAGTCTAGGTTGAGGACTAAGAATAAGTCCTAAATTGAGCTTGAATAATACATAATGGTTTCTCCCCCCCCCCCCTCCCCCCCTTCAAATTAGGTATTATTATTTCTAACAAAATCACGCATGTATACACATATACATTTATACACACACAATATATCATATTATATAAACACGTAATATAACCACATATAAATAAATATGTACGCACGTACATACATAATTAGATTTAAAAATGAATAGAATTAAATAAATAAAAAAACATAAATAAACAAATAGAAAAATATGTACAAATAAATTAAATGTTAAAAAATAAAAAACTAATGATACTTCAGAGAATACAAAAATAAATAATTGATTAAATTTGAAAAAATTAATGAAATTAAATAATTAAATGAATAAAATGTAAAAAAATGTAAAAGAAAAAATATATTATAAAATAACAAAACAATCATTTAATGATGAATTAGTAAAAATAATCATAATTTAATTCCGTTGATCATTCAAGCCATGTCTCTTATACGCACCTAGTAAATAAATATAGAGCCATTTCTGCCTTTTTCACATCTACATCTGATGTAGAGGGGCCAAGACATTCAAGGATACTCAAGAGAGAAACATCTGTCTAACGTACGATCATGCTCCTCCGCATATCGACTTACTGGCACATTGTATCAATTATTCACTGAGCTTCGATGATTGTTAATTCGTAGGTATACTGAGCTGAGTAGTAGCTTTGCCAATCTAAAAATCGGGGCAGATATTGCAGCTGAGCTTATGTACACAATTTTGGGTTGTACATGTGGTTAATGATCGTAGGAGGTATTCGTTTGTGCAGTTAGGAGACGTTATAGATGGTGATTGTTCAATTAGACGGCATTCTTTCCAACGAGGTCGATGACAAGGACGAAGACCCATAGGATCATCAGATTGTTGCGTTAGAGGACATTTTGGAGATATTATATTTCCTAAATTCGCTGGTCTACGGTATATTACGGAGGGAGGTGCTGCCAAAATTTCTTCTCTTGAAGATCATATATATAAATGAGCACATTAAATTGGTCTCATTTTAAAAAAATTTGCTCAAAAATTCACTAAAATGACTGCAAACTGCCATAAATCGTTAAATTTATATTTTTAGCTGAACATTGTTGAAATGAAGTTTATTAGTATAAAATAGAGCATTCAAAAATTGATGTAAAAAATTATGCTGAAGAAGGAACTTAAATTTCTTTAAAATGTGCTAAAAAATCGATAAAAACTGCACAAAAAGTTAAAAATCCAAAATCTCTTTTTGAATAGCACATTATTATTTAGAACGAGTTTTTTGCCATTTAATTGGTAGTTAACAATTTATTTTCACTCAAAGTCCTAAATTTTCAAAACAATGTGACATAGTTTAGTACGATAATTTACGAAAATTCGGTCATACGATCATGCTGCATGACTGGAACTTTTTAAAATCCTTTGGTTCTACTTGAAAGACAATTATTACAAATCATAGTTTACAATTCCTACACAGATGCTAACGCAAACCTATCATTAATTTATCGTGCCAAATCTTCCACAATAGTCCGTAACATTATGTAAATGAATGTGAGGAAGCTGTGTGCAACATCTCAATTGGTAGACTTTATTGTTTTGTACATGGGCAAAGTTAATCTTATTTTAAAACTTTTGTTGTCTATGTATTATGTTATTAAATTTGTATATTCAATTCGGTTCGTCGGAAATTCAGAAAAAGCTCCTCTGAAATTGACTTCTGAGAAGGGTATGCGGGGTTGAGTTGAGCGGGACGGCCTACGAACGGAGTCATTTTCATTTCAAATGTGCGTTTCAAGAGAGGGAAGACCAGGGCAAGGTGCAGTCCGTTGATTGCCGGATTTGAATCCCATTGACCCGTCTGGAGAGGTCTCCCGGAGGCCCAGGATATTACAAAGAGCTTGGAAACGTGCTTATTCAGGGCTCGAAAGCTACCGCAGCTATGGTGGTCTATGATTTGAAAAGAACGCATGAATAATTTTCGTAAGTTAGGAGGTTCGATCTTGAAATTTTGAATAACTACAGTGAGTGTCAAAAAGTTCCAGTCATGCAGCATGATCGTATGAGCAAATTTTCGTAGATTATCTTATCATATTATGTTATGTTGTTTTGAAATTTGAGCACTTTGAGTGCAAAAAAATTGTTAACCACAAATTTTGAGGGAAATTAACTCGTTCTAAATCATATTCTACAATTCAAAATTAATTTTGGATTTTTAGCAATTTTTCAGTTTTTTAAATCGGTTTTTCAGAAAATATTAATGAAATTTAAGTGCATTTTTCACCATTATTCTGTGAATGAATATTTTGATCTTTTAATTCATCGATGATAAACTTTTTTGACCAAAATTCTGATAAAGATATTAATTTAACGATTTTTGGCAATTTTTATTCATTTTAGTGATTTTTGAGCACATTTCTTTGAAATTTGACCAATTTAATGAGCTCAAAAAGTGTGTAGTGTGGTGTCTGGAGCAAACGAGTGAAGGTGCTAACGTCTTTGTGTAATTTTTATAGGTAGGAACGTATACGCGAAGACACAAACTAAATGAATTGGGACGCTAAGGTCAACTTTGTTTTGTAGTCGAGTGGAAGTTTGAATTCATTTTGTAGCCCACTTTATCAGGTACCTACCTAGGATTGGTATATACCTAATCAGTAAAATTAGGTATCTAAACAGGTACTTAGTCTTCAATACATACAACCATGCTAACCCTTCTATCCCACATTTGCCTAATTAGGAGTACCTGGCTTGTGAAATAGTTCGATTTTCGTGCCACCCTTCCTGAATTACAAGATTGGAGTATCTAGCTCGCTGTCAAAATTTTTTCAAATTGATACCAACTCTGCTGTGCGATGTGTATGCCGTATACGATTACTTGGTACGAGGAATAGAACTAAGCAGGTACCAAGTCTAAAATCGTTAAAGTATCGACAACTGCGTTCACACCCAAGTTGGAAAGTACGCTTTTGTGAATCCTAAGTTCGTTGTTCCCATAATCAACATAATTTAATTTAATAGAAGGTACAGCCTACAGCTCAGGTAGACATGGGTTTTCACATTCCTTTACAAATTGTAGAAATCGGACAAGTTGTTATGGAAGTTCAAAGGGAAACTCAGTATATTTGAACTTGTTTCCTTTGCATAAAGCCACGCTTACGACACGGTAGAACGGACTGCAACGAAAGAACGGCCCCTTATATGAGAAAAGGGGCCTCGTTCCTTACCTACCGACAAAGTTTTTATCGTTAACACAAAACTTTGCATTGCGGTGTAATTTCATTCTTTTCATTCATTCGTAATAAGAACTATGGGAAGAACAAAAATACTCTACTATGTCAAAATCATTCAGAATAAAGATGAAGCCATGCCTACGTTTCGAAAAGTTTTTTACCTTCTTCGACTTTAAGCCAAACGGGAGCGAGCTTATTTTTTCATGGAGTTAGGAGGGATTGTCATGTAGGCCAGATCATGGGAGCAGAGTTGTCACACAATACAACAAACACAGAGTTGAAGTGGGCGAATTCTTGGGAAAACTGAAATTCTTCCAGTTCAACTGCTACACATATTGTTACTCCAGACGTCTCCCTTTTCATTTTTCAAAATAAGATTTTCGAACCAATAGTATCCGTTAATATCTAGCTACCTGCAGTATCTGGCCCAATAAGATGTGCTGTGTGGCAACTCTGCCTCCAAGATTTGGCCTACTTAGCAAGCCTTCCAAGCCCAGTGAAATAATAATCAACTCTCCCCTTTGATTTAAATCCTAGAAAATGGATGAATAATTTGGCGATGAATTCTCGACTCTCTTAAATTTGAGCGTATTATAATCCAGATCACAAAAGAGCGGAGAAGCGCCCAATGATTCGTATATTCCGGTTACGTAGTATTACACATTTTATTAAAATCGGATGACAATTAAGAGGGTTATGCATGTGGCAATAACCAGAGGGTACACCAACATAGATATCGAGAACCGATATCGGTTATTGTAGTCAAATAGATATGTAAAATGAAAGTGGAAATTTCGATTTGGCGGTTTTCACCACATAAAAGTGTACACAATGTTTTTTCAGCTATCTTGATTGATTTGGAACGAAACTAGATGCCTTGGGAAGTTTAAACACCTCTCGGAAGAGATAACTTAATTTCGGTTCCACAGCGATTCCTTCCTGGAGAAGATTGATTGCGGTTGCAAAGGAATTTATCGTGCCGGTATGGAAATCCCGGAAAGTTACGTGGAAGGAAAATCTCCGAGGACGTTTGATTAATCCTCGAAGAAGTTGAAGTGATCCAAGTTTTAATTCACTGACCCCAAACTTGGACTTCTGCCCAACCTAGTGGTCTTGATAATTAGAGAATGATTTGCAATACTGAAATTTTGATGCTAACTGCCCAACCTGTAGGTCTTGATAATTAGAGAATGATTTGCAATACTGAAATTTTGATGCTAAGAGCCATATTTTATTAGTCAAAGATGAATACCATTTTAAAAATCGAGAAACTAGGAGCAATTCATTTATGCAACTTGTGTCATTCGTGAAAATCTGTAAATTACCCAGAAAAATCTCCCTGAAAATTTGCGGTTAGATTAATTTTATTTTGTTTCTACTACAGCAGTAGATTAGTAGTTTTTTTAGTTACACATATTGTGTTTTTAGTTAGATCATTGTGTTTTCTATTTTCATTTACATTTAGTTTTCTATTTTTGACTTCTCAGGGTATGCCATGGGATTTAACTATATTTAGTTGTTCTACCCCTCGTAATACGAGTATATCAAGATTTTACAAATAAAAGCATTTCATGGATAGGTTGGGTAATTTCCAATATCCTTTATAGTCTGTTGTGCATATGTGCCCATGTCCATCCTCAGTCTGTGCCATAATGCATCTCACAAGTTAGACAAATCTTTTTTTAAACACAGAATATGTTTGAGTCTTGGCATCTCCAACCGAAAACGAAACGTTTATGTGTAACGAAAATGTGTTGCAACAATTTCTAATGATTTTCACTTACAACCGAGTCGTTGCTAGGTAAATGGTTCATCGTCATTTTGCATCCCATAAAATTCGTTGACCATGTTCGAAAGTTCTCAATTTATCGAACCATATTATGTTAAATACTGCGAAGTGCGTGGCCAACAAGCTGAGTTATGAGCATGATTGTTTGAATAATTGTTTACACACAGGTGACCATTCTCGATAATTGATATTGTGAACATGATTGCAACCGCTGGTTAATTTCTGATGATTTCATTCAGCTGGTGGTGAGTCCTTGCGCTGGTGATAAATAAATAAAACAACTTGAAATAGTTGTGATAAAATAGACTGCAAAATCTGAGTCATTCTTATATGCGGGTTACACGGGTTTCTGTAAAACGCGTGAGCTAAAACACATTCTGTATTTCAATAATTTAATTCGAAGTATGTGAATAGAGGTTACTGGGGGTCCAGGGGGCTTGCCGAATTTTTTTTTTTTTTTTTTTTTCGTCGTTTCAATGAAGTATTTTCTCGTAGTCAAAGAAGGAGTTATCAACCTGATATTAAAATTACCTGTGTCACCGATCCAATTACAACTTACTTAACGAACTTATTCACTCATACACGGACGTTTCGAGGTCTTCCTCCTAATTTCACATACGCGGAGTTCAGGTGGTTAGGTCGTTGGGCTCAAATGATCCGATCACAATACGGGATTCATTCAAATTCTTCACTACTTGCAGGTGGAAAAAAAGGTTCTTTCATAGTCTTTGAATAATTTACTAAAACCTGGATTTTGCAGTTGCTGAAGGTAAATGTCGAATCCGAACTTAGTATAATAGTGTTATTCAACAATAAACCAACGGTGGACGATGCTTTCTGGAGAGCCATGGCACGTTGAGGCACGTTGATGCGTGGAAGGTTAGGGAAGAGGCATCACGCAGCTAGGAAATTCATATCATATATAATGGCGGCCAAGAGCACCGCGAATTCATTCGAATTTTTTCATGTTGTCATTCTTAGCACACACCTTACCTAAATTTACCCGACGGGCTCTTCGGACTTACGTTCTTCTCTACCGTATCTAATGGGTTCTCCGGGATGTATTCTTATCCTATATAAGCACCGGATTCCGCGAACTCATAATTCCTGGCTATCATCCGACGGGTTCCCCGGTATGTTATCCCTCCATAAACTCCAAACCAACTAAAGCAGTTCATTCAGTCAGGGTCCACGAAAGATCTGATCACGCACTTTCGAGTTTTCAATTTATAGGTATTCAAATTTAACTTGGTTTCAAAGTTACTTCCAAATACCCACCCTAGACTCACTCAAAAATATAGAAAACATAGTAGTAAACATCCAAGTCCTGGTATGAATATTAGCTTCGAAAAACGATTGAAATATGTTTGCTAGAATTTTACCAGTGAAAATCTGAAAGATGACAAATTTCTTCTGACGAAACGAAACTGGGAAGACCTCGATGAAGAGTATACAAATCGGAGGTATAAGAGCTATGTTGATTATTGTTACGATCAGAAATTTTTCCGCTATTCATTGACAAAACTCCAATCTGCAGTGCTATTTTGGCCATATTTTAGTTTACAGCGCAGATTCTAGTACTCCCTACACAGTTTTTCGTTGAATTATATACATTAAACTTTGAACGACTTTCTGTCAGGTCCGAAATAGCAAAAGCACTCAGCATGAATACTTTCCATTCATAAAACACATCGGTTATCAACTGAAAACTTGGCCGAATCAATTTGCACTGGTGAACTTCTGGTATTTGGGGACCACAATGCACATGTCATCACAGTGTTGAAGGAAGAGAAAGGCCGAAGAGAAACAGGTGAACAAAGTCCTAATATGATTCAATCAATGAGTCCAGCAATGGGTTTAGCAGCGGGTCAATGATGCATCACAATGGCTTTCGGTGCATCACACAATTCGAGGAAGAATTAAGATGTGCCCATACGCCAATATGCCTCAAAACTATGACGGATATGGATCCATTTTTGACGTATCCCATGCACTAAACTGTCAAGAATGAGTTTTAGTGAAGAGAGGTCATGTTGAATTGCAAGGCACCACAGCAGGGCTAACATACAACATGGGGAGGAGTGACTTTTGAACCAATAATGGACGAAACACTCGAAGAAAACCCAACGCTAGTTGCTGTCATCAAGGGAATGGGGTGTGGGAGAGTGGAAGACCGGTAAAGGATGAGCTCAATCATCTGCTTTGGGTCTTCAATGAAGAGGAGATGGACGAAGCTTTTGATATGGATATTTAGAGTTATCCTTGAAGAGTGCACAAAGCAACAAAACACAAAAAAACTGGCTGCCTTCGACTTCATTGTTTCAACCATTCAGTTTTACTAAACCTCCAGCTTTCACTAACGTTAAACGTCACTCCTACGATCGTCGGGGTTGTTGCAAAACCGTACGAAAAACAATATCCTTGCAAGTTTCCAGTTAGTTCTTGGAACGACTGCGAAAATTCTCTATTATAAATGCTGACGCCGTTTCCTATCTTTTCCAAAACTGGTCTCACAGTCCCCACACAGCCGCACTTGCAAAGGACATCAAACACGATCACGCAGCCGAAGTCCTACGGCGCTCATTTACGCCTCTCATTTATTTGTGTGATGATGCAGTCCATAAAGAATTTCAGGTGTTTCCCAAATTATTATCAAGTAAGCTATTTGAGAAGTGGGACTGGGTCCAAGCTTAATTTGTAGGAGGAATACGAGTAAGAACTCAATTTGCAATAAACGGAACATTTTTACTTCGGCTACGGAGAGCCCGGCGAACATTGTGGTCGTTGAAAACGGAGGATGGATTGGTTATTCCAAGACGAAGAGAATAAAGTTCTAGGCCAAAATAGCACTTAGTCAGAAAAGCAACTGTAGCTTTCAAATGGATTATTCTTGCCTCAATCCCAATTAGTGAATGAAAAATGAAGTGATCCATAGATAAAAAAATTATATTCAGCATGAATACTATATCGACATAACTTTTTGGCTTATTAGAACTGTACAAAATTAAATGATTTACATGGTCAAAATATAGGGCACAGAGTGGTCATCAAGAAACATCCAACATTAATTGGAGTGTCTCGCAAAATGAGACGTAAATAATGCGGTTGGAACAGCAGGATTCATACGCTGTCGCCGGTTGCTTTAACGTGTCGTCGTGCCACACAGTTGAGCGCTTAGCGGGTGAAATATTTAGGTTGGACGCTTTACGGTAGGTTGTGGTGTGACCCTCGGGTAATGGGAACCATATGATTATTAATTATTTTTGAGGTCGCCTGTCTCTGGCAGATGATGTAATATACCTGCTACAGAATCGTGGCACTTACCCCTTCTCTGTACACTATACGATGTGCTAGTTTATAATCTTTTTTTGATTTAACCAACAAACAAATTACATAATTTTAATTGCACGGCAGGTGTGAATTGGACCCCGAACCCAAAGGCCAACTATCGGGTGATAATCCCTTATGTAAAATCGACCATTGCCTTAATAATATCATTATCTAAGTACGTACGGGATATGTTATTAAATATGCGTAGGCAAAGCATTGGTATTTAACACACAAATATTACCTAGAAAAAAACGTGTATTCATGCCTCGAAGGAACATGAAATTCGAAAGCAATACAAGTGTAGGAAGTTTTCCACGCCAATGGAGGTACTCCCTAGGTCTCGTTACCTCACAACCGGAGGTTCACCTTAGTATTACGCTTACACTATCATATCACTCATATTTTTCCATCAACATTCATTTGAAAGTTGTGCATTTTGAGATGGGTGAATTTTGTCCTAACAGATAATAATAATTATTAGGTCGTGCAGTTGTGGTCGTGCATGATCTGGTCCTAAAGTGTTCTGTTGCGAAGTCCTACTGCATTGTTATCCTAACCGTGGAATATTATGCGCAGTTGTGGTTGAGCAGGTTGGACACTTTTTCGGCCGTTTTTGGCCCATAGCATCTATGCGAGTATAGCGATCGGGATGGTTAAACGTTAGAACCAACTAGACCCCAAATGGAGCCTATGTGCGAAAGAACGGGTTTTTTAAGTCAATTCTAAGGCCTTTTATGGCCCGGACGGCGGACAGCGAACGGCGGACGGCGGACGAACATTTCAAATTTGGATTCTACGCACCTTGAAACGTAAAGTGACAAAGTTTGAGGGGGGGTTATAAAAATTATTTGCTATACGATCACATAGGCTTATTATAGGAAATAATAAACCAAAAGGGAGTTTTGAAGAGTCCAAATAGTATTTTCAAAATCCAAAAGCGATATTTTGAATTAGAGAAATGTCACATTGAAAATAGGGGCAGTAGTAAAGAACACTCGAATTCGTGCACTGCTTTCGTCAAAACAGCCGCCAGTACCTATACACTACGTCATTGTGGAGAAAGATTTGAATTATAATCACGGGATTTTATCAGATAGAGACCTACAAAGACAAGAACTCAGTGTTTCAGCCAAACGGAAAGCGGAGGACCAGTTGTCAGAAAGGCCATAAAAAATACTGAGGTCGCGGCTTACTGAACATAATACTCGGATTTTACATTATAATATAATTAATATACATAATATAAATAATAATAATAAAATGTACAATAAAGATCTTGAAAAATTATTATTTTTTTTTTTTTTGCGTAGACTGTTGACTTGGCGAAAGTAAGGAGGAATTTGTAACATACCGTACAATCCCTGCAAATTTCATCGAAATCAGATGAAAACTGTAGAATCTAAGCTTGTTTCAAGGGTTTGAGATTTTCATACATATGCGTGGCAGATATAGGTACGATTGTTGTGATCTTGTTGATTTGGGAACAGTGAAACTGATGACAGCTTAACCCGTACATTCCCTGACAATTTCCCCAAATCGGATGAAACCGGTGATCACACACACAGATGTTATTATTCCATTCAGCATGCAGCTGTTTCTTTGGGTCGACTGCGGATATTTGTGATATACCGTATAGATACCCTTGTACATTGATGTAATACCTTTATTAACAAAATTCAATTTGGATTTCTTCGGAGATTTTGATAAATGGAAATAACAAATCAGATGGAAAAAGTAAGCATTGGAGAGGTAGAATTTGTAAAATATACTCATGGTGTAGCAGGGAAAGTTTAAAAGGGGTTGAGGTCCTACTTGAAAACTTTATATAAACCTCTAGAGCTCCGCTATTTCGTTCTTCACAACACGAACGTAGAAAATGGGTCCACCTGAGATCGTCATCCCAACCCACCAATCATCCGCGCGAAATCTCAGCGTTTTTTGGTATTACGGTATCTTTACCGGTGCGCACAGTAGCGAATGAGATTTTTAAACACTGAAGCAGAAAATTGGGGCTTCCATTCTCCTCTCAGGTTGATATACGAGCTCGCTCAGCACAACAGTATTAGTTCCTTTTTTTTTCTTCATCAGTCAACTGTTAACAACTGCCATCAGAGCATGTAAAAATTACGGATCTTGTGCCAAATTAAAGTTTTTGCAGCCATTTGGTTATCTCCATATCCGACCGGTTTCAGTCACTACTTGACACATTACTTACACCTCAACTACCCACCTCTATACACATCAATACAGTGTTTTATTATCAGTTGATAACCTGTTAAAAACCAATTCATACCATTTTTATTTACAGTTACTACTTTGATTTTATTACTGTTGAAATCATAAAAATATAAGTTCTCACCCAATTTAATATCAAGTTATATTTATACACTGTTAGTAAATAAAATTAATCCGTAACTTAAAAGTGTGACATAGTGCCGAAATCAAGACTGAAGAAAAAGCGGGCATCGTGGGACAGCGAGGACAACAGCGATCATGGCAAGAAAGACGATAGTGCGGTAAGTCTCCGAAGAGCCTAGTAATAAATAGTGATAGTAATATGGCCACTAGGTGGAAGCAATGGTTGAAACAATTCAAATGGTCTGCCGTCGCTACAAATTTGAACAAGAAAAATAATGATGAACAAATTACAATCTTCATGACGTCTATTGGTGAAGATGCGTTTTCAGTAAACGATTCAATTGGAATCGACGATAACGATGACGATATCTCCGACCTTGACACAATTAAAGAAAAATTCAACCAGCATTTCGTTAAAAAAGCTAACATAATTTACGAGAGGTTCATTTTCAACAAACACAAGAAAATGGGGTAATCAAGCAAATAAATGTGACTATGGTAAAATCAAAGAAATTTTGGTTCGCGATAGATTGGTACGTGGTCTTATTAGTGACGATAACATCCAAAAGCTGTTCGAAACAGAAAATCTCACTTTGGATGAAACCATTAGTATTTGTCGATCTTCTGAAGAAATTCGGTGCCAAATTGCCCAGATGTCAAACAAAACTAGTTTGGTACATGCTATTAACCAATAAAAAAATAGTAAATTACCTAATACCAATAAACAAGTTTCAGACGATGACACATTCCTTTGCTCACGTTGTGGTACTCGTCATGGCCGACGATCATGCCGGACTTACTAGAAGCAATGCACAAAATGCGGCCGGCTCGGACATGTACCATTGATGTGCTGCTCAAAGTCAAGAAAACCAGGGCAGCAGATTGGAGTGGAGACATTGTCAGTCGAAGAAACTGGTAATGAAGAACAAGTGGACTCGCTAAATCTCTTGTCTGACCAGGTATTCCTAGTACATGCTTTAGAAAATGAATCATCACAGGATTGGACCGAACATTTTATTCTTCCAAGAAACAACAAAATTTCATTTAAACTAGATACGGGAGCTCAATGCAACGTAATTAATGAAATGATAGCAATAAGGAATGGTCTCCACATCACAAACTCACCAGTTAACCATCTAATTTCTTACACCAAAGAGAAGTTGCCCGTTCTAGGACAATGTCATGCAGATGCAAAAAGAACGCCATAACGTTAGATTCATTGTGGTTGGTAATAATTTTCCCTCTATTCTTGGACGAGAGTCACGTCAGAACCTAGGTTTAGTGAAAAGAGTAATTGTTATCCAAATTTCCAGCGAGGATCCTAATATTTTCCAAGGGATTGGATGTTTAAAAAACTTTGAATATGACTTAAACCTCGTTGATAATCCCACCCTGAAAATATTCCCGCCAAGGCGAGTTCCCTACAGCGTTCGTAACGAAGTTAAGAGATAATTAGATTCTGTAGTGGAGTTGGGTATTATCCAGCCAATCACTGAGCCAATACCTGCCGCCTCCCCTATGGTTGTTGTGCGACAGAAAGACAAAGTGAGGATATGTTTAGATCAGACTGACCTTAATAAAAATATCAAACGGCGGCATCACCCTCTACGAACCTTGGAGGAGATAGCTGCAAGAATGAGTGGATTAAAATTCTTTACCCTGCTGGATTATAAAAAAGGGTTCTGGTAGATTTAGTTTCTGAAAATAGCTACAAATATTTGACATTTTCAACTACCTACTGGGGGGCGTTATTCATACTTAAGACTCCCTTTTGGTGTATGCTCCGCCCCAGAAGTATTCCAGCAAGCCATGAGCAATTTTCTCTCAGGACTTGAAGGAGTCGAGTGTTCAATGGATGATATTTTAATACATGCTTCAAAGAAATTCTAGAAACCCGTACACGTGAAGTCCTACTCGCCATAAGTAAAGCTGGGTTAAAATTGAACAGAGATAAACGTATCTTTGGTGTACGCCAAATCAAATTCCTGGGCCACATTTTGGCCAGTAATGGCCTTCTGCCAGGACCACAAAAAATTGATGCCATAAATAAACTTAAACGACCAACTAATGTTTCAGAACTCAACGATTTTTAGGCATCACCAAATATCGGTAAATTTATTCAAAAATTTTCTAATTTAACCACTGCGCTACGAAAATTGCTATCAAAAGAAAATACATGGGTTTGACATAACGAACAGGAAGAAGCGTTCATAAATTTGAAAAAGGAGCTAACAACTCCACCACTCTTGAGGTTCTATAACCCAACTATTCCCATAAAATTATCAGTTAATTCTAGCTCATGTGCAGCAGGTGCTGTGCTCATGCAAAGAGGGCCAACCAGTGACCTACTTATCAAAATCATTGATGAAAATGCAACAAGGGTATAGCCAGTTGGAAAAAGAAGCGCTAGCATATCACCATAGCATGTAGAAAATTTCATGAATATATTTGGGGGTCAAAAGACTTGGCTACCGAGACGGACCACAAATCCCTCGAATCGATTTTTAAAAAGCCTCCCCATGATGCTTATAATTATAATGGAAATAATTCCATACTTACCGACAATTGAGTACAAGAAAGGAAAGGATTTATACATTGCTGAAACATTGAGCCGTGATTGTTGCTAATTGTTGCTATGTCAAAAGCCAGAGTGGAAGAAACTCAGGCCTTAACTAATCAAGATCCGGATTCAGTTTACCTTTAAAGAGTGATACCGGAAGGGTGGTCAAATGAGAAGTCTTTGTTACCTCCGATGATCCAAAAGCACTGGCCATGTAGAGATGAAGTCGTAGTGAATGAAAATATGGTATTCAAAGGTTCCAGACTGTATGTACTGCAAAAACTGCGCCCACTGATCTTGCAACATATTCATTTAGGACATTTAGGAATTCAGGCTTCACTCCAAGTAGGGCGAGGGCATGTTGTTTGGCCGAACTTATCGAAGGATATAACCGAATTTGTCAAACTATGCAAAACCTGTAACAAATTCCAAAGGGACAACCAAGCTTCCGAAATTCTACTACAAGAACCGCCAACACGACCATGGATGGTAATGGGGACAGATTTTTACCACCTACTTGGGAAGGATTATCTTGTTATAGCTGATTCTTTTTCTGGGTTTTATGACTTCACCGAAACACTTCATCGAACAGTGTAATTCAAAAACTGAAGAGATGGTTTTCGGTGCAAAGGATTCAAGGTTGAAGAAACAAGAGATTTCACAGTATAAGATTAAGGAATAGTTTATGTGCACTAAAGAAAAAAGAAAAAAAAATACACAAAGGTTTAATATTTCTGAATAGGATACTCCTTCTACACAGAACGCTTGTCTATAATTATGTTTTAAAAGAAGAATATTATACATTATCTAAATGTAATTTCATAATCGTAGACGCCTAATGAGGAGAAATTAATTTAATTAAATAAAAACGCTACGATTTACTAAAAATTCTTTATTTAAACAAAGCTGATAAAATATAAGAGCTACCTATGCTTCACTAGTCCGTCTATAGGTGACCAAAGTAATAATGAAATCGATTTCGTGAGGCGAGAGTTCCATTGGAATTCAATCAGCTTATACGAACGTCATAGTTTATGGAGAGATTTTTACTATGCTTCACCAGTTTTGATTTGGTCCCATGTTGACGATAATTTTTCCTGTCAAATTATTAGCCTTTAGGTAGAGATGAACGTACTGTGATCCGGGTGGTTTCATTCGGTTCATTGACACCCAAAAAATTACTCTTATTTCGAGAATGTTTTCGAAATCTCAATTTCCCAATATTTTATCCCATATATTCTACTCTTCGAGGCAGATCAAAATTAATGCCGAGTTTCTATAATCAACTAGACTATATTTATGTGATTTTTGTACCCAAGTTTTATAGGCTTCGTTCAGTAGTTTGGGACGACGGACGGACTGATTTTTTCAAAAAGTTTTTTGAATTCCACGCATCTTGAAACATA
Source organism: Adelphocoris suturalis (assembly GCA_030762985.1). Lineage (NCBI taxonomy): Eukaryota > Metazoa > Arthropoda > Insecta > Hemiptera > Miridae > Adelphocoris > Adelphocoris suturalis. The sequence continues at coordinate 30,870,338 of CM061048.1, forward strand.
AACCAACAAATTTTCAAGATGCGTAACAACTTTTTCTTCTTGATCGATTGCAAAGGTTCACTATTGAAAATAGTAAAACAAAATGTATTTTGGCCGAATAACTTTACGGCATGAAGATATCCATAATGTACTCATTTGCTGTACATTATTTGTGTTTAGTGCGGCTACGTTTACAAATATTGAAGCCAATAGATATAAAATGAAAGAATTACTTATTTTTGTAGGCCTATAAACAACGACCATCGTTTGAGTTATCCAGCGTTTATCGCTATTGCGACATTCAACATTAAAGGATTTTTCTTTCACCAACACTCATTGCTGGTTAATCGATCATAAGTCCTTGATGTTTTGATAACAAAAGCCCATAAGCTTAATTTCCGAACCTCGATGAAGTGATTAATGAATGACAAGCGTTTTGTTATCAAGGAATGGTGCTCTCATTTTTCTTACTTAAGAGGGACAAAAAAGTTGTTTGATGGTTTTAAATATCAAGCTGCAACGTTTAGGCTTAGAATAATGTTCCACGACAAGCTAGATGAAAACGGGCAATCCCAACGTGCCAAGTCTGTTATCCATCCAAGTTTATTGCATAATTAATGATTTCATACGAAGTAGAGGTTTGAATGAAATTGCTCCTTATTTGGTTGGGTTCTGTGGATTTATGCAGTGTGTGTGTTGGGGATCTGTGTGTACCCAAATTTGAACCATACTATTGCTTTGCACCGTCTGAAACCCCCCCTAGTTGCAGCTGGGAGAACTATTAAGGCAGGCAAGAGAGTCTATAGCTTTTTATATATTTTAACTTAAAAAAAATCAACTAATCGCGATAAGAACTCTTTTAGTTTTCATTTAGGCGGCATTAAAGTACCTTGGAAAGCCACCGCTTAATTCAACATCGACAAAATGGTATATTTCTGCGTTAGCATAAAGAAATCAGGGGTGATCACTGCGTTTTCTTGACCAATCGGAATTTTGCTTTCAAATACAACAGACCTCTTAATGATTCGGTGTTATTCCTTGGACTCACGATCAACCATATACTATCCTGGAAGGCACACATTCACAGCCTTACGTCTCATGAACGTATGACATGGCCATTTACGGTGCTATAAGACATACCTGTGTAACAATGTATTACCGTGTTACCATTGATACTCTTGAAATAGATCTTGTGGAGATTTAGAAAAATCTATTTAATGATTTAACCCGCGCCACAACCAGAAGTGTCATTGGTGACAACAAATGAACAAGCGATAACGACCTTCGATTCCATTAGTCTAGACGTAATAGAATACATGTCAAGACTTGGTACAACCATACCTTTTATCGCCGAAATTGGTTTTTGTCCAGCTAGATTAAGATTCTGAATCACAGTGCGCCGGATCGGTTCGGATCGGGAGACTTCTGGATCCAATGTAGGTGCGCCTAAAACATGTTCCATGGTGAAAAGCTGCGAACCAGGATCACAGTGAATACTGATCTGCACTGCACTATAAATACTTTCTATCAAGCTTTTCTCCCACTTTCAAAATACTAGCTCTCCACTTTCCTGGGGTCAGATTCGGCTCTAATAATAACTAGCCTCGTTCATCGACCAGACACCCTTCGTTCAATTAGACACTTAACCTTTCGCTGAGTATTCATGAGGAACGGAGGACACCGGGAAGTATCACAGATAGATCATTTGAACATACGAATGGAGGTGCACATTTTTACGTATCATACAAAGAATTCATTAAATGAAAAAAGAAAATGTTTTTATTAAAGAAGGAAACTACATTTTGTTACAGTAGATCATTTTGCTCATCTCGAATTAAATGCCTATTTAATTCGCATTAACTAAACAGCGTATACTTATTAACTCAATCAATACATTCAGTAGGTAAATAACTACCGTCAGACTCAGTAAGACAGCATCCAACTAAATCCTATTTATGATTCCGTTTAATATTAAACTACATTCACCATTTGCATGGCTTCGGAGCGTTGGTGTTTAAGATGATTCATAACAACTTACTTTGTATATGTAATGAAAATGAACTGAGTTCTTAGGACTTCTCAGGAGTGTTAAGAGGGTGGAAATCAACCCATTGAAATGTGGAGCTATGTGTAGTAAAATAATGATTTATGAGGTATGGGAAATCAGGAAGTGATTTTCTCCCTAGCAACGATTAGTCGTCCGTGAACTACTATTTATTGTACTCAATAATACGGAAATAGAAATACAAAGTTCCAACCATGCAGCCTGATTGTACGGGCGAATTTTCGTAAAATTGTCGTACTATATTATGTTACGTTGATATGAAATCACTGAGCACGTTGAGTAAAAAGAAATTGTTAACTACCAATTTTATGGCAATAAACACGTTCTAAATAATATTCTATGATTCAAAAAAGATTTAGGATTTTTAGTTTTTTTGCAGTTTTGTCTATATTTTGCCTAATGTTAATGAAATTAAAGTATATTTTTCAGCATAAATTTGTGCTTAAAATTTTTAATGTCTATTTCATCGTTGATAAACTTTTTTGATTCAAATTATGCTAAAAAATTATATACCATTCAACAATTTTTAGCCGTTTTAGTGATTTTTTTAGTACATTTTTTGAAATGTTACCAATTTAATGGGCTCAAAAAATGCTGGCCTACAAACTCATCCTTTCATTTGGAAAGCTTGATTTTTGGCGTAAGAAGGGAATTTTAAACTCAATCGTAAGGAGATTTATCGTCTGGAAGGACATACATATATACATATGTATAAGCTTTAAGCGTTAGGATCCGTTTCAGAATGTCTCAAAACGGATTTCAATAAAGAAAATTTTCGAAAATTTTATTTTAAAATTTTTGGAGTCATTGCAATAGCTTTATTTTCTACGAAAATTCGCTAAGAAGCAGTCAAAGAATTTAATTGCTCACAAAAATAATAGGGAGTAATATCCGCGAAAAAAATGAAGAAAAAATTAGACTCAAACACTAACACACTCTTGAATAGTACAAAAAGTACTAGTTAGTGGATGTGGTTCATAAAAATGTGACGCAAATAGCAGTAGGTGATTAAGTAAAAATTTCGATGTCTTGGCATTCATTCACTCATAAGGCGAGGCAGTGTGGTCTTATGAATCAACGGACTAAATTATAAAGGTCTGTGGTACATATAATTTTTTAGGAGAAAATGGGACATAAAAAAGACTAGAAAGACTAGCAGAACGGGAACCTGAGCGGAGTACCAGAAAATTTGCCTCTACTATTATGTAACATTTCTGGACCAAACAGGAATCGTTCGAAGGAACTGTTACTCGTAACATGCCAAAAGACCGCCGAGTGAACCGACCGGGTCTCCCCTTTCATACCCGTCCAGACCTTTCACAATGTAAGACCCCCTCTCATTGTGCCTATAGCAACTAACTGTTATTCATATCCTGTTGATTTATATCTTCAGCCCAATTGCTATATCGTCCCTTGCGGTATTTTATTACCTCAGATTGAATTGTATTCAATATATCTCGACATCAGATTAGTCAGAGAATCCTACCTCTTTATATCTTCCTTGGAGCGTCATTTTAAGAAATTGGTTTTAGAATTGATAAGCTTTCGTAGATAATTTTACTTTACTTTTATTACTAGCACTTTTCTGTGAAGCGCCAATCACTCTGTTCATATCAAATAATGGCCTTTCCACCCTTTGGAATTGAAAAAAATGTAGAGCTACTGATTGATTATTTTATCTGCTGAAAGGTTTACGAGTTTGGTATTTAGCTATAAAAACTGCAACTAAAAAAATGAGAAAAAAATAAAAAAATTAAAATTAAATAAATAAAAAATAAATAAATAGCAAATAAATTGGGGTTAATAAGGGGTTGTCCCGAACGGTTACTGCACTTGTCTAATGTCATAATGTGTATTCCACCTGTATATATATAGTAAGGAATATACGATGCAACAAGATTGTAACTGTTCCATTTTGCCCTGTTGAAAACAGACTAATACGAAAAATTAACAGCTAATCGAAGGCAATCTGCCTTCAAAATGCTTGTCGACGTTTTAGATTACGTGGTTCGTCCATTTAACTTTGAACTCTCTTCGGTCTTACAGAGAATGAGGATCAAGCGCTTTATCTTGTCGAAGGGGCGAATGAATGAGTTGTCACTACGCGTTTAGCCAGCCGTTCTTCCGAGGTCGGCGGTTTTCCCTTCAGTGTCGTCCCTGCTGTATATCCCAGCGAGATGAAGGGGAAAAAAACTGGATGGATGTGCGCTCATTGTCGTCGAACGCACACTCGGGCCATCGGCACACGAAGCTACATGTCATTGCGTAGAGTTACGCGTGTGCTGGCGTAATTTCACAAATACACTAGCACGTAGTTGCACACAGATACGTGGACACACACAACGAATTCGGTCGTAACGGGCCTCGTTCATCCTCGGAAACAGCTATGGCTTTAAATCACTTGCGAAGCCCAATAGCCATATCCCAATCACTTCCTGTGTATCTTGTTACAGTTCGAGTGCGCCATACATCACTTCCGTTTCTGCAATAATAATGAAACCCCTTCTAAATCTTGTACCTTCATGTTTACAACCCAAAATGGACTGCTAATTTACAATGCATTAATCCGTCCGGGCGATTTGGATTTGGACCAATCACGAAATACGATTGGGCAAATACGGAAATATAGTACCAGGCATGCCAAAATAAAGTTGTGGAACTGAGTTTCTTAAAGTAATTCCTCATCCTTTTCCATTCAGGGGTTGTACGCCAGTAAACGTCGCATATTGTATCACTGGTTAGTGAAGCAATCCGCTTATTATGGCAGAAAGGGCCCGGAACGGTTCAACATGAATATTCAATGGAAAGAGAAATCTATTTATTGTGACAATTGGTTAGGATAATGTGGCAAAAGTTGGAGATCAAGTCGTTATCATTAGTAGCTATGACACTCTACTAATAATACATCTCAGGTCCAAAAGAAAGTAATTCAACATCGAGCCGAAGAATTGTCTGAGCTGTACCTACGACTCCGAACAATATGTCCGTCGAGTAATTGAGTCTTCAAAGACCTAATTTTTTTGCCACCAACAGCTCCTAAACTACGTATTATTGTTTATTAGTGTGTACATAACTATTATTTCTCTTACGTCATTGTACATAAGTTTGTACATATGTTGACACGCATAATTCATTATGTGTAATAAATGCCTTATACATGTACTATTTGGATGATTTTTGTTGGATTCAACCGATTTCGCTTTATGTGGCAGTTCGCTTATTGTAGCCAGTTTGGCTTGCTCCCAATGGCCACAATAAGCGGCGTCTACTATATTGCTCGCTTACATTTACCATAATTAATTACCAACTTTAGACCTCTTCATTTCATCTATTCAGTCGAGCATTATCTTTCTTTTTCACGCTGCATTTCTTCAATTCTGTTTTGATTCGAATTTCTTTTAATGCTTCGATTACGACATAAATGATTAGGTGCGACGAATAAAATTGACGATTGAAGTTGCAGTGGAACGAATCAGCACCGTTCATAGTTCTAAGGAAGTTGTCTGGGGGCAATGTAGCCTGAAGTGGTGGTGAAACCAAAAACAACTGTCTTTGATATATGTATGTCGTAGTAGTGATTGGTTGTGGGAAAGGGTGCATCTAACATCAAAGGCTTTATGTACTAGGTCCGGCGGGATAAATCACAACACGAAAGATTTTTTCAGCCATATTCCTCCAGTGCCTCTTTTACGGACATGATCTCGCAGTTTTTTGTAGCCTTCTACGCGGTGATACCAAGCTTGGCATAAACGAAATGTGCAGCCATAAATCTTGGCATCTGAGAAACATTCCATTATTGCAATATGACTGTGCCGCCTTCTCGAAATACACTTGAAAATTTGAACGCCTTAAGTGCAATTTCCCGAATGCCAACGTCAAAGTTATAACATTCATCCAAAATGGTACCTACTTACGTCGGCTTCTACAATGGTGGCATTGAGCGGGATTGATTTGAAGGCCTTCGAAAAGAAAACTTCAATCTTCAAATATTCTGATCATTCATCACAATGATTTCTATTAATCCAAAGTTATGACAGTTGTATCTATTTTACCCGTGTTCAAGATTAAAAAAAAAAAAAAAAAAAAAAAAAAAAAAAAAAAAAAAAAAAAAACCTAGTGGAAGAATGTTGTTAATGAAAGTAGTATGTTGCCTTCTTGCTTCTCCATTTCTTTAGTAGGTACCTGATAATTAGGTAGGTAGTAGGTATCTACCCACTTGTTGCTGGGCCACGTTTCTCAGAAAAACATCCTTAATTATGCTGAAATGGAATATGTTGGATAAAATCTAAGTTTTTCAACTGCAATAATTAATTATTTTTAAAAGGTAATTAATTATAAATAAATGACAATATTTTGTTGACTTTATTTACAACGGGCAGTCGGGCGAAGAGCCCCAACCTGGAATGGTTGTTTACTTTACTTACTATTTTACTACAACAGACAAGCCCTTTAGGTGTGCAATAGAGGAAAACTGGGTTTAAATGTAGTAGAATGATTTGATCCAAACGAATGAACAGATCAGCTTGAATACAAGGTTAGAAGGTTGTAGAAACGCAATTACGACTTTTCAGGCCGGCAGCTGCAGGAGGAAAAGGTGAAACTATTAATTTGTCAACCTTAACCACTGTTTTCTCTTCTCTCTACATTCAAGAGACAGGAAAGAATGAAGATTTCCTGAAACACCTTGCGAACTTTCAAGATAAACCTCGCCACGGCTCTCAGACACAAATAAATTCTTCCACCGCCTACTTCATATCGAAGAACTTCCTTTTTTCCTCAAGACTCGCTATTCGTTTTACATTTCAAAGTCCGTTAGTGTTACCAATTGTCTGAAAAGAGGGCTTAGTCACATTGAAGGCCGTTGGCCCTGGAAATACGAGGGAGGGATCCTGCTTATTATTCAAAAGTCGCATGAATCATCAACATTCTCCAAATATTCAGTACGTCTCTCTCGTTCCAGAAAAATATAAGTTTCTCCTACCATTTTTTTTTCAACTTTGACGGCCTTCCCGCGAAGTTTTAACGTTCAACGCTTTGAATTCTAATACAGAAGTGAATTGGTATTTTATATTCTCCCCCTTGAGTCTTTTAAAAGCCCACATTCTATTTGAATCTTTGATGTCCATTGATTAATACTGGATGAGAATCACGATGAATATAATCGTAAGAGGAAATGACTGACACTCGTCTTTGTTCAAAACCTTGGTTCAATGAAAAACTTCCGTGGAATTAACAGAGGGGGTTGAAAATTTCCCCATCTCCGAACAGGAATCCCATGAATGAAAAGGATCCTTTTCAACTGTGGGAAAAAAAAAAAAAAAAAAGGAAAAGGAAAAAATACCTTATTCAGTCTATGGGCTATGAGAAGCTGGACCATGTAATTCTACTTGCACGAATGTGTATTTTAAAACTTGAGGTATATCTGAATAGCTCAGCATAAAGAGCAATTCAAAATCCTAATGAATATCATCGTTGGCCTACTAATTATTTTCACCAATATATTTATTATATTGCGAATTTGGGATTTTAAATATTTATGAAAATATTTATTACGAAGAAAGCGAAGGTTATTGAAAACGTTGTCCATGTCCCCAGAATAAAATTTGACGGTTAGATCATGATCAGCGCCTAACAATTTTAGCATGGAACATGGTTTAGCCATCTCCTAATTGGCCAAAAGGGTGACGTTTTTATGTCACGAAAAACTGTCGCACAAATTTTCTTATGAGTTTTACAAACAACCAAGCCGTTTGTAGGGAAATGAACTTCCGCAGTGTTCATCGCACAGAAATCGATTACCATTCATTAGAAAGCTCTCATTTTATTGAAGATTAGAAAGATATTGTTCTTTTCGTTTTATATTTATTTACAAGATAATAATCCACTAATGCAATGTTATAAATGGTTAGTAAACAATATTATACTGTATTTCATAAGAAACAAAGAACATCGTACACGAGTGGATGGGTTTGAAAAACATCTCGTTCAAAAAAATGAAATGTGCTCAGAGAAGAAATATAAGAAATATCTGAAAATGCTGAAAAGTTGCAAAATATCTTGAAATTAAATGCTTAATTTATATACGGAAAATTTTACTGTGTAGATTTGAAAAACATCTTAGTTCAGCATATAAGGTCTCTGAAGAAACCAACTTTTTTTCCCTCAACAATGTTTTGATAATCCTGCATATTATGAATCTTTGGGATTTGATTAAAAATTGGGTAACTTGTATATATTAAAACATCATCTGTGGCATGACTTAAGATAAGTGTTCATCACTATCTCCAAACCCTTTAAAGATTTAAAGTTCTAAATAATTACCTTCAGTTATTTTTTATCGAGAGGCATGTTTGCAGATTAAGGTTTTCCTATCAGATGGTAATTGATCTTTCACCACTTAATTCACCAATGCTTGAAATATTGCTTAATGAATATATCTACGACGATTAATTTTGAGCCATTGAAAATTTCTGAATACTAAAGGTGAGTTTCCCTAGTTTTAGCAAATTTTTGGTAAAAAAATGTTGCAATGGCTCCAAAAATGTTAAAATAAAAATGTTTGAGATTTTTCTTTATTGAAATCCGTTTCGGGGGATTCTGAAACGTATCCTTGAGTTTAAAATTTTTTCATATGTATGTCTGTCTGTATATGTATATATACAGCTTGTATATAATCAAGCTTTCCAAATGGAAGGATGAATAGTACGTTGGCCAACACTTTTTGAGCACATTTAATTGGTCACATTTCACAAAATGTGCTCACACACTGACTAAAAGTTACTAAAAACGGCGAAAAATCGTTAAATTTATATATCTTAGCAGAATTTTAGTCACATTATGTTATTCATAAGTGGAGTAGTTCATTGAAAAATTTATGCACACAATTATGCGAAAAACCTACTTAAATTTCAATAATATTTGCCAAAAATCGATAAAAACTGAAAAAATAAATAAATAAAATCCGAAAACGTTTTTGAATTTTGGAATATTATTTAGATTGAGTTTTTTTTTCTTCATAATATTGGTAGTTATCAATTTTTTCGCACTCAAAATTATCAAATTTTAAAACAATGTCACAGTATAATGCGATAATTAACAAAAATTTGCTAATACGAAAATGTTGCATGGCTGCTACTTTGTGTTTTCACCTTGTATATGATACTGCCAGAATAGGAAAATAAATTTATATGCGCGAGTGAATCATCCATTTGAAGATCAGGATGGATTCCACTAACGCCCAGAAAAGTTTTGTATGTGGCCTAGTAGAGAACAGTACGAGCAAGCCGTTTCAAGAGTAACTTCCCAATCTCGCTTTGTACCACCTGCTATATATCCAAAAGTCTTTGAGCGACACCAACAATAGGGAAAGTTGGTGGGGTTTTTTATAAAAGAACAAACAGCGCAGTATTGGAGTTGAAGTCAGGTGGGGATCAAGGAGTGAAGAATGGGCTATCCTTGTAAGAAGATTTATGTGTTTCCCTCCTTTTGAGGGGCTGGATTGTCAAGAAACCGATTGGATTGGGGAGGTAAAATACGAGCGTTTGAACCATCACGGCACGTTCTTTTGTGCCAAGTCACTGGTGCAAGCTTAAACTAATTATATTGCTATTTCACTAATGTAGACATCAGAGGACCACTACTCTATTTACGTGCACTTCGAGATTCTTGGTGGTAGAGTAATTTAATTTAAATCACCAAGACGCTGGAAGGACTTACAAAGCCGCTCAGCGGGAAGAAATGCGTATTTTCTGGACATGGCAACGTTACAAGCGATTGTTATAGGAAATTTAGGAATACCCCTATACCCCCTCCTATACCCAAAAAATACGCATCAAACATATTTTCTGAAAAAAAAAAAAAAAAAAAAAAAAAAAAAAAAAAAACACGTTTTCCATCATATTTAGCATTATAGTTCCCTTTAAACCGTTCAAAAAAAATTTTTTTAGCTAACAAAAAAGTGTTAGAAATTAAATTTTGCGTCGAATAACTAACCCTAGCACTCTAGCTCTGATGGCAGGCCATAATATAGCGGTTGTCTACAGAAAATGGAGACCAATTCATGCACTAAGGTATTCATGAGACAAACAAATAATTTCACCAGATTCTTGTAGCCGGTTGCCCGTGCGTTACAAGGACCCACCTGGACCCACCAGACTGTTTTCGCAACTACGGAAGCTTCATGCCAAAGCATAAAAGTAGCAAAATCAGGCCCGAACTGATCAGGAAAGAGCCCATAATTTCGAACGTCTCTTATTGTCCTAAAGAGTCTCCATATCAAATTTCAACTTCCCAGGGTGAACAGGAGAGACATTAGGTCACATAGATGATCATAAAAGAATCCATCATTTCGTCTTTTAATGACACAGTGAGTCACCCTACCAAATTTCAACTTCCTATGGTGAACAAGAGAGAATTTTGCTCACTCGGCTGATTAGGAAAGAGCCCATAATTTCACTTTTTTAAATGACCCACAGAGTCACCCTATCAAATATCAACTTCCTAGGGTGAATTTTGATCACTCAGCTGATCGAAATCGTCTAAACCAAACACGCGCGAAGAAAGGCCCCGAACTGCGTGTCGGCAACTATAATAAAATTTCGGGAGCCAAACGAATCGGTTTTCCGTGTCGATCTTCACACGAAATATCAAATTCCCGTCCACCATCTATCAATAATGCAACCCATGCTTCACTCAGAACCCCAGTACCGCACCCCGTCAAGGCTTTTTCACTTGTCACGAATTTCTGCCGCTAAAAAACTGCTTGTTAGCAACCATAATAACAAAGTTCGGGAACTAAACAAATCGGTTGCGAAGAGTAGCGCAGTTTATGAAGTAGAAGGATGTTTTGGAGGTTCAGACCTAGCTTATGTTGTGCGCCAGAACTTCCTGATCATTTTACGACCACTCCCACCTGAATCGGTCCAGCCGTTTAGCCATCTATTGGAAACATACATACATAGAAATATACATAGATAGCTAGAAACAAACTATGAGTTTTATATATAAAAGGATTTCATGTTGATCATAATTATTTTGATCGCGATGAAACCTAGGGTACTGAATTGAGGCATCGAATAAGAACTTTTGACGTTTTCAAAATTTCGAGAAACATTTTTTTTAGTTCCGAATTTTCGTTAGTTGGGAATAATTGCATTGGAATAACAGCTCTACTTTTAAATGGCTCCGGAATAGGCAAGTCTAGGCAAGATCGGACAACAGGATTTTATAGTTCAAACTGCGTGAGAAATCATGGTAACAGTCATTTTTACGAAATTTCAAGCGATTAATGAAATTGAACCTCAAATGTTAATGATTTCCATCTTCGTAGAGAAAATAATCGTGCCAACATTTTCGTAATTTCATCTCTTGTAACTCTTAATTGCCCCAATAACTTTTACTCATGACGATGAACAAGGAATAGTTGCCCGATTCTAAAAATAAAATTATTTTTGTGATACGACCTCGAACTACATGGTCATTTTCAATATTCGGTTGCCACCTTGTCAGTAGTACGATCTAATTTGGCAAAGTGAAAAATATTGGAGGACGACCTGCAGGATGCATATAGGTCACAATATATAGGATGTTTCCAATTGTTGTATCCTCAATGTCCAACACTCCCTTACACTCGCTTCACTGTGAGCCATGCTCTTTGAATCTATAAAGAGTGGGAAATATAATTGATACGGTGACAGCATGGATCTTAATTTCTTTAAAGAAGAGAATTCAACCAGGTAGATTCATACATTTTTTTGAAAACTTCAACGAATGTCTGAAAACCCCATAGATTTACTTTGTTTAAATATACATCGAGAAGAGATATTTGAATGCATTATTTCCTCAAGATTTTCATTAAATTATGAACTTGTTACAATGCCTAAATCACTGTAATATTTAGAGCATTATATCTTATAAATCATAAAGATTGCTCCAATAATCATGGGAGAAGGCACGCCCGTTCTCAAAGCTTAGCACTATATCCTTACATCCTATTCCCGGAAAAACGGGTACCTAGATACGGTTTTAGCTTGAGGGGAATGTTAAAAACACCTGAAACTATGAACCATAATTTTATACCCACTTTGCCTCAGATGTACTGGTACTTCATTCATTATTGCGCAGCTCCTAAAGGAAGGACCTCTTACCGGAGTCAGGTGGAGTCACGACGCGACGTGGCGAAGATTGGCCTACCCAACGAATGAAACTAAAAAGTTGAGTGTTTATGAAACTACTAAATTCTTGATGCTCTATTACACTCTCATCCACACATCTTGATAGGAAAGGGGGAGGGGATTACATTATTGTGTGTAATTCGTAAAGAGGATTTTTGGCTACATAAATATGTGCGCCTTCCTTGGAATATGTCACTAGTTACGCTATTGGCTTGTATCCAGGGTTGCCAGGTGGTATGTGGAAAAATCCGGACACCGCTACGATGGGTAGACAAAAATAATAATTAAACCATCAAACAGTCTTGTTCATTGATTACCCTACCAAATGGGACTTCATGTTCATAGTATCTATACGTTTCAATAAATGTCACTTGTCGACTATAACACGTGGATGAAGATAAGTTTTAAGTTAGACTAGTTAGAAAATGGAGTAGAACACTCCATAGTTCGAGAATGGAGTAGATTTTAAATATTAATCCTCAATCATTCGAAATTTATGAATTTTAAAATAGTGTTTCAGAGAAACCACTTTTTTCATTATAGAACCGCGTTTCTCTACTTCTACTCCACCAAATTTGAGCGTTATTTCGAAATCAGCGATCATTTTCTAATTCAATTTTGTCTTTTGATTTTCGAAAAATACCAACCAAATATCATACCGCCAGATGAAACATGAACTGTTTTGAAAACTAAATATTTCTGAAAACGCTTGAAACTTCAAGTTTTACTTCCCTAAAACAAAACTTTTTTGAAGATTATCAGATCTCATAGACTGCCTCAAGTAATATGATTTCGAACGGTTTGTTCAACATTGCGATTTTGTTTCAATTTGGTAGATATATTTTAGTTTGAATTCGAAGAAAAAAAACGTGATATCAGATGTGTCAAGAGGGGTAATAGAAGTGTTATCATGCTAACAATAATTTTTAGCTTGACGAATACAGTCGACACAATGTCCTAATAGGGAAGGTAGGTGATTAAAAAAAAAAAAGTCATTTTCTGCCCTTTTAAGAAAGAACGGACATTTAGCGTCCAGAGCAATTTTCGCCCGGACATCTTGATAGGACACCTGGCAACCTTCCTTGAATCCCATTTCAAGTTGCCCAGGAGCCCTGATCAATAGGTATCTACGTACCGTTTACTATGAAGGAGGTGTCAATAATTCCTGAAACCTTAAACCATAAATTTATACCTACTTTGCCTCAGATGTATCACTAAAAGAAGCGAACATAACGTTTTTCGAGAAGCTATATTTTGTATTCCGCTCGGATGTGTTCAACACTCAGGCTCTACCTCTCGTGTCGCTACTCAAGAACAAACGGACCCCGTATCGGAGTCAGGTGGGAGCGCGAGTGAAGAATGGCCTCCCCGGTGAATGGGACGTTCGGACAGGGGGAGACCCTTTTTCCCCGACGGTCCTTCGTCAAACCCACATTAGGATCGCTGTGGGGCCCTCCGGAGCCGTTCCCAGATATATCCCATTTCGTTCCCTAAACTTGAAGTCCCTATAATGGCATTATAATGTTTCTTCCGACCTTTACCCTCACCCTCCAGCTCGCTTGCCCTCGGAATCCCACTTCTGTCGAGCATTTTTTCTACTTTTTATTTTCCCTCCGTTACAACTGATGCACGCTTTTTTTCTCCCGCTGCGAGGGTACCTTTCTTTACTCCCTCTCAACTCGCTATCCAATGACCAAAGAATATGGGGTTTCTAGATTTCCCGCGTTTTTTCTTTTTTTGTAATATACCTCATTTTGGGTCGTAAAGGATCCCTTTTTGTCACGATTTTGAAGTGCCTACTAGTATATGATTGTTGATGCCCTTTTTCAGCTCAACGGTAATACCTTAAGGCAAGTCGCCAAGGGTTTGTACTTCCAGATGGTCGATTGCCGTCCATTCTTCATGGTAGGGGTGGTTTGAGGGGATTAGATTCACTAACTGGTTTTCCTCATCAATGAACTTTCACCTCTGTAGGAGGCCTCATCAGGGAATCTAGACTTTAATATATAGGCTGATATTCTTAATTCTAAATCCTCATTTAGATATGATAGTATTTACTTTACTGGTGGGGTGTGTAAGTCCTATTGCATTTCTACTATCCACTTCATATTACCTAGTACCTACAACATTAGCCTAATTCCTTTCAGGATCGTCACTGATGCCATACTAACCTATTTATGATGAAAAACACAAGACTGTGCCTACTACACTAATCTGAACATGTAATTACCTACTCACACTCTGTGACAGTTCCCGTCAATTCCAGAAGAATGTGCGTCTATCAGTCCCTCTCACGCTGGGTTGAACGCCATCCTCGAGTTCTTGGAATGCTGCGCTTAGCGAGGATCCGAGAACCGGAAAACCAATCTAGGGGTACCTAAGTCCGTGACAACTCCCCACCTGTAAATACTAGCCTACCAATACTAAATAATATCATATCTACATGTCGACTTAGAATTAATTGAGAATTGTAGTTGACAAATAAATATTGATGAAAGCCAATTAGTGTTTTGTTTGTCAGTTATTTTATTTCAGCATTTTTGCAGTCAAGTTCAAACGGCTCATACCATCTTCATCCTCATAATCATAAAAAATTACGGATCTTGTCGGTTGTGCCAGAAAACTTTGGAGGGGCTGTTTTACTGGAAGGCAACGAATTTGGCTACGGTCACTTCTGGAGGATTGGTCGAACTCGGCGATGGTCAGATATAGGTATTAATCCCTAACCCTCCGGGTGTATAGTTTGGTGGTCTGGATGCTCGCAAGCTCGCATCTCAAAAGTAAAAAATATCCTATATCTACGCTTCTAGTAAAACACAGATTAGTTGGACAAAAAGATCAGAATGATGTGTATAGTTTGGTAGTCTGGATGCTCGTAAGCACGCATCTCAAAAATACATAACATTAAGTAGTCAGGACATATAAGTCAGAATGGTTTGACAAAGCTGAGGGGCTGTCACCGGGTTTGACCTACACAATTCCTTTACCCTTTTCAGACCGTACCCGATTTCTTTGGTAAAACCAAAACGCGTAGCCGAGTTCGATCTTTCCGGTCCTACTACGACCTTTTCTGTATCGTTCCCATGACGGTGTCCAACTAACCACAATTTTTGCCAAGAGGTTGGCTATTTGATGTTACGTATTTTTAACCCTTTCAACCCGGCTGGGACATATACGTCCCAAGCAGTGCCTAACCTGGAGAGACCAATTTTGTCCCAGCAATAGATTACCTACTTATTCGCGTGCAAGTTTTTGCTTCCCCAATGCCTCAAAAGAGTTACTAAAAGGAGAAGTAATGTAACTGGCCTAAAAGACGATTTTTTCAAAGTTCCCCTACAAATATATCTGTACCAATTTAATAATTGCGTGTGACGGCCGAAAATAATCGTTCCCGGTTAGAGAATATAGTAACTCATGATTCTCAGCCGGGTTGAAAGGAATTGCGAGTATAGCGATCTTCCAGATTACTGATCTGTGTAACTACCTAGTCAAAATTAGTGTCAGCTCATCTACCTACAACCGCTCGTAGCTTGACGTTCCTACGAATGTACGTTCCTACGAATGTATGTTCGTATGTTAACGAATTTCAGTTAAGGGCATGCGCTTTTGTTATTACTCAACTAATCGTGATAAAATTCATAAAATGCCTTCCGTAAACTATTGGGCATGCTAAACTAAAATTGGCTGCCACTGGTATAAGGTGCCAAGACTAGTTAAGCGACTTTGAAGACTTTTTTTGAAAATTCCCCATCAACTCCACAGCAGCCGAATGAATAGAAGCGTTTTTCACTAACTTCCGTTTTGAATAGTAGCTTGTGTGCGTGCGTAAGCGATAAATTCCCGAAATATCGGTTTCTTACAATCTATTATCGGTCCTATTTTGTTCACATTTTAGGGGTTTCGTAGCGGTTACCTGTAGTAATCATGGCGCATATGCACACTTGAAATTGATTGTTGCAGACGAAACTCCGAGACAAACTGACCATTTTTAATTAAATGCTCAGGGATTATGCCGGTTAGCTCTAGTTGGTCCCTTATACTCCTACGGGGTTGGATTGATCGTAGGGCGTTTGCATGAGCAACCATATTAATTATAGCGCTGTTTTGCACATTGTCATGTATGCACATATATTACTGTTCTTTTTTCATACAGTCATAGTACCTCGTACTTTGTTCTTCCGCCAATTATATAGGTACGACCATGTAATGTACAGTAAGTGATCAATCTATGTTAAATGAACTGTACTTTATTGCACAGAGTATCCTAAATCCTTCTTCTGCAATGGTATTCTATTTTGAGAATTTCTCTTATAAGTTTGCCGGCTCGATGTCACCATTTCAACCAACTTTTCAAGCTCTTTCGGAACATTCCACCAACTTTCCTCCTGAAAGAGAGTTCCCTTTTCTTCACTACTTAATTTTCTATGCCGCTGAGTTTGTATCAAATCCGCAACCAGGAAATCAGCTTCCATCGACCAGGTGGACGATTTAATTAGGCTAGTGGCCCTTCAAACTTCTCCCTAACGATCACAAGTTTTTGGGTATTAAAACCGTGTGCTTAATGGGACATCATGTTCCAGAACGGGAACTTCCTGTTAAACTTGAGTCATAATTGGTACATGGAAGAATATTTATGAGTCGCCGTTTTGCTTGGAGCAGAAATTGTGGACGTCACTTAGTTCGAGTTGAGCCGTGTTTTCCTAACGACAAGAGAAAATTGTGGTTCACGTCGGGAGGGGAATAAAGGACGACTTGGCGAATCATTTCACCCTATTTCTTTCCCAGGAAAACGCTTTGTGAATTAAAGTCGTCTTGACAATTTTACTTATCGTTCATACATTTCATTCATCTTTTAGCTCTTGAGAAAAGTGCCTGAGCACTTCCTACTACATGCCGATCTGGAAACATAAGCAAACATTATTGTTCTCAAATAATCAATCAACCCATTCTTCTTTATTTGCCTGCATACCCACCAAAAAAAGTTTATGGCAATGTGTCTAAACAAATGCCGTCGGACGCAGCTGTCATACGACCTCTACCACCTGTTGTGTCTGTGTTCACAGCAGAGCTATGGGCAGAGCTATAGTGACGCTGGCTGTCCGACGGTGCCAGCTTTTGGGAGTTGGAAATTATGTGATATGTAGTGACTCACTAAGAACCATCGAGGCGATTAGGGACTCATATTCATATGATCCCCTAATACAAAGCCTGTGTGTGTCACTACACCGAGCCAAAATATTGGGCACAAACATAACTTTTATGTGGGTGCTTCGTACGTCAATGAGTGTGCTTATGCCCTAGCAAGGAGAGCCACTGGTGATGACTTCATCGAAATGTTGCCTATGCGCTTTGAGGATCAAATCTTCTACATGCAGCATAAAGCCAATTCCATTTGGCTCGAGCAATGGCAGGGCGGGATCACTGGTCTGCGTGGAGTCCTTCAGGACCTTTGCCGGTTGATCCTTTCGTGACCCACCTTCCAAGGAGGGACCAAATAGTGGTCCATCGGGTAGCCACTGGCCATACCCGTCTCACTCACAGACACCTGCTAGATCCAGTAGTTCGTAATGTTGTGTGTGGGAGATGTGTGGGTGATTTGTATATCAGCCACTTTTTGGAGGATTGCCCAGCCCTCATGGACCTCAGGGTCCAGCATTCACCCCCTCAGTGAGTGGATGTTCTTTCCGGACCAGACAAGATCCAGTCTCTGTTGGTGTATTTGGAAGCCATTGAGCATTACAACAAACTGTGATATTCTGATCTGTGATACATTTGTTTATTTATCTGCATCTAGTCATACCTTTATTTAACTAAGATGTCAGTATTTATCATAATATATTTATCAATACTGTTTATGTATTTGTAAGGCTCATCTAGTTTGTAGTTTAGTTTTTTTTTACGGGGTATTTTTATCCGTTGTAGAGGTTACGAAGTTGTCATCGATGTATCCCTTGACACAGAGAGCGGCGATACCTCGCTTTGCGGGTTTTTATTATTATTATTTCTCCCCCTCCGATATGCCAGTGAAGTCCGTGATGGCGATCTGTTTAGTGACGGACAGTCAGCATGGCTCCTCTTAGAATCGTTCACATTGCAGTGTCCCTTTGACACCCTTTTTGATTGCCGCTAATAACCCTTCTGGTTGAAATGCAGCTTAAATTCTTAAAAAAAAAAAAATAATAATAATAATAATAATAATTTGAGCCTGACGGCTAAAATTAAAAAAACATGAATATGCTTTAGCCGTACAAGACTCACTCCTCGTCGATTCTCTGAACCCGACCCCCCATCGGCCTCTGAACTCTGTTTATCATTCTGCCATCAATCCTAAAACATGGAATCATGTTTTAGCTCCTCGCTCTCACTTTATTATAGAAATGATCACGACCATTGAGCTCTTGTGAGATGATGATCTCCTAATAGAAACTCGCGAGTAAACATTCACTTTATTATAGAAATGATCACGACGATTGAGCTCTTGTGAGATGCTGATCTCCTAATAGAAACTCGCGAGTAAACATTCACTTTATTATAGAAAGAGGCTAAAGAGGCTACATACGAAATTACAGCTTCCTATAGTGTAAAGCATAGAAATTACCTATTAAAATAATTTAACCACCGCTTCACAAATCTAACCGTTCTCGCAATATTCGGATCACCTGCTATGAATCACATAATCGAAACACCAGCTCAATGAAATCATCAGAAATTAACAAGCGGTTGCAATCATGTTCACAATATCAATAATTGAGAATGATCACCTGTGTGTAAACAATTATTCATATAACCATGCTCATAACTCAGCTTGTTGGCCACGCACTTCGCAGTAGTTAATATAGTATGGTTGGATAAATCGAGAGCTTTCGAACGAATGGCCAACGAATTTTGTGGGATGAAAAACGACGAAGTATCATATCCCTAGCAACGACTCGGTTGTAAGCGGAAATCATCACAATTATTGGCGCTACTTTCGTTGCGCTCTCGTGGGACATTTTTCGGTAGTTAGGTCACGGCTAAAGCATATTCATGCTAAAATAATTATAATAATAGAAATATGTCGCTCGCCCTGTAAGGCACCGGCTGAGCAGTGCTCAGCTGGGCCCAGGCCCAACCCACCCCGGCGGCATCCCACGAGCAACTGAAAACAGAAAACCGACAAAGAGGCCGCCCCAGGGCCCAGCTAGACCGAGCCAGCTGACATATTATACACAGTAAATAAGGTAATCTGCTGTAAATAAGGTAATTGACTGTCAAAATTTCAAAAATTATAAAAAATATAAAAGAGAGCACCACGAGTACTTTTTATGAATTTTCTTTGGCTGCATGACTGGAAAAACGCTGCAAATTATTGCACAAAGGTTTATTATTTCTGTATTAGGTAGCCCTTCTACGTAGCTCATTGATCTATAACTATTATTAAGCCCCGTACATAATATCTTCGTGAGTTGATTTGGTAAGAAATTTATTAGCCTCGGAGACAAACTCAAGCAGAGGTAAATAAAGTGCGGTGCTATAAAAAACCTACGTTTTCCCTGATAAACTAACAGAATCAAACTTGAAATGCGCAGTGAGATACTTCGTGAATTAGTAGTCGTAGTTTTTAGTCAAAAGTATCAGCATGCGGATGATGAGAATAGGGTTATGTTTGGAGTCGTAAATCAGTACGCTTTTCTTTCCAGTCTGTGTTTCAATTGGTTACATTCTGAACAGTTAGGTTCCATTAAGCGTTCATAGGCATATGGGACAATTAGGTATCTTATCAATAAACGCAATCAAATCCACATGGAATAGGAAATTATGTATAATCCTCTGTTGACAAACTCTTGAAACATTGGCATGTTTCGTGACATTTGAATGTTACCAAAAATAACTGATCATCCAAAAGTTTCCAAACAGAAATAACATGATCATTGGCACTTCAAAGACTCCACACATGAAGGTTAGTCGGGGGGGAGGAGGGGGGGGGGGGCTGTAGAAAAAGCATTGAATCTGTCCTATTCCCTTCAAATTGTGATTAGGAAGACCCGACCCCACAAATTGATCTAATTTAAATGAAAAAAAAAGTGTTACCGAACTTGAAAGAGAAGGAAGTGACAAAACAAAAAATTATTGATAAAAGAACCCCAACGAGGATCCTAATGCTGCCCGAGGACTTGAACGTTCCAATTATAATTTAATTGTTCTTTCATCCATTTCTCCCATCATCTCCGCTCCATTCTTTTTTCAATTAAAAAAATTCATTCATTACCGATTATGAAAGGCGGAAAAAAGCTGCGCCCCGTCCTTATCTATATATATCCAGCTCTGCCTCCACTTGTCCTCAACCGCATTCCCTCATTCCCCGCAGCTACGCTTCCCATTATATGGAGCGAAAAAGTACCTCTGGGATCTGTCTATTATTTTCTCTTCATCATTGCATTTCACCATCGATCATCTTCCTTTCTTGCCGAGGCTTTCGTAATTTGTAGACCCCCTCAGCATCCATTCGCGTTACGTCTTCTCATTCCCCTCCCCATCTCTCCCACCACCACTCTCACCTCATGCGGACAGCAGTTACAGCAGGGTTCTAATTTTCTTGTTGCGGCTGCCTATTTCTGTATCTATCTCGTGTTCTAACTCCAGCCCTCTCGAAGCATATCTCAAGAAATATATAACGTAATTTCCACCAAGGATGGTGAAAAGTGCTTAATTGAACGAAGATAAGCTAATGGGAATTTGAATTACAATTACACAAGACGCAAGTTATTCAAGATGAAAATTATTACACAAAGGTATAACATTTTGTATAGGATAACTCTTTTGCCTACGACATTCTTGTCAACAAGTATAAGGTATTATACATTATCTAAATTTAATACACAGGCGTAGAGAGAAGAAAATAATTGAAGTAAATTTAAAACACCTTACTGTTTAAGTATTTAACAAGGGTTGACCTGCGAACTGAAAATTGATGATTTAAAATAAATCGCCTATCCACGCTTCTCAAGTCCATCTACAGGTGGCAAAAGTTATGATAAACTCGATTTGGCAAAGTAAGAATTCAATTGGAATTATATCAGCTGATACGATCGTCGTAGTTTGTAAGGCGATTCTACTATGTCTCGCAATTTGTGATTCACGCTCGTGTTGTTGTAATTTTTTTTCTTGTGAAGGTTCTAGCCCTGAGGGAGAGCAAACTGACGAACGTTCAGTAATCCCGGTGGTTTCATTCGATTCGTTGCGATAGTATCTATAAATGACCAAAAAAAAAAGTTTCTTTGAAGTTTCTGAGATGTCGATTTTTTTAATATTTCAGCTCTTAAATTTCACGCTTTAGGGGTGATCATAACTGATGCAGATGTTACCCGCAGTCTCCCGGCAGATGTGTGGTTTTTGAGCCTAAGTCCTTGAAGTTTTGTCTAGTAGTTACAGAGAGAAGCTTCGGACGGCGGACAGACCAATTTTTTATGAATTCGATTCTGGTTTATTATTTTCAATAATACCTAAACCTTTTTAATCTACCAAGAAGAAATATCTGTTGAAGTCCCTCCCCAAATTTTTTGGTTTACGTGGCAAGATACGTAAAATCTAATAATGACATAAGCCGATTGTGCTGTTTGCTCGATTGTGTGTGAAGAGAGACACGCTAGAGTTGAACAGCGTCGGTTATGAACGGCAGAGTAGCAGGTGATTTACTTCGGCGTTTTCGGGGTCTGGTCTGGTGATGCGCAGCCCGTCATTAGCAAAGTTGAGCCGAGTTTCGGGCGAGTTCCTAGAGGGGAGCCGTAGGAAGCCGATCTGCGCGAGAAGGCGCCACAATGCGAACGGAGTACAAAGCTTGACGAATAATAGGGCTTCGAGGAGGATGATTGTTGGAGAGAAAGGAAGTCTTCTATAAGGTTTCCACACAAAAGGTGAATATCTTTAAAGAAGGAAATGTATTTTGATATAATTGTTCTGTAGGAAAGGATACAAATTTTAATTCCGAATAATGTCCTCAGTTAACGCTGTGCTCAAGTATACGTATTGTTATGTCTTCAAAACTTTAACAAATAAAATTTTTCAAAATTCCCTTCATGGAAATTCGGTTAAGGGAATTCTTAAACGATTCCTGGCTCTTGTATCTTAACACTTTCTTATGTGTGGATATAAATGGATATATCATTTCAATTGAAATCTCTATTTGGAAAAAAAGGTTTATATGAATAACAAGGTGGGGCCTTCTTCAGGATGCATGCAAGGGAGAAATCAGAGATCTATGCATCCTCTAGTACCTACTGCTCCCAAGTGCCTACTAGTCAACAGTACTTACCATGTAGTGCCTTCTTTTCGCATTATTAGTTCATTATGGTTACATAGCAATATTAGTTTATAACTTAGCGTAATAAATCAGCTTTCCTTGACACTGCAATGTCTTAGGGATTATGAAATGTTATGATAAAATGAGAGCATTCTGAAAAGTGACGAACGATTTTCCTGCTATGAAAACTAAGGAAGTTACACTTCGCCAGTAATGCATAGGTAGTACGTGAAAATTAATAGAAAATAAAGCTTCATCTACACTTTTTCGAGCTAAAAAAAGTTACAAAATTTTTTTAAAATATACCTACTCCAAGCTAAAAAACATATCCATGTCAAAGAGAAACTTCGGGTAGGACCTTGGTTCCCCTTTTGTTTCCATCAATAGCCAAACTTGCAAACATTGAAGAACGTGGATTACGCTTTTAGCTCTAGTGTCGGTAATAGGGGCTCCCAACCAATTTTCAACATCCCACAGTGAAAAGGAGGGAATCGAGCTAACTCATCTGATTAGGATGGAGTCCGTAATTTCAATAAAGTTTCATTTAAATTAGAGCGGTTGGAGAAAGGCTCCCTGTCAAATTTCAAGTTGCAAGAGTGAAAAGGAGAGAATATAGCTTTCTCATCTGATCAAGATGAAACCCGACTCATTATTCCCCTCTTAATGTTCCAAAGAGACTACCTATTAAATGCCACATTCCTTGGGTGGAAAGGAGATAATTTGGGAATGTCTTCTCCGATCTCCACCCTCAGGAGAATGGCATCCCTCAGCGATCTATACTTAGTTGCACCCTATTTATGGTCGCTATAAATGGCCTCGCTGATAACATACCGGGGGATATTCGTCCCTTACTGTATGTGGATGACTTAACTATCCTCATGCGAGGCGATAATCTGAGAAATGTGAGTGACACATTGCAACGTGTTATTGATACCATCTATCAAACAGCGCGAATGCGAGGTTTCAGTTTTTCACCTGCAAAAACTAACTTCATCCATTTTTGCAGAAAGCGCTGAGCACGTGATGAGTATCCACTCAATTGGTGGAGTCACAATACCTTACTCCCCACACACACACACGCACGCACACACACACACACACACACAACTTTTTTTTTTTTTTTTTTAAGAAACTTCCCTCAAAGGCGGAGGGGGGCACACCATAATTAAAAAAAAAAAAAAAAAAAAAAAAAGTGGGGAGGTTGCCCAGGTTTACCCAAGGCCAGCTCTAAGGATGAGGGAAGTTGCAGAAGGATGAGAAGGAAGAGTCGGATGAAAGGAAGTGCCCCCCCCCCCCCCCACACGGAAGTGCACACACACACACACACACACAATTTTTTTTATAAACCTCCCCTCAAAGACGGAGGGGGCACGCCATTAAATTGAAAAATAAACAAATAAAATAAAAAAGTGGGGAGGACGCCCAGGTTTACCCGACGCCGGCTCTAGGGATAAGGGAAGTTGCAGGATGAGGAAGAAGAATAGGATGAAAGGAAGTGCCCCTATAAAATGACCACCAGTTCAAGTAAGAACCCCTCAGGACGCGGGTGGTGATACCACGGAGTACTCCTGCCGAGATGCCCAACTCGACACCACTCGATGCCCAACATGGCGCTTTTCCCGCACCACACCCCCGCTCCATGACACGGTCGCGGCAATGACCTTGATGTTATTAGGTGCCACTCCTTTTAGCTCAGATATAGCTTGGCGCAGATCATTTCTATCATATTTACTTTTCTAGCCCGCCAGGTCTGCTCCATGTCCACGCTGCCACTGACAACCTGGACATCCAGGAATATGGCAGACCCATCGGGCTTGATCGCAACGATATCTGGCTTCTTGCCCCGGTCACTCGGCATGTGGTATAGTCTCTCCCTTTCGACATCCCAACCGCTAGATGACAAAGCACCCGCTATCTGCTTGGCAACCGCATCGTGACGTAAAATGCGGCCACCGTGAGTACGAGAACACTGCTGCACCATGTGATAAAGATACACACACACACACACACACACACACATTTTTTTTTTTTTTTTTTTTTTTTTTTTTTTTTTTTTTTTTTTTTTTTTTTTTTTTTTAGAAATCTCCCCTCAAAGACGGAGGGGGCACGCCATTAAGAAAAAGAAACGAAAAAACTAAATTAAAAAGTGGGGAGGACGCCCAGATTTACCCGACGCCGGCCCTAGGGATTAGGGAAGTTGAGGAAGATGGAGGAGGGAGAGAGGGATGAAAGGAAGTGCCCCTATAAAAAGACCACCAATTGAGGTAAGAGCCCCGAAGGACGCGGGTGGTGATACCACGGAGCACTCCTGCCGAGATGCCCAAATCGAGAAGCTCCGTGGCACTTTTCCCGCACCACACCCCACGCCATGACACGGTCGCGGCCATGACCTTGATGTTATTAGGCGCCACTCCCTTTAGCTCAGATATCGCTTGTCGCAGGTCGTTCCTATCATATTTACTTATTTTAGCCCTCCAGGTCTGCTCCATGTCCACACTGCCACTGACAACTTGGACATCCAGGATTATGGCAGACCCATCGGGCTTGATGGCAACGATATCTGGCTTCTTGCCCCGGTCACTCGGCATATGGTACAGTCTCTCTCTCTCCACATCCCAGCCGCTGGATGACAGAGCACCTGCTATCTGCTTGGCAACCGCATCATGACGTAGAATGCGGCCACCATGAGTCCGTGGACACTGCTGCACTACATGATACAGGTTCTCATTTTTACCCCGACAGGCACGGCAAAGGGTATCTACAGTCCCACGACTACCTCTAGAACACCTCACCGCAGTGGCTAATGTTGCCACGCGGACGGCATGAAAATGTCGGTAGTCGCAGGCCCCAATGCCCTCTGAAGCCCATTCAACCCACTGGGAGGAAATGGGGGATTCAGAGCACTGTCGGAGTTCTTTACCATCCACTGAATCATGCAGAGCAGCAGCGAACTCAGCAGATGAGCTGGGTTTTGGAGCAGTTGGAGTTGCTCGATCGCACCACAACAACTGCTGTCTGACAAAATCAAGGTCAGCAGCAGTGCGGGCGACCTCCCAGCTAGAGCCCCTTAGGGCAAGCAGGCGCTGGCGGCGTAAAGATGGGATAGCGGCCGAGAGAGAGACAATGCCGAGCCCACCGGCCTTGACCGGTGCATGGATATAGGCACTTGGGACACCAGGTGGAAAGCCTAGCCAAGAGCGCACAGCAGAGCGTACTTCACGGTCTAACTCAAGCAGCCTCCCCGCAGTAAGCCTGCCAAAGACTAACCCATAGGTTAGCTTTGGCAGTAAGTACGTGCGAAGGAGGCGCAGCTTCTGCTGTGGCTTCAATGGAGCCTTGGTGACACGAGCTAATGCTCCACCAAGGTCCACACGGCTTGCGGCTATAGTGGCCACACCCATGAAGTCGACTCCAAGGTACCGCCAGACCTCCAACACGGATCGGGCAGGGATGGAAGTTTGTCCTAAGACAAAACACTCCTCATCCACTACCTTCACC
>CM061048.1:31496430-31755445 GCA_030762985.1 Adelphocoris suturalis
TGTTAGGGAAACATAATAAATTAAGCTGCCCTCCAACAGTTAGGTAGATGTGTGGCATTGAAGGTAGTGAAGCATTCATCCTACCTATTGGAGTCGTGGAAGAAATCTGTGTACTCACATCCTCAAACGCATTCACTGCGTGGCATCCGAAGCATTGGGCGATGCACCCGGTGATTGCAACTTGCAAATGACTCTTCAAACTGAATATTTCGCGTGATCTGTAAACTGGGACATCCAGGTAAAACATTGAGAGACGAAATAGGAACTGGAGTGAACCTTTTACCAGCTTATTGTAAATCATATCGCTCACAATTGTGGTGGACCAAAGTAGACAGCATTCAGAAAAATGACTATATACGGTCAAATGAATCCTCACTACCTATTGATCGACGCTCATTTCTACCTTGTCCCCGTATGTACCATCCAAGTAGATGTACAAATTGGAGGTTATAGTATAGACAGTACAGTCTCGTGGATATACATTGATATTCAAAGACTCGACATCCTGCCTCAATAATACTTTTTTAATCACTCAACCGAAGCTATACACTTTACAAGCTTCGAACATAGAAATATTGAAAGATCATATTTGTTAATGGGAATTAACCTTCTAAGGCCCAGTATCTAGAAACAGAGGTAATTCTAGTAGCAGCAGCCCCGGTAGGTTTACTCGAGGCAAAGGGTATCTACGAAGCGTAACTGATACACTAGGCAGGGTTGGGACAGCCGCCCCTGGTATTAGCAACCAGTTTTACCTTCTCCAGATGATCATTTCTAATTAGCGGGCTGGAGAACTAATTGGGAGGGTGGCAACGCTCGTGGTGTATTGGTAGTACGCACCTACGTTTAGCATCACTCAAATCTCAAACCGCCGCACAGTGAAGGCGAGGACGCTAAAAGGTGGCGGAAATGCGAAAAATTGAAAACGCATCTAGCCGATCGGTTTAACGTTGATTCTTTAGCTGATATATTTATGAAAAACGAGCAATACTGGTTTTGTCGTTTCGAGCTGTCTGGAGGAGTGCAGGGGTTCGAAAACTTGGACATCGGCATTTTCACCAGTACTTTTTTATTCGCCGTGGCGGGCCCCACTTATTAATTAAGCCTTAAACCACTATTGATTTGTATTCAGGCTATGTATCCGAAGACATTAAAAATATTCTCTTCATCAAATTGTCCTTCATCGATTTTTTGGATTTAAGAAGCTGAATAAATCAGAAAACGTGACTACATGGAGTTTTTGTTTTCTGTGTGTTTGGCTAAATAGTCTGTCATACGATATGTGCACATCGTTACAGACTCTACAACCCGTGAACGGACACTATATTTCCTCACGAAGGTATTGTAGTAAGAACATGTAGTTACTGACTAAATGAGACGAAACTGTTTAGAATTACTCTGCTCTGTCTAGACTATATCTGCATGTATTTACATATTGGTCTGATGTTTTAACGGTGATGAAACATGAAAGACCTTTTAGGATCTAACCAGCTCAATTCGTGAAAATCTCATTGAAATTGGCTAAAACCATTCGGCATTCTGCCATTCACAACCAATTTTACGTACGCACATATACAGTGCCCACAGATGATCCAATCGTGTCAAATTCATAACCAGTGATCTTGAGACCATCAAGTCATTACCTAATCTCCTTGAGACCATCTAGTTACCTAAAACCAGGTAACTCAAATTTTACCATATTTCGACTATTACATCATTATTCATGAAATTCTTAACTGCGTTTGCTCACTGCACTTCTGTTGGTGACACTTATACGGCGGCTCTTTAGAGAATAACCCGAAGAATGTCTGGAAAGATCATTAAAATTTACCGAACAATATCGGTCTTTTGTCTCAGACTGCGCGTTTCCTCTTGCTCAGTAACCGATCCAATCGCAGTAACCGATTAACTTGAGCCAGTTCTTCAACTACCTAAAAAATTTGAGCGGGTTTGGGTCATTCGATCTTATGAAATGGGTGTTTTAGGAACTACATTTAATTACAAGAACGAATAAGCTGTTATTGATCAGACATAATGGCATCTATATAGGAAAGTCTAGAGGATTAAAAAAAAGTAATTTGGTTGGTATAATTTCGCTCAAAACATGGGTTTAACCTAAACAGACCGACACGTAAGACCAAAGTTGTTCAAGAAGCACTGAAATGCAAAAAGGAAGTAGAGTTTTCTAATTTCGATTCGACGAATAGAGGGCTTCACTACTTTTGGTGAAAAATTGGGTACAGCAGAGATTCTATAGTTGTTTCATAAAATGTGAATGTTGGTAATAGCTGTGCGCGTAAATGTGCTCAAATTCGACGTCTGACGATAGCATGACAACGTTTTTGCAGCTTTTCGAAATGGAGATCCGGATCGGTTCCTGCGCGCCACGGACAGTTCAGGCCGGAAATGTGGCGTCGACTCCGAGGTCTTGGACAAGCCATACCTCTTTTTCTTCGATCTCACCGCATGTGCGAAACCCCAAACCCTGTACAATGGCTGTGATACACCGCAGGTTAGTACCTATTAACATTTTTCCATTATAACTTATCCATAATTTTGGTATTTTTCCTGAAACTCAAATATAAATGAATTTGTTCTTTCGGCACATAGAAATCCAATCACTTTTTCATAAGTTTTACATATATGGGGTGATTCCAAATTTTCGTTCGACAGAAAAATGTCACACTTTACTATAGTTTCTGTAATGCTTTTGTCGCACGACGAATCATTGCTAGGAAGTTGTAAATCGCTCATTTTCGACAAGAACCAAATTTCACCACTTGTTGGAATTTATTACAATCACACTACATCTGAAGCTGCCAACATCCCTCTCCTTCACCTTCTGATAACTACTTTAGAAAATTTATACTCACAGAAAACTAAGTTCGTTGGAGTTTTCTGTTTGATTATCTGGAGTAACGAATAAGCTAAATTCTCTCATGTTCACCCTAGGAAGATGCAATTCGATAAAGAGCCCCTCTGAGACAACGAGAGACAAAAAATTAAGTTTGCAACTCTTTCCTAACTGAGTGCGAACAATTATTTTCTGTTTGCCCTAAGAAGTGGCAGGCGCTATCCTGATGAGATGAATGAACCAAATTTTCTCCTTTTCACCCTTGAAAGTTGAAATCAAGACTTGAGAAAATCAAGACATAAATTGCCATAATGTTTACGAAGCATTACTACTTAGTTCACTTGGCGCTATAAATCAACTTGCTTTGACACTGCAGCGGCTTAGGAATCATGACATTTTGCGATAAATTGAGAAGTTTCCAACAAGTTGTAAATGATTATCGTGGAACGATAACTAAAGGAGTTACACTTCCCTAGCAACGGAATCGTTGTACGTGGAAATCAATTGAAAACTCCGTGCTACTTTCGTGTCATATTTGCGTAACCCTTTTTCCTGTCGTTTTCGGAGCGGGAACCCATGGCTAAAACATGTGCATACTAAAAAAAATTTGGCAATTTTTTAAAAATTGATTTAAATGTTGGGCAGAAATATTTAAACTAGAAGGAACTTTGTCTCATAACTATTACAGGTGAATTTCAAGGTAAAACCGAAGATCTAACCAAATGAGTTCCGAAATAAAGTAGTCTGATGCCCTTGACCATGGTCCATGGTCAGTAGAGCAGTCGTCTGCCCATGTGGTCCTGAACTTGATATCTCAGGTCAACACTGTCCCAAGAAAGATTTAGCAACCTTTCAATTTTATCAATTGAAAACGAGCTGTCTCGGTCAATCAATTATTTGGGCATAGTTAACTCATTCTCCGAAGCAAGAGAAGTCCTTGAATAATAATGTATAGGTAGTAAAAGGGACTACGTACCTATCTTAATAAACACTGTCGTTCTCGATTTTTGTGGGTTTTTTTAAAATAATCAGTAATAAAAATTTATTTGTTCCTACTGTTGATGAAAGAATATCTCTATCCATATTACATGTACAAGCAACATTACATTATGTACCTTTTACAATGCAAAACAGGTGTGCGTGAAAGAATGTCCCTCGCAGTCATGGAGTTCCGTCCCTTATCGGAGAGGGGAAAAGCCGTTCGACGCCGCCGCCCAAAACTCGCTTATCTGCATCAACGATCAAATCAAAAGTCAAATCAGAACCGTGAATCAGCTGGAAGAGGCTGTGAACAACAATCAGTGCGCTTCATGGTACCTCTCGAGCAGATCTTGTAAGTATTACGTTTTTACATTAATATTCCCACCTACTCGTTCAGGTACTACCTACGCTATATAGCACTAGTACAGTAGTCAAGGGCAATCCGACAGATCGTGCTCAGACATTTTTGGTTTTCCCTCACGAACGGTTGGTATGTATTTAATTATACTCCCTCGTTACCGAAATCTTCCTGAAGAGTGGAGTGAAATTAATTTACTGGCGTTCTCAACTCGGCACAGATCCCCTCGTCATATCATACACCTATTTACACTTTATTGATCCTTTTTTTTTTTTCAATTGATTCATTGATATACCGAGTTTGGTTTTCAATGGTTAACCCCTTAATAACAAGTACCCAGGTATCAAAATTAATACTTTCTTAACTAGTTACTTTCTTTTTTGAAATATAAATTAACGATATTATTTAAATAATGAGATTTAAGAAATGAATAAGTAAAAATATTAATGCTTCAAAATATTGCGACTATAACAAAAGTGTATAACCATGTTATACCGATTTGTAGGATTGTGGGGTTCAGCTCATATACATCAGAACCTTACTTGGGATCGGACTAATCGGTCGCAAATCATTTCATTAATAAGCTAGGTATACAAATTTTACCTCAGAAGGATATTGAACTATACTCTCAGTGATAACAGTGAGGCGTGCATTAAATAGAAATTCCATTGATAAGGAACTGTTAGCCATGTATTCGCTCAAGAAATTGAAACATTTTTCGTTCTGCAACATCGAAATTTCCATTTACTTTTTGCGGTTTGCAAAAAATCCTGAATCGGTAACTACTCCCCAGTTTTGATGAATTTCATGAATTTTGGTGACGGGCTACTAAACCGTTTCCCCCTCCCGCAATCGTGGAGTATTTATTTGGGAACAATGAAACTTACAGGGGATTATCTACTGCCCAACTTCGACAGTCGTTGACAATTTCATCAAAATCAGATGAAAATTGTGGAAAATTAGCTAATTACAAGGTTTTGACAAGTGCGTATGCGCAGGATCTACTAATGATAATACTACGTTGAAGTTGCCAGGGAAATCTAGAACAAATTTCTCCCAGCTATCCTCTGAATTTGAGCGAGCTTGGAACACAGGGCCGTGAGAAAATAATGCTAGGTGGAATTTATTTTTGCGCTTGCGCTGAGTGAAGTATTTATTTGGGAACAACGAAACTAATAAGGGACCATCTACACCCTAACCCGTACATTCCATGGATGGCAAACGGTGTACCGCGGACGTTCGGGTTTTTTTATTCAATTTTTGAATTATACGCATCTTGAAACGTAAACCAACAAATTTGGAGGGGTATTTTTTCTTTTCTTTTTTTCTTGGTTGACTACAAAGGTTTATTATTGAAAATAATAAATAAAAATCCGTCCGTACGCTGCGCCGCGCCATCCGAAGCTTTTCTCAGAAACTGCTAGACCAAACTTCATGAAATTTTTCTCAAAATCACACGTCAGTCGGGGATGTGGCAGTAACATCGGCATCACTTTCGGTCAACCATAAAGTCATTTAAGGGCTGAAATATTCAAAAATCGAGATCTCGAAAACTTGCAAGGTACCATAATGTTTTTTGGAGTCTTATTTATAGATATCCCATAGAATCGAATGAAACCAGCGGGGTATACGTTCATCCGTTCGCTCTTCTTAAGGGCTAGAACTTCAAGCACAAGTAGCGACATCTTTAAAATAAAGATTGAATCTCTAAATTCCATCAATGCCAGCTATAAGGTGTAAGTGGTTGTAAATCGGAACATAACTACATACGCGCCTAATAAATTCCGCCGATCAATGGAATTCCGACTTCCCGAAATAGTTTAATTATAACTCTTGTTCCTACGGATTGACTACTGAAGCGTTGGTAGATGTTTTATTTCATCTCCATAATTTTCGGTTGGTTAGATTATAAAGATCCGGGGTACAAGTAAAGTGTAGATGCTTACATTGTTAGTAAAGATTACATTATGTTTCCCTCTGTGGGTGCCTCTATCTACGTAGGCATATAAATAACAAAGTCAGCCTTTCATCTGACCGTCATGAAATTGCATTACGCAAATCGTTTACGAAGGTGCGTTACGGTATGGGGCCGTTGAAGCTAATACCTATCTTTCTTAATCAACCTACGGATCTGAAATTTGAAATTTAGCTCCTTTGGGATATCTAAAGTAATGTTACAATGCACTTAGGCCCACTGATCAGCTGAGAGATCTCTGAACCTAATCTTTTTCTTAATTGACTTATGGTGCTGAAACCTGAAATGGAGCTCTTTTAGGACATCTCAAAAACAATTACTAGGTATTGATCTGCGCAATGAACAGCTGAGGGGACTCTGAGGCTAATTTATTTCCTTTTCGACCTGCGATCTTTTCTCTCAACATTTTTTTCTAATTTTTTCTTAATTTACTATATAAATCATAAAATTGGTCCCGGATCTGTAAAGGTGTGTGAACCCCTTCGGGAGACACCAAGTTTTGATGATATGCTATAAAAGAGGGTTTTTAATCATTGTTGACCAATGATCTGCCTAATAGGGCTATCTAATTACAGAAATGATAAACCTTGGTGTGATAAATTACAGTTTTTTCTTCGGTAGGTATTTTAATTAAACAGTACCTATTCCCATTTTTTATAATTCTTCAAACCCATAGAAGAGGAGCTCCATTTACAAAACCCAACGACTTCTCTCGGTTTTCCATTTGTTACAAGTTCTTCTTAATGCACATCGAGGCTGCTCTCACAACAGAAAAGGTCTTAGTTCGAAGTCCTTTCCTTACTACCCCTATGTTGTTGTGTTACTGTTGGCCCAAGATTTATTACTGATAACACATTTATAGTGTATAATAAATTACCTAATGTTTATACTTGATATATTATGTTTTATCTACTACCTACCTACCTATATTAGGTTTGTTCGCTGAAGCCATCAAACCAATTTGCAACCCACTTGAGGCGTTTGCTGAGTTGATTAGAGTAGGCACTCCTCACTCTCGGTCATGTTCTGTTTGCAGAAGTTTCCAAACTGATATCCAACCGGTTGCGAATCGTCATATCGGTCAAAGCTTCTACCAGCTGGCCATTTTCCGACTATTTGCCCCCTCCTTTCCAATTTCGCGGCAGCCAACGAAATCATTGAAATTTTAGCCTCTGAGTGTTTTGCTCAAACATTCAACATTGATTGTGTGGACTCCAATCCCCAACCGGTTCGAAATCACTTCAAAAGTTGACACGAATCGCGCTTGCGCACTTGAACAGTCTCCAACCAGTTTGAAACCGTTTGCAAGTCACTGCAAACCGCCTCAGCGAACAAACCTATTATGTATAGTAAATCAGTATTGAACCTTTGGAAGTACCTATTTATACTCAATTGCAACAGATCTACTTAAATATGTTTTCTACAGTGTATGGCAGGTGTCTCAACCCGATCGGTAGCCTGACGAAGCCAGGTCAGACTAGTCCAAATTTAAATGATGATTTGTCATCTTACCGGCTCAAGCTTAGTAGCTGGTTCAAGAATCGGTCGCCTTCTGATGAAATTTTCGAGGTATTTCAAACGAAGAATCCCCAAATGTCCCCCTTCCTATCACTGAATGGCACTTGCCAGAATCGCTTTGGCATGCTTCGTAATGAATTATATTATACCCTGTGAATATTCACCTCAAACGATTCA
The DNA here is from genome assembly GCA_030762985.1 of Adelphocoris suturalis. Classification (NCBI taxonomy): domain Eukaryota; kingdom Metazoa; phylum Arthropoda; class Insecta; order Hemiptera; family Miridae; genus Adelphocoris; species Adelphocoris suturalis. The sequence continues at coordinate 31,504,294 of CM061048.1, forward strand.
TCCTCACATTCAATTGTATCTACACTTCCCATTCAATCAGTGTGGTGCTAAGTTTCCCAAACACTTAATTTCCATCTTCATTTTGTCCAGAACCAAAGTGTTTTGTAGAATCAGTGCTAATCAAAGTATCATCATTTTATGGGCGTCGGCCTGGGGCACCCTGTTGCATCTTCCATTTTCTGTTAATGTACCTTCTGCTTCTTCCAGTTAACGTATCTACGTTTTGCCACCATTGATATGTTGACAAATCGACTGCCATCTACATATCAGAGACCAAAGTTCGTAACAAAGAAAAGTTTTTTTAAACATTATTTTACACGTATTTTTGGCTCGGGGTTAGCCAAAAATGTTCTTTCCTTAAAAGAAAAAACTGGGAAATGAACGAAGACGAATCTTGAACTTTTGAATCACAAATCAAAGAAGGAGAGTAGTAGGAGCGAGATTGCTTAGCAAAAAATAGAAAATGCGGATCGTTTTTGCTCTTCGGAGGTATGTCCTGAAAACCTGGTAGGCAACGAGAAAGACCCGCATCTCTGCTGGGTCGTGCGGGTTAGTATTCTTGTCTACCTACCCACGACTGTTCAGACAACCTCCATTCATTCTATTCCTTATTCTGTACGATGCGTATTCACTCAGCCTGTAATCTGAAACATTAAATTTTGAGGAAAGGGGGGAGGGTGTATAAGTGGTTTCGTTCTTCTAAATATCAATGTATTTCACGAAAAAAAAAATCTATTAACCTTAAAATTTGTCTGAGGATTATAAATACCTAAATTCTGCATCTACTTTTTTTTACAATAAATTATTGAATTGAAATATATGTTCACAATACACTTTCGTTTTTCTTCAGTATTTATAACTGACGAGAAGAGTCACGTATAATTACCTACAACTTGAAGAAAAAAAATCCAATTTTCGTTTTTCCTACTAAGAAATAAAAGTACCTACTACCTATATTTCCCATAAAAATCTGGTTTGAGGTTTTGAACGAATTTTTTCGTACCGACCTAAAGAAAGACTGTTTGCACTGCTTTGAAAAACAGAAAAAAACCTTATACCTACTACTGGGGGAAAAAAATAGGAACTTATCAAGGATCGAGCTGAACGTGCTTGTACCGAAGGGCTTTGGGTCTACGGTGTTTCGATCGGGAGTAGCTTTAACCCTGCTACTCACTCCTATTTCTGTCCTTATTTGGAAAAATCAAATGCGATCGATCTAGGGATGGGTTATGATGCCACATATTATGGCATACATTTCGCACACATCCATCCTTTGCCTTTTCTGGTCCAAAGGATTTCAGAAACAAACGGATTTTACTGTACCTACGGAGAAAAACAGAATTTGATAATTGAAATAAAGAAAGGACATATTTCCCCCCATACATTTGATCACAAACAAAACAGGTCCCCTGTTTTCCTATCCAGCAAAAACTTTAAGTTGCTGTCTTTGAACCATTGCTGCGGTTGATGGAAATCAGACCAATAGATAGATGACAATCAGCCCTATCTTTCAGTATGAAAATTGGACTTATTTAAAACAAATTTGGATTCCGTCCTAATAATTTAATTTGCAACGGAACTTTCCTTTGGTTGTAGTTTTATTTCAGAGATTTCTGAAGTTTTGTGCACTGTTAATGCCATGGTACACTTCCCGCTTGCTCAGGATTCCTTGCAATATGACGTCAATAGTTCACCAAATTGAAAATGGTTAAATAGAAATCTAATTGTTATCGTAGGGGGTTACTTTGGTGGAAATTTCTCGGGTTGGAATCTGTATTAATTTAAAAATATAAACTAACGGATTGTGTACCGCCCAAAAATGTTTGATACCTACCACGGCAGAGTTCGAACTGGTGCCCTAATTACAAAGGAGAAATTGTTCTTTAGTCACAGTGCTCCAACCAGAGGCTATGAAGCCAATAAATTTAATCAAACCTCTCGACTATGGAAGTTTTCCTAGAACGTAACGATTCTCCGGAGTCGGTTTCTCGTCTCTACTGGTTTGGGCTCGGATAAACGACGAAGTGGAACTGCAATCTGCTGGCTCAGCAGATGCTTGCTGGAAGAAGTCCAGCAGTCGAGTGAGGTCATTGTCACAGTGAATGTTTTGACTCAAGTGAGTGAGGAAGTGAATGATGCTATGTCAGGGAATTCTATGTTTACAGTCTGAACTCTAGAGGGGTTAATTACAAAGGAGAAGTTCTTTTTTAGTAGGTAAAATTGCTCCAACCAGATTCTATGAGGCCGATTTAATCAAACCCCTTCTGTGGAAGTTTTCGTTGATTGTAGCATTCGCTAATTGTGTCTGTACCTACTGGGTAGGTACCTAATAAAACCAGCTTAATGCCCATTGCTATTGGTGATTCGGATGTCACCTGTATATTCTGACCTGTTCGCTGACCAAGGTTGAGGTCTCTGCATGCCTGTAATATCTGCATACTTAGGTGATATCTACAATTCTTCTCAGCATGCACATTTTCATGTACACATTCCAGCATGTTATGTACCTATGAACCCTATGCATGTTGTTACAGTGCAGTTTAGATGTCTCCCAACGGCCGAAGATATTGGCACATCTCAAACCATGCTTTGGGAAACGGGCGTTCCAAACGCCATTGCTTTGGTTGATAAATCTACGTCCCAAATAACATCTTCGAAGGTACACATCTACCAACTTATTTCCCTACGATTTGGATAGTCATAAATTCTCTTCACGCGTTTCATTGTTTTTTCCTGATACATGGTCGGTTTATCAGAATCGCTCAGTTTCTTCCCCATACGAGCATTAAGCAACGTGCCCCACTCTTTGGTACAAAACATATACACCTACCTGCCATCATTATCACTTTCAAGATTAGAGATGTCATTGTAAATTTTCTCTCAATACCTAAGGACCTAAAGCGATTGTCACCTGATAAGAGCTCCCTTTTTAATGGTGTTCTTTGAAAATGAGCATGTACTCATAAAATTGGCATTAAGCCTCTTAGTACCAAAACACGCCGATTCCGGAACTGTACCTAACTATCACACATTTTTTCAATACAATTTATCTAACGTATCTACCTTCACAATCCTTATTGCTTTTTAGATTAACGCTACTTAGTAGGTAACATATGTATATTCCTCATAAGGCTTTTCTTTTATGCTTTCCTAACATCTACCTACCTACCTTTAAAAGCATTCACTAGCACATCCTAGTATCTTCTCCTGAGTCACATACCTATTCTAGTTAAGAGATATGATGCCTACTTTAAGATACGTTTTACATTTAAGTGTAGTAGGTCAATCATCAATCTTCTATTATGTAATAGAATCATGGATGGATAATAGTCTATCAGCTTCATTTTTTTTTATTGCCTATGGCTAATTCTACTAACTCTACCTCCTTTCCCTGAACTCTAAATTTAGATGATTTTTTGATGAATTATAAATGGTGATGATGGCTTAATGTGATTAATAAAATTCATACATATATTAGGATGATTTTTTTACATTAGTACCTACCTAGACAATTGGATAGATGTGCTGCACCTATTTCTAATGCAACAATAAACTTTTCTTAATGTAATCCTAATTAAAGTTCTATTATTACTTCAGATGGCTGATAAAGTATTGAGTGATCTGTACTCAACCTGGAAAACGATCGTAGTGATACTGGTCATAACTATCTTCGTCAGTCTATTCTACATTACTCTACTGAGGTGGATTGCAGGCATCATGACCTGGCTCTCACTCATAGCGATTTTGGCTCTTCTGATAACTTGTAAGTTCTTCATTGTCTTCTACAGGACAAAGGCCTTCTAGATTATAAATGCATACGTTCGACTTTTGACAAGACATTTGGATTTGATGAACTGGGAAACCACTGACTATCAATTTTAAGCTCAAATTTCGATCTAGTTTAATCATTTTTAGGGAAGCTTCTTGTCTGGATGAGTTAATGATGACGGAAGCAAAAGACTTGTTAGGTCTCATGAAAATATTGTTTTGCTTTACATCAAATTAGCATAATGAATATGATAGGATGTTGGAACAAGTCATGGTGTATCTTACCTTGTCTAGAAATGTAATGAAAGTAAAAAAGTGTTAGTGTAACTACCTCTAGCATCCAAAAAATTCACAATACAAAGATTGGGATGAAATAACCAATTACAGTAGGTAGGTACCTACCTATAATCTTGTATGTTGGTGTACTTACCTACCTAATTGGGTATTTTGAAGTAAGTAAACTAGTTAAGTAAAGTAGGTTCCTTGTGCCGGATATATAATGAACGATGCCGGACATAGTATAATGATAGGTTGGATGTAACGATGGAAACTGCATCAGAAGTTTGGTTTTGTTTGCCACTCTGCAATCACTATTTTGGGTACAGCGATACCGCTAATATCTACCAATATTCCGCATATACGGCCCTTTTAACTCTTTCTTCGTTCCGCATGAAGTGATGTCATGGAATTTTTCGCACCTCACGCCACCTTGTACATTCCACGCCTTCTTGGAACTAAACCTGGAGTTTGGAACCGTATTCTGGCTTGAGGCAGGGGTGAACAGCGAACCCTCTATTATATGTTTACCTGACTCTGCCAACCTTTCTTCAATCGAACCTGTTCGTGGTTTTCTTAATTGTTCAAATTAAACGTAAAATTCTTGGATTTACTCTCTCAATTTACTTAGCAGTCGCTTATATTAGAATAAAAAGTCATGCAGCATGATCGTATGGGCGATTTTCGTAAATTATCGTACATTATATTCGTGTTGAATTATTTTGAAATTGTTAACCATCAGTTTTATGGAAATAAACTTGTTCTAAATATTCTGCAATTCAAATAACGATTTTGAATTTTTAACAATTTTTTGCATATATGCAAGCATAATTCTGTTTCCCGTTCTTTGTCTTTCCCTGTTCCTGGTAGTGATGTCCGCTTAAAGGATATTCATATAGATATCTATTCAGTCCTTTGAGCATCGTTATAGAGGAATCCACTGTAGTAAAAATGTAACTGGCTTGTGTAGGAAATCTACATGTCAAGTTTCAGACATTTGTAGTAGGAATCCATCAAACCTAATTTAGTTCGTCATTAAATACAATTAAAAAAAAAAAATTACATGATACATTGAAATTGCCTTACTTGATTCATAATATCCTTGTTAATTCATGCCATTTCAGTCTCCCTACTCAGTTACCAGAGGTACACCTACTTGAAGGTGAACGGCCCAGATGAGGTGAACTCCAGCATGATCAAAGGACAGTTGGAGGAACTGGCCAACAAGGAGTGGCTCTTCCTCACTCTCACAATAGTCTGCGGCGTGATCGCTCTTATCCTTTTCCTCCTCATCGTGTTCCTCAGGAAGAGGATTCAGGTCGCCATCACGCTCATCAAAGAAGGAAGCAAGTTAGTAAATCCAATCCTGGTGGTAAAATTATACAAGGCTGCTAACAAAGCTAACAATACCTACCTAGGTACCTATTAATAACTAATGGGCAGGGAAACACCAAAACTACTATTGATAAAATTGTATTACATAATGTGAAGCCTTGTACTTACCTCATGTTCTAATCTGTTTTGGTTTTTACATTTGCAGGGCTGTTTGCAATGTTATTTCTTCCCTATTCTTCCCAATAATTCCCTGGTGTCTCATAGCCGGGGTCCTGGTTTGGTTCTGCTTTGTATTGGTTGCCCTAAATTCCATCGGAAAACAACTGTACAGAGCGAAATTTCCGGCAGAGCGTGACTGCATCTGCACTGGACAGTATTACGTATGTACACGATCATTATAATAATGCACTTATACATCACATATAATCTCAGAACCACTCTAATTCACATCCGTACATAGGCACATATTCGTAATGTGCCCCAATCTTTGCAATCTAAATTACATTCCAATATTTTGATATAGTTTAGTAACTGGTTTGTGATTATTCATTTGTAGAACCTGAGCAATACAGATGCCTGCAATCCAGAGCTATTCAGCCAACTTTGTCATAGTAGCTCAGGGGAAGCCTGCAAGAATGCTGGTTGTCACTTCTTCCGCATTGACTCACCTCAAATCGTTACGTACTTCCAAGTCTTCAACGCCTTTGGTATCTTCTGGGCTGTGTGGTTCATCATCGGGCTGTCTGACATGATCCTTGCTGGTACTTTTGCCAAATGGTATTGGACCAGGGATAAGAGAAGAGTCCCCTTTTTTGCTGTTACAGCTGCTGCTGGTAGAACCATAAGGTATACTTGATTAAAATAGGTAGGTACCTAGATATCTATACAAAGAAGAACGTATTCCAAAAATTATCATTCTTTTCGTCGGTCCATGACAAAATATGCTGAAATATCATGAGTAAAACCACTGTTACAAACTGGAAGAAAATAGGTAGGTTACATAATGGAGTTAATTTTTCAACTCCAAAAATTCTTCTCAATTTTTTATTGTAATGTCGGTACCAGAACGGTTAACGCAGAAATGGGGAGTACTTAAGACATTACCATGAGTTTTGGAAAATATGAACATAATCCAATGTCAACTGAATCTGAAGTGTTTAATTGTATCCAACAGAAATCAGCATTGTAGCTGTAAGAATGAATGTTAATATGCCCAATAAGCTAACTTCATGTTTAGCTTATAAGCTGTTTCCAACTTGAAATATATTTCTTGCGTTTTCCTTGGGGGTACCTACCTACTCACTTAGAATGGTACCATAAAAATATTTGAGGAGCTGACATGGAAATGCATTCAATTCCAAAATTCTAACAAAAAAATTGTTTGTCGAAATACAAAGACTTGTTCGGACGGACCATTCTGAACGAGGATCTCTGAACGCGCTTTGAGATTCAGAACGATGAGAAACCTTCATTAAACCAATCATTCGTAGTAAAATAATATAAATTTATTTTAATATTGCAAATAATTTTTAAAACAATGTAATTAATAATGAGAACAAAAAAATCGATTTAAAAAAACCGACAACGGGATAAACAATGCGCGGGTAATCGAATATGGGTTCAAAGGTGGGGCTTATGCTGAAAACATTCTGTGCGCATGCCCCGAACCAAACGTTCTGAAGAAAATCCAGAACCGGTAGATCAGGTTAGGAACGGTTCGGGATTGTCTGTTAGAACGAACCTCAAGTAAACAGCCATGCCGACGGCGTGGGGAAAGCCGTATGTCCTCTCGTTAATATTTTAGATCGCCCGTGACAAGTCCTGACACCTTTGCATGGAGAAGAGATGATGCCCAACAAATCAGATAAGTTCAAAGGGAGTTCCTATGAAATTTGATTTTTGGACTTAAGTGCATTTCCATGTCAGCTCCTCATTTATTTTCCAATCACCAAAAATTCGCTATAATGATACTACCTACTTCTGAAAAATTGATGCATCATACAGTGTACAGTCACCCAAAAAATAGCTTAAAATCATTACCTACGTCGAAAGAAATATTTTCACCTGCAAACAAGTTTTCCACCAACATGTGCTCTACTATGAAGATTTAAAATAGACAACGGGTAATATTTACGAGTAGTTAATAAAGTTGTCAAAATTTTACTTGTAAACTCACACATTTCATTCATTACACAATATTATGTTGCAGGGAATTCCAATTCATCGAATAATATTAAAATTTGGTTATTACTATTATTTTGAACCGAAAATTCCAAGTTTAAATTACCTACTATTACTCAGTCAATTTGTATCGAATTCACTGTAGAAACTGCTTAATTCGCCCTGAATGATCGGACTTATTTCTGACCAGACATTAATGTTTGTACTTTGTTAAGTAATGAACAACAGAGGCCAGGCTAGTTTACATAATTTCGTTCACAAATTTGAAAGCGATATTAAATATTGAAAATAATATGCGTTAAATATGTATAGGCGTTGGCTACTATTACTTATAGGTATTAACTGTAATTACCTACAACATCACCTCCGCTAAATAACCAGCCAAACCAGTTAATGGGTCCCATCAATAAATCTAATAGAGGAACCTATGGTCTTAAAATTTAAACATGAAATTGTATATGGCTTTCGTTTTATTGCAACAATGCCTGTTTATGTACTATCAATATAAGTTGTTATTATTAATGCAATTATATATTGCACAATAAATCATGAGGCATATGAATCAATATTTCATCTCTTATAAAATCGATTCCGAAATTAAAAATTTCTTCAAAGTAATAAGAAAGCTTATACAGCTTTCCCTGTCCATGAATTCTTACACTTTTATACGTCATATGAAATACCAGCGTCAACTCACTTCTGATCTCATTTCAGATATCACTTGGGAACTATAGCCTTTGGATCTCTTATTATTGCGATCTGTTCCTTCATTCGTGCTTGCATAGAATATGCCGAAAAGAAAGTCAAAGGTGTGTAACTTATGCTTTTATTAATTATATAAAATGTAGGTGAAATTTGGGTGTGGAGTAAAAGTTTTTGGTCCCTTATTTTCCCATTTGGGTTAGCCTACAGAGGAAACCACTAAATTTGTCCACTAAAAGAGAGCGAGATGGCTGGTGCCATCAAATTTTGTGTGTAGTTGGTGGCTCTAAAAAGATCTTTTGATAGGACCAGTACTCCGACTACAATCTTCAATATCATGAGGAGAGATCTTCTTGGTCATCTAAAATATAGCAAAGAGGCTGCACAATACACATATTACAGAACATGGTGTGCAATGGCCTCCATTGTTTAACCTACGCCCTACTGCCTATATAGAGCGGATATCTTTCCTGTAAAGCTCAGTTCTCTGGCATACATTGTTGTGGCATTGATCGGTCTCAACCAAAACACTGCTCTATAGGTCATATTTTTTGTCCCCTGGTAAGAGAGTGGTCATGTTTCCGACATATATTTGGATGAAGCCATCGAATGGTGCCGTCCATACATTTCAAGTGGGAGCCTCGTGACACTTTGAATTAGGTATATCATCATCTTGTTACAGCATTGGGTTCATGATTATATCCATAATCGCATCATTTACTCTCTCCATTACCTCCTGTGTTTATAGAAGTCTCATAGTTGATAGGCTGGCAACCTAATAAATCACCAGATTACTCATTCTATGTGAACCTTTTCTTTGGGCTAACTGAAAACTGCAGAGCATGGAAGCAGGGCTAGTACAGAAATGGCGTTGAGGATTGAATATAAGTCTACTAGACATTGTGAACTGTTTCCCTTCTTGTTTTAGTAAAATAGGTCCATTTTACAAAAATACACTTGGCTAATGATGTAGAAGACACCCATCTTCTTGTGACTGACAAACTAGTGACATCATGCTGTTTTACTCCATTAGTTAACACTTTCTTTCAGTTAACTATTAATTTATAACACTTTCTTTAATTGTTTTACATTCCATCAAAATGCGTTTTTACAGACTGTCCTTTTCCAATTAACTTATACTTTTGGAGGACGGATATTTTAATTCTAATCAATCACTGAAAATATAAATTTAAATACTGTATCAGTCGTATTTTTGGGAGTAGATACTTGAGGTCCACAATTAGGGCGAACATGAATCCTCTCAAGTGAAAAATAATCTCAAGGGTTGGGACTGTGAAGACTTGAATGGTGGGTAACTTGACTGAAGGAGTCTTTGAAAAGTAGAGGCTGAGATTAGCTAATACTTTTCTTATTTATTTTTTTTTTTTTTCTACTTTTCTATTTATTTTTAACTATTCACCTTCTGACTAAGAATGATAGAGTAGAGTAGAGCTAAAGATTGGTATTCTTTAAAGGCAATTCACATGCTTAGCTCCTGGCTCTATTACAACATTGCGTGTAATACGAAAGTAACCTATCTTCTGAATTCTTTCCAGGCTACGACAACTCAGTGATAAAAGCTCTCTTTTGCTGCCTAAAATGCTTCTTTTGGTGCCTCGAAAAATTTCTAAGGTTTATCAATAAGAATGCCTACATCATGTGCGCCATCCACGGTCGCAACTTTTGCCTTTCTGCCAAAGATGCTTTCAATCTACTCATGAGGAATATGATAAGAGTCGTCGTTTTAGATAAAGTAAGAATATTTCCCATATTGACATTGTAGGTACCTACCTTTAACTACTCTTTTATTTTACATTTTGACTAGAAGGTAGGTACAATTTGCATCCTTTGATCTTTCAATGTAGGTATTCTTGGGAGCGAACAGATTTTGCTACCCAATGAAATTTCACGAAGAGGTTCTTTTATTCTCTTGTTGTTTTATTTTTCAAGTTCCTTAATCTCATTCAAATCTTCAATACTTTCATGTCTAAAAATTATTTTTTCCCTTTGTGTTGCTCAGGTGACGGACTTCCTCTTCTTCATTGGTAAACTGGTGATCACTGGTGGAATGGTTGTGATGGCTCATTTTCTGTTCTTCAATAATATGAGACTTACCCAACTCAACTACAATTCTACAGTTCCTTGTGTTGTGATAGCCATCGGTGCCTACGTTATTGCGTCCGTTTTCTTTGGTGTCTACTCAATGGCAGTGGATACCCTTTTTCTTTGCTTCCGTAAGCTTTTCAAACTTTCAAATATTTTTGGTGCATGTATTACTTTCAATACTTTAATGAACTTGTAATCGACTATAGTCAGTAATAATGGTTTTGATAAATCAACCCCACAAAATGTTGATGGTTGCGTTTTTAGACACTTAAATTATAAAAAACTAATGAAAAAATTCGATTTTTTCCCCTTATACTAATTATTGGGCTGAAATTCACAAGAATGTTTCTCAATGGTTTCATATCAGTACAAGATGTGACCCAATCAGCCCCAAGAAGTGGAGTTTAGTGTAGAACCGTTTGAAAATTACTATAAGTAACTTTGAATTAATAGTTAGGCCGACATTTCCTCCAGAGATTTCGAGATTTTCCTGAGAAAGGTAGAGATCTTGACAGATTTCAATAATAAATTGATGAGACCAATCAGGTTATTTTACTGCCAGCTGTGTACACCACGAAAGGTTAAGGATTAAAAAAGGTGTTAGATTGAATGCATTTTTGCACACATTTGAAATATGATACTTTTTAAGCTGACTAAAAAAAAATTATTTATCTACCTAGTTACATTTAGGTAGTGCACTTGTTAGGTACAAAAAATAAATTAATTTTATTAAACTACCTAGCATGAAAGTTTCCATGTAGTCATGAGATATGTAATGTTTGCTCCTACAATTTTAGTGGAAGACTGCGAAAGGAATGATGGATCTCCGGAAAAACCCTACTTCATGTCCACCAACCTCATGCAAATTTTGGGGAAGAAGAACAAGAAAAGACCAAAAAATGAACAATGACCGCATATCAAAAAGAAAAGAAACCTGATGCCAAAGCAGTTTATACCTTATCAGTAAATATTTTGTAAACGTTTAAATGCTCTTGTTAAGTTTTATATAGATACCAAACATTATTGTTGTGATTGTGGTGCGTTTGTATTAATTTAATATTAAATAGTTTGCTAATATGGTCGGTGTTGAATTTTTCCCTGTACCTACCTATAAATGGAAGTGCACGTCTTGGAATAACTGCATGTAGAAAAACCACCATTGGTTTGCTTTATGGAATACAAATTTCTCTTAACAGAATGTTTAATCATCGTCATCGTCATTCAAGAAAGAAGGAACAAATGTACCAATCAGTCTTTAATAGGTCAGTGGCGGCCGGTGGTCTGAAAAAGGAGTGGGGCACAAAAATATTTACCTATTTGACAGTCAAAAAGAGCATGGAGGTTTTTCATCCATTTGTTTTGCTTTCAGTGTAAATTAATTTTGATCTAAACACATGAAACCTTAATCCCACTTGGGTTATGTCAAATGCCATGGACAATAAATCATGATCATTAAATATTATTGATAAATAAATATAAATAAATTAATTAAATAAACTAAATTAAAAATACTATCTTATAGGGACCTACTTACTTACTAAAGCTGGTTTCACATGGAGCGGTATGTCCGGAAGACGGAAAGATTGAAAGCAATCTGATTGGCTGTTGGGACAACAGTTGAGGATGGTGGCTGCCATGTTGCCGGAATGGGCGGTCTGCGGTAGAAATGTTTATACCGTTGCCGCGTTCCGTCGAGCGGAGCGCAATCTTATTGGACAGGAATGTTGATAACCGCAAGTAGAGGTTTCAGATCAGAGAGGGTTTCAGTAGGAAGGTTATGATTCCGTGTGTCCATGTTCATGTGAACACCCTGCCGCATTCTGCCGCCCCCTCCACTGGGGTTTCCAGCCTTCCGTCTTTCCGGTTGTTACGCTCGTACTCCTCCATGTGAAACCGGCTTTAGGAATGACGATAAACAGCCAGTTTTTTATTGGTCATATTGCAACGTTTCTGCGTATTTGTTGGTTGGTTGTGGCTTACATGCTGGTGTGGATACTATACTATTGGGTTACGATGGATATTATGTTCATGGAACTAGGTGTGACGAACTAACATGGAAAGAGCTGAGAAAAATTATTATGGATGTAGGTACGTTGCAATAGGTCCAATAAAAAAAACTGGCTGTTTATCGTCAATCCTAACAAGAAAAACACCTACACTACTTTATTATTAGAAGTATTAAAAATTATCAAGGCTTCGATTGTATTGCACTAGTCAACTACTTAGGAGAAGTAATTCTGAAGGAATATTAAAGAACTCAAATTAAATTATGATGAAATGATAGGAGTGTGACGTCATACGTCAATTAAAAATTGTTTGAAAAGGCTATAGAAATGTTGTCTAACCCCACAACTACCACTCACTTATGTATATAACCTTTTTCTTCAATGCAACCATGAACCTAGGAGGGGGATGGTTCATGAATGCAACACATCCAGAATGATCAATATTCTACTGAAAATATTGATCAGAGACGTTTTCGTTACTCATTCTGTATGGTTTTGGAGGTGCCTTTGAACACTGTAGCTTTTTCCAAATGTGACCTCAAAATGTCGTCAGTTTTGGCTGATTTTGTTACTATAAGAGGCTACATAAGAAATTACAGCTTCCTAGAGTGTAAAGTATAGAAATTACCTATTAAAATAATTTAACCACCGCTTCACAAATCTAACCGTTCTCGCAATATTCGGATCACCTGCTATGAATCAAATCATCGAAACACCAGCTCAATGAAATCATCAGAAATTAACAAGCGGTGGCAATCATGTTCACAATATCAATTATTGAGAACGATCACCTGAGTGTACACAATTATTCGAATAACCTTGCTCATAACTCAGCTTGTTGGCCACGCACTTCGCAGTAGTTAACATAATATGGTTGGATAAATCGAGAGCTTTCGAACGAATGGTCAACGAATTTGAAAAACGACGAAGTACCATTTCCCTAGCAACGACTCGGTTGTAAGCGGAAATCATCAAAATATTTTCGTGAGCAATTTTCCGTGAGTTTTGACATGGATATGTCTTTGCTCTGGGGGGTCAACCAAAAATTTCCGTGACGCAAAATTTGTGTCACAATTTCAGTGTTTTTCACGTACAACCCATCCGTTGCTAGGGAAATGGAACTTCCGCAGTTTTCATCGCACAGAAATCGTTCGCCACTCGTTGGAATGCGCTTGATTTATGTGATAAATGTTCACATCTCAAGCTACCAATTCCCCCCTCCTTACGTACCTAGCTACATTCCTAAACTAAGTTGATTGGACTATAAACAATTTTAATAAGCCGGTTACAATATTCTTAACGTAAAGCAATAGCAGAATTTACTCCACTCCATAGGAAACATTTTCATCCACTTGACAACAGTCGACTGTTAACAACAACTCATTGTAGTGGCTTCTCTCCACAGTTATTTTCAACATTTCTATAAGTAAACCGTTGTTTTGTTGGAATTAGTCGGGATTCGTTTAAAGTTGAAGGATTTATTTACAACTCTCGTGTTCAACCGTTATGAAATCCCCAATCAAAGACATATCCATGTAACATGGTATCTGCTTGTAAAGCAGATAGTGGAACTCGTTTACGAGTTACTATAAAATTTTTAGTTCGTGCCATAGCAAAGACATAAAGAAAACAGTTGATTGTTCTCTACGCAACACAGTGAGTCTATTTTATTTATTGGTAAGTAGCGTGAGCAAGTTTTCGTGACGATTTTTCAGTTTATGTGCCAAAGCAAAGGCATGCAAATGTCAAAAATGTCAAAATCACTAAGTACCTGACTAAACTTCAACTTACGTAAATCCGTCAATGAACGTCGTCATTCGGTGCGAATTCTATTCAAAGTTATCGTTGCTTTTTCTTCATTCCCCACAAGGGATGCCAAAATTTCTTTTTGTAACTATCGTTCGTAACTACCGACGGAAAGGGTTTTGTAGCTAGCTCTACACATAAACAACGCACTCCAACTCGACCGACAATACAAAGGACTTTATTACAAAAGACGTATTCAACAACTTAGGTATGTATTCAACAACTTATAGGTACTTATAACAACGCTATAATACGGACTTTACTTTAGATTAGAGTAAATTCTTGGGAACAACCAAACGAACTTAAAGAAACATCACATATATTACTTGCAGACAACAAAACATAGATGAACATACCCAATAGGCTAAATCAGTTTGGCTAACGGAATAAACCAAAACTCCTCTAGTGGAAGCGACTCATAACGTAAATTTCATTCTACGGTCTTTAGAAAAGTTGGAAACCCTGTCTGGGGCAGAGCCCCCAAAATCTTGAGAAATTTCCCGTTATGACCTCTTTTTCCCGTTCCTTGCCCCGTTTTTCCGTTTCTTGCCCTTTATTTCCCTTTTTTTTTCCCTTCAAAGTCTAACCTGAATCGACGAAATTTCCCTCTTGATAGAGTGATATCATCGCAAATCGCAATCTACGTACTTTTTCGCTGGTAGATGGATCTTAAACCTCCTTGGATGGAGCGTAAAATTATTCCTTCTAGCATCCACCTTGGAGCCACAGCATGGAGCTGTTTGTAAAGTCTTCATTCCAGTTTGTTACTTTTTTCCCAAATGTACTGGGGCAATGTCCCGATGCCCCCCCTCACGGGCCGCCCCTGTAATAGGTAGATATTTGATAAGTAGTTTAAAAAAATACTACTAAAAGTATTTTTACTAAGTAAAATACTGTTTGGAGAAAATCCAATCATAGCTAATTTAAAATAGTTTGTAACTACATAGGTACTTGACTAAGTAGGTATTATTTGGTTTTTGTAAGTCAAATAATAAACCATGTAGGTACGTCAGAGGCACTAAACATTCCTCTTTTATTTATAGGAACCGGGGGTTTTATTATCTTCAGTATCACGTAGTCATTATACCTACCACAAGATATCCTCAACGTCTGGCCACTTCCAGCTTTTTAGCCCTGCACATTTCATGTGTTTTACCCGAACTCTATCATATTCAACCTCCAATACCTGTCCTGCATATGTATTGCCGTCATAGTCAACAGCAACGAAACCTCCAGGAATGACAGTGATGGACCCTACAACATAGTGTCGGAATTGGTCAAACTGTAATTTTCTTCAGAGTTGCTGTCTGAATCGGTTTCATCATGCAGCAAAGTGTTCATTCTAGTGGTACCAGCAGGAATCTTGATCTTCGACACAGATGTCTTCTGGGTTTTGCTTTGGTTGCTTTGGGGGTTGCTGTGGTGCTTGCAACATCATGTTGTAACTGGAGGCGTTCTATTTTTTCTGTTCTTTCTTCTGTTCAGCAAGAGCCAACTTTCTTTTCTCTCAATAAACTCCTCTATAGTTAAAATCTCTGCCCCTGAGCAAACCCGTTTGCGGGATGGTTGATTGTCTTGAACATTTGATGACTTCTTGGAGTGTAACATAGATAAAATCGTCTCCTCAAAATTAATTTTGAGTGGGCTTTTGGGCCATGGAATTTCAGGAATGGGAAGATGCTGTTCAGAAGACGGGGAAGGCTGTTCTTCAAAATGCAGAATACAGCATTATTGTTTGGAGGTTAGTTTCATTAGCGAACCCAGGTCCATCAGTACCTCTGTCGTTGTTGGAGTGTGTATTTTTTATATATTTTTCATAGGCCAGCTCTTCAGATTGTTTGAAATTACAATTCCCACCATCCTTTTCTCTGTTCGGCCCACCCAGTTCATTGTCGTAGATGCCGGTACTCTCGAAACCGTTTATTATTTATTGTTCACAGACATCTGCTCAAAAACTTGACACAGAATGGTAGTAAACTCTATCTGCCATTTTGTGAGATTTTGTCCCATGAATCTTTCATGCTCTTGAAGACAGCTACATCAAGTGGTTGTAAGACATGAGTTGTGTGTGGAGGGAGCTTAACCAGTATCAACATCAGTTTGAAGAGCAATTTCAATCGATCTCAATGTAATGTGGCTAACATGACCATAAAAAATCAGTACAGCTGGACGTTCAGGCGAAATGTTACGTAAATAAAACACCTTCTCAAACCAGTTTGCAAATATGATTCCATCCATCCAACCTCTCTGTGTTGCTGCCTAGTTCACATGTGAGCCACATTCCAGATTCATCCAACTTTCAATGATAGTTTCCTCTTGAAAACGCACAGTAGAGGAAGTTTTTGTCCTGATGCAGATAGGCAAACAAGAACAGTGGTATTTTCACGTTCACTTGAACTAATAGTTCTGTGGGAAGCATCACCTTTGCCTCCAACGCCTGAGCCATTGGAACCATCCAAGTAGTGACAAAGTGTTGTTTGAGAAATCCCATAAAGTCTTGCTGCATCACGAATATTTCGGTTTAGATTTTTCACATCTTGTACAACATTATCCAAGTCCTCCCTCGTATAGGATCCTTGGTTCGCACCCTTTGTAGTTTTTCTGGGTTTTTTTCTTGGCATCACTCTGAGAAAAAAAAGAAAAAATGAATGAATGAATAAAACGATTTTTTGACAAATTAATGTTGTATTATTACAACAGGAGGTAATATTATTAATAGGTACATCTGTTTCTGTGTTTTTTGTGGCAACTGGGATACCGGGTGTCTGGGCCCATCCTTTGGGTAACTGGGCCCAGGGGGGTCAGTTCCCCCAAACATGACAAAAACATTGGGTATCTGGGGACCCCCCCCCCCCCCCCTCTCTCCAAAATCCATGCAACAGGTGGTTCAGCAAAATACATATCAGCACACAAACAACAATGTCTCCTTAGATAATTCAAACACTCATATCTTCAATAATTCAAAAAATGTACTTACAAGGCTGTTCAGAACTGAACACTGAGTGTTTTTTCAAGGCTTCAAGTAGCAAAACTTTGAGGCAGCTTCACAAACAGACAAAATGGCTAAATCAAAAATGACCTGTTGTTCTCTTTGAGTATTAATAAGATGGAGTATTAGTGATGTTTCAGGCTATCAAACCATATGTCCCACTACTGTCGTTTAGCTTTTGAATTGACCAGGGGCAAAATGGCCAAACACTGACCAGCTGATGTAAGATGTGATGTTGAGTTTGGTGAATGAATGGGGATTGTATACCCAGGACATATTTCTTACTTGAGATTTACACCCTAATCGTGCACCGTACATGTACACCGCAATTTTACACAGTCAATATTTCATATTTTTTACACCGTGGGAATGAGTGTTGAAATGACACCAGTACACTATAGTGGATGTTTGATGAAGGTAGATCAGCTGTTCTGTGTGTGTCCCAAAAAAAAAAAAAAGGAGGCACCAAGATTTGGACATGGGAACCAAAGTATGAACATACTAACATCTAGACAGTTATGTCTACATACATAAATTAATACTAAAATGTAACAATAATAAGTAATATCAAACAAAACTTAAATTACAATAAACTGCTTTGTCATTTGAATTTGAAAAAAGCGTGGCGGGAACGGGTCAATTGCAAAGCCAACTCGACTGTAGTGGCACGTATGCCTTGACAGGGAAACAGCGTTGAATTCAGAGCAATAGCCCTCCATCTTATTAATACTCAAACGTTGTTCTGGAAGCTCCGTCTGGCCAGTGATGCCAACGCATCAGCCAAAAATTTCTCTTTCCATTTAGAGACAAGTGGGGAGGGTATGGCCCAAATACCCCATGGGCCCAGATACCCATACTTACCTCAATTGTGTTACGCTCCAGGAAAATAACTATCACAGTCGAAGAGGTTTGGTCACCCTGGCCTCTTAGCTCTGGTCGTTAGAGCGTTGCAACTCCGGGAAATTAATAATAATTTCTCGGAGTTGTGACGACGCGAGTTCGAACTCCTGTCGAGGTAGCAAATATTTTTGGGCCGTTACAGTGGCGCAGCCGAAATAGGACCCGAAATCATACGAAACAATAATTAATTAAATCCCTCTCGAGCCAAAAGACTGTAAACATCACATTTCCTGTTGTTATGCTTTTCATTTCCTCACTCACTTGAGTCAAAACACACCGTGACAATGACCTCGCTCGACTGCTGACTTGTTCCAGCGAGCATCTGCTGAGCCAGCGGCCTGCAGTTTCACTTAGTCATTCGTCCGACCCCAATCCAGCCGAGACGGCTGGTATTTGACTCCGGGGAAATGTTACGCTCCAGGAAAATAACTATCACAGTCGAAGAGGTTTGGTCACCCTGGCCTCTTAGCTCTGGTCGTTAGAGCGTTGCAACTCCGGGAAATTAATAATAATTTCTCGTAGTTGTGACGACGCGAGTTCGAACTCCTGTCGAGGTAGCAAATATTTTTAGCCCGTTACAATTGGTTCGTATCATTTAGTATAATTGCCAAGTCTCACCGCACAAATGGGGTTACTGCACATCACTATAATATATTTACCCTATTCAAATTATTTTGTCCAATTATCACCCCATGGATTTTATTATGGAACCAAAAATTGATCAAAATGAGCTAAATGGAAGAAAAAAATCATAAACCAACATTTTGCTTGCATTTGCTGCTCATACTGATATAGGTAACCTGAGTGTTATATTAGTGCTCCACTAAAGTTGAAATAAACTTAAAAATCAGAGTCAGTTCGTAACGAATTTTTGTCTTTATTTTTCTGGTTGCGAAAATGTAACATGAAATTTCCCCGTTTGCCAAAGTCAAGACATGAAAAAGTGAAAATTATGTGGAAGGGCGTGGAAGCTTATCTGCTGAGATGCCTGCATGTCAAGGTTTCAATTTCGCCAGGTGTAGCTGGGCCCACGTGTCACAAAGTGACATCAAGCAAGTAGGTACCTGTACCTACCTATGTTACAAAAATGCACGGGTCGTGTTATTGGTTAAACGTTTCTAAAATAGCTGCTACCTAGGTGCTTCCGATCCTACATGCTTGTTTTCTGAAACACAGGGTTGTTTTCTGAAACCCAGGATGAACAGGGGGGATTGAGAAATTAGATAGGTAAGTAAACAAAAACAGGGCAAAATGAAACCAAAACTAGAAGCCAAGTCCGCCACACGTAGGCAGCTAAACTTTGTGATAAGCACTCGAGTAGGACGATGAGATCGTTACTCATAAGATTTTGGAAGTTGGCGTATCATAAAAAGAAGTTGATAATTATAAGTGTCATGCATTTCCGTAATATCGAATATTAATCTGTACTTGCGATAACATCTAATATTAATCTGTAATAGAAATCCAAGTACCTTCAAAATTGTTAGAGATGGTTAAAGATGACTTGAGAAGAATAGCTAGGATAAGCTGCATGTCTCAGACCTCAGACGGTCGTACTGTACGGCTAGGTCGTGCGCACTCTACTCTAATGGAAGTGTAGAGCCCACAGAAGCTGCTGCTTAGCATCACGCATGCGCAAGGGACACACTCGTACCAATAGAAGCGCATGCCGGCTTGTCTCTTCTTATGGATTTCACGGAGTTTGGAGGGAGGCTTGCAGTTCCAACAATAAGATTGAGGTTGAATGAAAACTAATTACGATGGATACACGTCCACGCCAATCATGTTTAGAAGAGAAATGAAAAACGAACCATTTCAACTTATTGTGACTTGCGTGAATACGAACCAGCCATTTAGTCAGAAAAGGAGAAGAAGAAGAAGAATAGCAAATGATAAGGATGAGATAAGCAATGTTGTGGTTGTGCCGCTACGAAGCTGTAGTAGAGATATGGATAATACCTATTTAATTTAGTATCAGTATTTTATATTGATTTCATTAGGTAGCGTGTTAATAATTTAGGTCGGATTTTAGCCATGGTTTTGACAAAGAAAGTGGATTTCTTACGTGCTTGCTACAAGTGCCATTATCGTGGTAAAGCATCATTTCCTTCAAAGTCGAAGACTGCAAAAGACACTAAAAAGTTCAGTCACACAATACTTCTTCCTAAAACTCAATTTCCACATCGGCTGAATGCTGAAAAAAGGGTTCAGACAGATGCCGACGTAATAAAAGTAAGCCTAGTTTACTGTCCCAAATTTTACTCGCATCTTACCAAAAAATTGTTGCTTGGTAGGTATCAAGTTTTTCTCATTCACTAATTCATTATTTTGATGTTCCTGAATTTTTCAGGAAGATGTAGATATAGGTAGAAAAGCCCCCAGCACGGAAGCCTGTTGGCTTATGGTACTTTCCTGAGAGTTTTTTGTTTAATCGAAGACACTCAGCCCCCTGATGAGGGGTGGGAGGACCTTGATTCATTGTTCGCTCTGAATAGAGCTCATTGGGGTTTGGGCCCCAAAGAGCTCAATTTTCTGCGATGGGTGAGTGCAGGGCCCTCGAAGATTTTGTGGGATGCCATTTCATCAGTCTCCTCACACAGTCTGCACAGGGTTGAGCTGTGACCCCTATGCGATGTAGGTGAAATCTTAGGGGTGCAAAGCCGGTTATAAGGCCAACCATTGTTTTTAGTTCCTACGGTTTTTCCTAAGTAGCCCTTCAGTAATTTTGGCGTTGGGTTCAGCCACCATAAGTTTACTGTGGGCATGTCCTTAAATATTGGACCATCTTTTAGTGGTTTGTTGGTTGACCCACGTGTTGATGGTTCTTCTGAAGGTAGGTTTTGGTAAACCGACTGCTGGCTCAGGCCCTACAAATGGGGTTTGGGAGCCCCTTCTCGCGAGCTCGTCAGCCTTTTCATTACCAATGATGCCTCTATGCCCCGGCACCCACTTCAAGCGAACCCGGTTATGTTTGGCTAGGTTGTTGAGGGTTTGCATGCATCACCATACCACTCGGGATGAGATGGTTGGAGCCGTTAGTGCTTATATCGACGCTTGACTGTCGGAGAGGATGCGGACGTGGGCTTTTTATGCTCCCTCCTGACTCTCTGCAGCTGCTGCCTCGATTGCCACAATTTCTGCCTCGAATACAGAGGTGTGTTGCCCAAGTGGAAACGAAGTATTCCACCTGGGTTTGGCCCAACGTATTCCTGCACCAGTTCCTGCTTCCATTTTTGACCCATCTGTGAACCAGATGATGTCGTTGGAGCAGCATTTGTTCTCCCATAGCCCCTCTCTTGTGATGATTGACGTGTAGAGATGATGTTGGGAGAGAGTTTTGGGCATGATATCGGCCACCATGTCGAGTAGTGGTTCTTGTATCAATTCCAATATATTGGTATGACCTCGGTGGGGAGTTGTCCACCAAGAGCCATTCCATTTCAGCCTCAGGGAGGCCATCTTACATGCTTGCTACAAGTGCCATTATCGTGTTGAAGCATCATTTCCTCCAAAGTCGAAAAGCCTAGTTCACTATCCCAAATTTTACTCGCATCTTACCAAAAAATTGTTGCTTGGTAACAAGTTTTTCTCATTCACTCGTTCCATATATTTCAGGAAACTGTTGAATCTGGAAATTGTATCAGGAAAGCTGATAGGTATAATAGAATCAACTTCCGAAAGAATGATTACATTTTAATCCTAATTACCCATCAATAAAGAACAGAAATCAATACTCAATAGCCTAGAATGGTAATCACTCGGTAACGGTGGACCCATAAGTGTACGAATAATCACAATACTTCGATACTGATTAGGGAATGCTCTTGGGGGAGGCCGCTAGAGCATTCTGAAAAACTGCACAGAGACGAGAATTTGAGATAGAGAAGTGTCGTAGTGGTGGGAGTCCTTGGCTGTTACTGAGGTCATCATTGGCCAGGGAGCATCTTTGATGGTGATAAATTTGATGCTTGATAAAATGGAGTAATTTTCCCTTCCAAGGTGAGAAGCAATTATTAGGCCTCCAACACCCAGGGTGAGTGTCTGACGGACATCTAGCGAAGGATCATCATCTTCTTCGAGTTTAATGAAACAAATGCTTTTAATCTATGTGCAATTGGTATGAGCTCAGACGCACCCTGTTCCCAGGTTCGAATCCCATAGCAACCACATTTTTCTTGGAGAATTATTGAACAACCAATTTTCGGAGGGTGGTCAATGTCTAAACAAATCCAAAAAGGCAACAGAAACGCTCTGTGGAATAGTGATAAAAAAATATCCCACAGATGATACTGGAGTCACTGGGGGAGGCGGAAACAGTCAAAGCATTTGGTGTTGGCCGGAGGTTAACTGGTGGAGAGGTGGGGAGATGATGCTTGGGAGGGTGAGTATGTTGTTTAGTGTTACTGTAGTAGCACTAACATCCCACCCCTTCACTCAGTACGGTCAACTCTACAAGTCCTTTGGTTTATTTTAAATTTTTCTATGATTTGTGCATTCAACATTTTTGAGATGAATAATTCAATATAGATTTTAATTTTGGCCTAAATGGAAGCCAAAGCTTAATTTGGCTCAAATGAAAGCTTGTTTTCAAACACATCTTCTCGGATTATTTTTTGAGCCATATATATATATATATATATATATATATATATATATATATATATATATATATATATTCCCACATATCATCGAAAAACTCTTTTGCCATTAGTAGCGAATATCATTGTTAATAGGTTTAGCTATAGGTACTATTGTAATATATATGAAAATAGCTGAACTTTTCAAAACCATGTTGCATAATCAACAACACTAAAAACCTATATCTTACAATCATAATCTGCTGAGTTCTCGATTAAAGCAGTTATGTATTTGCAGGATCACGGATTTTCCGATTTGTATTCTTTCCAACGAAGTAAAGTTAAAAGTGAAGAATTCGTACTGCATGACGGCCCACCCTACGCCAATGGTGTACCCCACATGGGACATGCCATCAATAAGGTATGTTATGTTGTAACATGTGAAATTTACAGGAACTTTATGATACATTCTTACATTAAAAAAAAAAAAAAAATTGTATTCATTTCATGAATCTCTTATCTTGTTGATTTAAACTCGAACAAATTTGCTTATTTGTCTTAATAAGCTTTGGGAATTTCTGGTTAGATTTTCTTATTTCCGTGACTGTAAAAAATATTTTGCATTTGTGATTAGCAAAGATTTTTAAAACCTCATACAATGTCAATTGTTTGACCAGATTCTGAAGGACATAGTCATAAGATGGAATTTGCTGAGAGGAAAGAAGATTCATTTCGTCCCAGGCTGGGACTGCCATGGTCTACCCATAGAATTGAAAGTTTTGTCTTCAGAAAACCTCAAAAGATTATCGCCCCTCGAGATCAGGAAAAAAGGTAAATGTGCATTTAATACCTACAATGTCCCTCCATGTTGTCTGGCTATTCAGTGTACTTACTTGCAAATTTATCGTATTTATCTTTCATCTCAATATGGGGAAAAGTGTAGGGAGAGTGTGGATCAAATGCTGTTAGTTAGGAAAGACATGCGATTGATAGCTACCCTGATGTGCCTACTAATTAAGGTACCCCCTAACTACCCCCTCCTCCCTCTCCTGGCTGCTAACCTGGTTAAAATCACTAAGAATTAAGTCCCGATTAGGTATCACTTTTTGTTAGGTTAGTAGATACTAATTTTTGTTCCAAATTGTCGTTTTAGCGAATTTTTGAAGAAAATTAAGCTATTGCTCTCGCCTCAAAATTTGTAGAATGTGAATTTTTGAAAAACTTTTATGCAGAAATCCGTTTCAGGCTATTCTGAATCACATTCTGAAGTTTAACGCATTTTTTTATGTATGTATGTATATATGTATGTATGTGTCATTCCAGACGATAACTGTCCGTAGAATTGTGCTAGAAACTTCAAACAAATTTTAAAATGTTAAGGACACAAAACGAAAGTTCAAGTTCGTTGGTCAGCATGATCGGATTACATCTTCGGGTTGAAATTTTCAAAAATGTAGTCAAAAATTTCAAAATAGCCTGTTTTTTGCGATTTGTTGTGCGAAATAATTTTTTCAGCATACTAACATGTGGTATATTCGGAATCAGCGTAAAATGTCCTATAAGAATATGTATCAAGTTTTCAAAAATTTCAAAGTTGAAAAATCAGTCAAAAATCGAAATAATGCCGTTCGCTAGTTGTAAAAATCGATAATATTTGCATGAAACATTGTCCAAATTCAGATTGAACTACCCTTATGGAAGTATCCCTGTATAACCAATCCTAGAACCATGCTGTTTAAAACGTAGGTAGTAGGTGCTTAAAAAAAAAAAAAAAAAAAAAAATGTAATCACAACTGATGAGTTTACTCTGTGCATGTGTTAATAATTTGATTCCATGTTTGTCTATCAAAATCATAAACTAAAATTTCTCAACACGATCAATAGCGACTGAAATGTCGAAGATTTCTTCAAAAATTCGCTCATGGGGTCATGCTGCATGACTGGCCTTTTTATATATTTCTTCCAAATTTACAGCACGAGAATTTGCACAAAGAACCATCTCCGAGCAAAAACACATATTTCGATCTTGGGGTGTCATGGCTGACTGGGATGGCCCTGAAGGTTGCTACCGAACATTTGACAGGTCATATGTCAGTAATCAATTGGAACAGTTTTATAGACTGTATGAAAAGGTAAGTGGACATCCTCGTAAACTTTGTTTATTAATATCAGCGTAATATATCCACTAGGATGATTATCGAGCATACATTTGGTGCCTAGGCAGCAACCACCATAACAGTTTGATTAAGTACCTCCTGAATAGTAAGTTATCATGATTAGATATGTGCGGGTTTATTTTTTCTAACATTTTGATATTTTCACCATCGAATTTGAATTAAAAAAACCATAAATCGTTCCTAAAAAGGCGGATAAAATGAAGTAATTGGCTCTATGATTGTCTGCATTCAGCTAGTTTAGCTTGACTAACTCTAACCAGGATAGTTGAACTCTTCACTCAAATCTACTATTTCCAAAAAGCAATTTATCTCTCAACTATTCCCAAGAGAAAGATAGGTAATCCAATACGATAATTTCCCTACATGTGGTACCCATTTTTTGATTAGTCCTACTTTTCTAGGGTTTGATATACCGGAATCTGAAACCTGTGTATTGGTCTCCATCTGCAAGGTATGTATGGTCTACGCTACAATTTACAAATAGTTCAAAATGGTTTAAAAAATTTCGGTTTCATTATTTGATGCTCTTTATTAGATTTATTGAAAGAGCACAGATACTCCATAACCTGAAGTATACTGTTTCATAGTTCTGCAAAAACTTTATATGAAAACGGAAAAAATTAATACCTAAGTAATGATAGAATAAATGTACAAATTAAAAAATAATAATAACGTTCCTCTAATTTGTTTATAGCCCTTCATTCAATTGATTCAAGCTAATATTTTGATATTCATCTTGTCTAAAAACGTAACTGTTCTTCTCTATTTCCTGTTTGACATCATGCTGTTGTTCGAGTTTAGTTTTTAGAGTAGGCAAATACTTAACACTTTTATGCACGTATAAAACTAGGTATTAAACCAAATTTATGATTAAATCTTTTTTGTTTACTTAAGGGTTACTATGAAGATTATCCTCGATTTCGGGATTTTCATACTGGTGTTTAAATCCTCTCCTAAACCATCTTTCAACGGTGCTATACTTTTCTAACAAACAAATGATACGTGGAAAGCTCAATACGCATTTTAGTTAGGATTATGCCTATATCTGTCAGGTTTCAACTAATTCTTATTGGTATGTAAGTACCTATTATTTAATTTTCAAGGTAAGTTACGGGAATTAATGATTGATGTTCTACAAAACAATATAAAATATAGGAATATAGTAAATGATTTTGGCGGTGCCTACCTATATTGAATAATCTATAAATGAGATTTAGTGCCGGAGTATTTCGATTTACATCATCCATGGTCTGACCATAGGTCATTATTTTAGTAGTTTTGGTTTATTATTTTCAATAATGAATTTTTTTAATCGACTAAGAAAAATCAAACGTTAACGCCTCCCCTCAAAATTTGTTGGTTTACTTTTCAATATGCCTCGAATCCAAAAACTTATTTAAACAATTCATCTGTCCGCGTCTTCCGGAGCTTTTTGCCGAAACAACTGAACCAATGTTTATGAAACTTGGGTCAAGCCATGTGGGATCTTGGTGGGATTGAATCCTCGAAATTTTCGGTTAACCCTATAGGGGTAAAATTTAAGGGTTGAAATATTAGTAAGAATATCGAAAACTATTGAAAATAATCTAAATAAGACTAGTGTTTTGATATGAAGTGTTACTTATGATAACCTAATTGTCGAAATCAATCTAACCTTGTTGCTCTATATTTTCGTGGAATCAGACTAAGTACGTTCTCCTGGAACTTCCGTTTTCTACTGTTTTGATTATTGTTATTGATATATATAATTTCAATTAATCGAATGAGACCTCCCAGATTGCTTTACGTTGATCCCTTAGCTCTCCATGAGCTTTAGGGAAGAAAAAAAACGTCAACATGAGTGTTAATGAAAACCGATGTGAACATAGTAAAATTCCCTATTATCCTAAGTTCGATAATGGACTCTGATATAATTTCAATAGAATTATTTTTTCAGGGAATTAAGTTAATTATAATGGTTGATACCTATTAATGGACTTTTGCTTCTGTTTCTAGGGTGTGTATTTTAGTAAAGCTTAGGCTGTATGTGTTTTACTTTATTTTAATAATTTTCTTCCAGTACGACTATGCAGTAATATGTAGATAATGATGTACTATAGTTCATTTAAAAATTATCTATAGACCATTAATCTGCGTAGAAGGGCTATCTAAACCCTAGTGTAATGATTTGCAACATTTCTAAGTAGTAGGTATCTGTAATATGATGCATTGCCTCACACAATTTCCTGCCACAACACAAACTTTCCTTTAATACTGTAGGTATTGATTTTGTTTCACGTGCTTATAGGACAGCTCTAGCAGAGTCCGAACTTGAGTACAACTCTAACCACAAAAGCACGGCCATCACTGTCAGACTGAAAGTTTTGAATGCTCCCGAGAGTTGGTGCGGTGGTGATGACTTATTTGCTCTCGTATGGACCACCACTCCGTGGACATTGCCTGCTAACCAAGCCATCGCCTACAGCCCAGAACTGGAGTACTCAGTTGTCGAGGATGGCTCTGCCTCTAGGTTTCTCCTTGCGTCGTCTCTAGTCGATAAAGTCTCTGCAAAGCTCGGAGTGAAATTACATACTGTTTTACGAGTAAAAGGTATTACGGCTTTTTGGTATCATGGCTACTTCCTAAGTGTTTCCTTCTACTACCTTCTCCAATTAACCAAAGACAATTAAATTAAATCTCTGATCTCTTATATACTCTTATGGATGGGTAGGTACCTACCCATATTACATTATAGCCACAATATCTGTCAGGCGTATTGAGGGCGGGTCCAAGCCGTGACTCTAAATGTTGATAGAAATAGTAGGCCTCGGGGTAAAGCCTCAAGTCATGATACCATGATTAATTTATCTGTAGATAATAAAACAGGTTGACTTTTAAACATCACTAACAAAATACTGCGTTGACTTTATTTAAATAGATACTCATAGGATATGTTTTGTTGGCAGGGGAAGCTCTAGAAAACTTGAAATACGAACATCCTTTCTCTTATTCGCCACATTCGTTTTTCCCCGGATCCCACGTTATAGCAGATGTAGGAACTGGACTAGTGCACACAGCTCCGTCGCATGGACATGACGACTTTCTTATTGGAATAAATCATAACCTTCCATTGGTGAGTCATGGTAGCGAGACGTTACGATTTTATTGCTATTCTAAATCATGCTGTCCTATTTGGAGAAAATGGCAGATATTTTTATTGTGTTGGATGTGGTGGGGAAAGCTCATTCAAGAGGTCTTGTGTTAGATCGCTTTGCTACTGTCTCAAAAAATATTGGTACAGTTGGAGCAGTCAACAGATCAACCTCCCTCCTATTTTTTAGTTCCTATTAACTGCTAATCTGTGCATAAGGTCCATTTTTTGTAGAATTTATGTACCGCAGCTGCAACATCTCCTGAACGAATTTGGAGAACAAGGTAGGGAGTTCTCTAGAACTCCACACCATATAAATCTCGTTTAATCATTTCCTGCTCTCAACCAAAATGTATCCCTATAGAGAATTTTCAGTTATACCATCCTGCACTTCCACTGACATCATCAATATTTTACCACGAGTTTGTAAAAACTGACATAAGTTGGTGGACTTGTTTGGAAAAACAGGTAGAGCTCATCCAGCCCAAAAAGGGGCCTAGTGTAAACGTTATATACTTAATGCGTTATCACAGCTTAAATTATTGTGCTGGGTCTTGGTTACAGCAATGCATGGTTGATGAAGAAGGAAACTACACTAGTGAAGCTGGTCATGGTTTAGTTGGAATGAATGTTCTCAGAAACGGAAATGCTAAGATATTGAGTCTCCTGTCAGATAATATACTCCACAAAGAAGACTTTATTCATTCGTACCCATACGACTGGAGAACCAAGGGCCCTGTTATCATCCGTTCTAGTCTACAGTGGTTCATCGATACTAATTCAATTAAGAAGGCTGCCATTGTAAGTACAAGTCCTTAATCAAAGTTTCAAATCTTAATCCTCAAAACATTTGAGCCGAGTACCAAGGGATTAACATACTGATGTCCCTTTAACATATCCAAGCCTAAAATGCAGTATTATGACAGGGGTTTCGTAGAAACCAACTCGAAAATGAATTTTTCCCCACCTTTCTTTTTAGGATGCTCTACAGCAAGTAGACATTTTACCTAAGAGAAACGTAGAAGGAATGATTGCCCAAATGGAGAGACGGCCTTACTGGTGTATTTCGAGGCAGCGATCGTGGGGTGTTCCTATTCCAGTAGTGTATAAAAACGATCAGCCCATCATCAACAGGTCAGTACAAACAATTATCTATCAAATTTTTGTGACTTAATTTGGAATTTACTGCTTGTAATTTCATTCGTATTTCATTTTATGAACAGTGAACTTATTGAACATTACAAATTCCTAACTTTGGAACATGGGACAGACTTTTGGTGGACTCTGTCCCTCGACGAACTGATTCCCAAGGCCTTACACAAATCTCTTGACCCGCAAACAGTTTCGAAAGGAGAGGTAAGACAATTCATCGTGGGTAGGTAACAATGAAGTATTATTGCTAGTAATCTGACTCAGCAACTGCTGCGCCTAGTAAAGTTTTGTTAATTAGTAGGTGTTTATATGTACACTAGGTACATGTAGGTAGTATGTAATTTCACATGTCTTTGAGATTACTGTTTTTGCGACGACCTTAACGTGTTCATTAAGTCAAGTTTTTGATGATTCATTTCCCAAAGCAAGAATCTAAACATTTTGCAGGATATTCTCGATATATGGCTGGACAGTGGTCTGTCTTGGTCTTCTGTGCTGGGTGGTAAAACGGCAGACATTTATTTGGAAGGAGTCGATCAATTTACTGGATGGTTTCAATCATCCCTAATTACGTCAGTTGCTCTTCAAGGAAAAGCACCATATTCGTGAGTAACTCTCAAGTATGTACTTAGCTTTATTTAATCAGAGGTAATCGATAATACTTTTTTTGGGTGGCATACCCATGAGCCCTGCACTTTGGCACCCAATGAGTGGAAGAAGCAAATTTTAGATTGTCTGTGGTTCATGTTGGTGAGGGGTTAGTTAGTTAACAAACCAATATTTTGACATTTTTATTAGATGCTAATATTATGTTAATAATTCATCTTCTAAGATGACTCCACCGGATCATCAGCAATAACAATATGGAATCTGCAAGAACCTTCTGCTGGAATTACGGACAGTAAGTGGGCAGAATGGGCGATGCATCATGATTTTTAACTATATTTTATTGATATTTTCTTGACAAGAAAATGTAGTTGAGGTACATTGTTCTTACTACATCACCATCATCACCAGACATGTGAACAGTGTGGGAGGAGCTTAAGCAACCTTAACAAGGGCTCCTTGCGTTCAAAACCCAAACCTCATTCCAAAGTCAGTTCAAATTCCCATCTGCCGCTACTAGAGCTTCAACATTTTTTGTTTTCTCACCCCCTAGGTGTCCTTTCCTGTCTCCATCTTTCAGTTATCTGTGATTGAACGGAGTGGACACTTCAAGCAGTAACTTGGTTTCAAGAGATTGGAAGGAATCCCCCCCCCCCCCACCCCATATAGTCCATCTACCAGTCAATTTGTGACGTAGTAAGAACAATGTAGTTATCTACCATTTTCAACACGTGATTCTAAGATAGTTAATGCGTTTCTAAATAGGCTCAAATGCGTTATAAGCTCCATTACACGTGTATTTTCAAGGAAAAATAGAAGGAAAACGTTGATAAATGGATGTATAAGCATCTCCTTTTACTCCAAATCTGTTGCTACTCAGCGACCTTGCCTAATGATGCAGCGACCTTGCCTAATGATGCTTTGTCATACAAGGAACATCCTAATACTAACATTCAAGCTCCATCCTATGCTCAATAGGTGCAGTTCATCCCAAGACCTTGGACTACAGTCACCAATTTATATCAAGTTCAATTTTGAAATTTGAATTAGGGTAAAAATTCAAAAAGTTTGATGGAAAATGACAATGTTTAATCACATGTTTTCTATAAAAATTACTAAACTATTGATTTCCATGGTAGAGCTCTATAGTACAGAGATCAGGTATAGTAACTACAATCTAGTTACCTCTTTATTGCTCTATTCAAGTATGGCACGAAATAATGGTTTTCTTAGATTTATTTGTGATGAACAGTTTGTTGGCTAATAATGTATAGTATATGGCTAATTGGTAGGCATACACCAATTACTTTTTATACATACATTTAACATCGAGTTGATTGTTTACATGATGGTATTGCACAATAAATAAGAGAACAACACTGTAGACAAGCGTTAAGGACTAGATATCTTGCACCCATTTGGCATTTATTAATTTGGGTAAATCTTCCCAAGTGGCTTTCACCAACAAGATAAGAATAGTTTGAGCTCACCTTACACAAGGTTTTTATATCGGCATCCGAACCAACCCAAGCATCAAAACCTGTCCGGAGTTTGGTTATTGTAAATTCAACTGTTTCATTATGCCGTTTGTGCTGTTATTCTATAGATTGTTTTTCTCAATGACTAGCACAACTCTCCAAAATGAGTCTCAGAAGGTTGTTTCTTGGATTCTATGGTAAATTAGAAAACCTGGTGGGGAAAGTTCATGAAACGAGTTGTAGAAGATGGGCATACAGTGAGGGTCACACAAAATTAGTGAGCTTGGAAACATGGCTATACCTATCTAGTTTGGTTCAATTAATTGGTAGTAGTAGAACAGACAAGGTCAGCTTTCCTGAAAAATTGCTCCCCGGAGCAGGAGTTCAAACTCTACTGATGTATCAACAATATTTTAAATTACAGAGGGGTTTGTTAATTACCTTGGCATAAATATACTGCTTCTGAAATTTATAATGTATGTGCCCAGAAATTACCAATCTGGAAATGGGTGCAAGGAAGTTAATAATTTCTTAGCAATGAGAGTGGATGTGATGAAAACCTATGTAGTCTTGGAAAGTTTTAAAACTTTTGGGTTGAGCTTCACAAATACTTGTGGCTCAAAGATTCAGTATTGTACCACTGACTAAATGTGAGAGCATATTAGTACCATAGGTATATTTGTTGTACTCTTACAAAACAGCTAATCAATTTGTTATAATCAGTACATTTTTTTTAGTTCAACAAAATAATGAACTGTCACTTTGAAATGAAGTATGACGACATCTGAATTCACATTACATCTAAGCCATATCAATGCACTTTAGTATAATTAGTACGTACCTACCTACCTATCCATATTACGAGTATCATCATTCCCCACTATTCCAAATGGCGATACGTTATACCTATGCATCCAAAGTACCTAAGCGTTGGTGCCTACGGTGTTACAATGTGACATAAAAAACATCTGTGAGTGGGTACCTAATGCCCATCTAGTTTCTTAGTAAACACACTTCTGTTACGAGTCATATAATACAACAAAATACCTTTTTTTAAAACTAAATTCACGCGCTATATACGATCCATCAGGGAAATAAAGAATAGGTACATGAACAAACCATGTTAAGCCATGTTCGCACTTGTAACAAATTTCCATACCGTTCCTCCGAACAAATCAAATCTGAGGTTTGGGGTGGCAACACTTCAAAGGAATGAGGTTCGAAGGAACGATAAGGAGCTGATCCGCTTCTTGGTGGTTTCCCCCAGTGCACCAGAAGAATGGTCGGAGTAGGGTGACGGGATCCAAGTTGCACCATTTCAATCCTCCGAACTTCCACTAGCTTTTATGATGCCATGACGAGAACTCAATGAACCAGAAGTACGCTCTATTCTCCCGAACCCAATTTGCAATGGTAAATGTTCCGAAAACTGTGATGTCTTTAGTTGAAATGTTTGCATCGAAGGTCAGGTTCGGAGATCCGAGCGGTAGCTTGATACAAGTGCGTACCCAGCTTAAGAGTGGAATGCAATAGAACCATAGGTAATATCTGATTGATGACTTTGTTGAGCTATTAATTTACATTTAGTTAGTTATTGCAAACTGATAGTTGGAATAACAAACTATTAAATTCCAATAAAGATGAGGGTTAGGCAAAATATTGGATATGTTTCAGTGAAATGAAGAAAGCGTTGTCTATTCCTACAAAGATCGTTAGCTAGGTTAAAAATTCTTTGATGGGATCTCATTGTCAACTTACAAGAACTTATGATGATATAACTGTTGAAATCTATTCAACCTAAGTTAGTATCTCTTCATCATGTAGGTACAACATTTTCATTAACACTGTTTTCTTTACTGACAGATTCCACTACTTCACCTCTAGCGACCTTGCTAATTCGTTATCCTTATATGCAGACTTCTAGACTTCTAGACTTTACACGGCTTTCCTAGGTTACACACGGCTAGGCTAGGTACATACAGTGAGGATTTCCTTGTGGAAATCCTAGGAGGTTTGCTGGAGCCAGACAGAGCCTCTACATAACACCGGCAATCCTGCGAGGAACCCCGTCACGAGCAATATACACACACACACACGGGGGGGTCCAGTTCTTGCAGCCTTTCCAACATTTGGAAATGCATAGCACCCTGAAACAGTCTGCCTCAACTGAAGAAAAAGTCTGGTCCACACGCTCAGCCAGAACGGTAAATCCTCACCATGTGTACACAGCCTCACACAGTCTGAATAAAAAGTTTCAGTATATTCGTATCTTAGATCTTATACAATTTCACCTCTTTCCCAATGTGCCTACTCAATACTTCATTCAACTGTACAAACAATATGTTCTGATAATCTAGACTCGTTTTTTAAATCAACTACATTCATTTCCTAGGAAATTGCTTTAAACTACTGCATTTCCTGGCTAGGATTTAAAATAAAAATCCAACTAGAGTTGTACTGCCTAATCGGTAAAATGTATTGATCATAGTAAGCATGCACAACACTGGCAGTCTGCCTACCTCAACACGTCATCTAGAATGCTCCTTAACAATCTTACACTACCAATTACTGCATAAAATCTTATCTATCTTTAATAACAACTGTCTTAAAAATAAAAACATGAAACTCAAGATGAATAGTGTATTTTCTTCTAATTAAAACCTTGAATTTGTTTAAGCTCTTGGTATTTATAAGGTATATAGTTAGAGTACACACCATCCCAGGAGTGATAAGTGTAAGTCACAAGATGGGGTAAGCTGTGTTTTTGATAAAAAATTAGTTTTTGTTCAAATCAGGATAAATTGTTTTTAACCATCTCACTCCCACAGATAGATACTGCCTGCCTCAAGTGGCAAGCTTTATCGTTCATTCAGATGTCCCATCTATATTTCCCCTACTTGATGTTTGCAAGAAACAATAAAGTATACCCATGGTTTAGATAAACGTTATTTAATTTTTGAACATAAGTCAGGCTCAAACAGATAATTTTGACAGTATTGCACTATGATAAGTAGTTTTCCTTCAGTGATTCTTCACAGTTACATCTATGACATTTGCTGGGCAGCGAGGGTCTGTGATGGACATTGAAACTTATACATAGAAAACAACACATTGTGTGAAAGTGTGGTTGGAGTTGGAATTCTTACTGTTGAACCCATGTTCTTACAAACACGCGGGTATTTGTACGTTCACCCAAGCAATCGTAAATAATGGATAAACGGATTTCGTTTTCTTGAGTAGAGTCAGGGTACGTACAAATTCTCAGAGGTGGGTTGTTTAAATAGTAGCTAACTCCTCTCCCACTAAACAAAGACCGCGAGGAAACGACTAATTTAGAGCTAAGTGATTTGAACAAATACCAATCTTCGTGAAATTCCGGTGACTCGGGAGGGCTGTCAGTACAAATTTCCATCTGTATACCTCAGTCGTACAGTTGTATACGAGTTATCTCAGTAAATTTGTCTTGTTCTGGCAGCATAAACCCCCAATGATGGTGTGTATTCAGTACAAAATATTTATTTTAACCAACATTATGAGTATATTGTCTGAGCACTAGTTTTTCAACCCTGATTGAGAAATGAGCAATTACCATAATTTATGGATAAATACATTTTTTGCTTGGAGAATATTTATGGAAATATATGTGGACATTAAAAAAAGATACTAGCTGGAAACTACCTTGCTAAAAACCAAGGACAAACTGAGCCTTTGCTAGGTCCTTTTCTCTCCAAGATGGAACACCAAGTTGAGCTTCCTCGTTAGCATGCAGACACTGGGTACCGGGGACCCGTAGTTTAGTTTTACTTAGCTGTACCACTGCATGCCGGATCTAGAGGGGTGACCTTGCTACCCACATAACAAAATTAAGTGGAATCTCATACATCTGAGACTAGCGCCAGTACCTATTCTCACGACCATGCAGTGCTAGTAAGATGTGACCTCTCCTAACCAAACCAGTCAACCCTTGCTGGATGAATGACGGACCTTCAGAGCTTTGTAATTAATTGGGCAGGGAAGGTCCATTCAGGATCTTGCACAGGCCAGAATGGATTTGACTGGTAGCCAGAAGGGAGGGGGAACATCAAACCCCTAACCCAAATGCCAGAACAGTCCTTATATTTAAGCATGGAGTTGGAACGCATAAGATTTATTGCTTGAAGATCTACTTACCTCTGAAAACCCCACTGGAGAGGGAGAGAGAGCAGAAGGCCTATTTATCTTAGGTGTAACCATTGATTCCCCGTTTTCAATTTATTTGAATTAATCTGTTCTTCAATTCAATTTAACTATGAGGCCTTGATTCAGTTGCAATCATCATTAGACTTCTAATTTAAACCTTACCAGAGGACTCTGGCCAATAGCTGCCCCTCACACCACTACATTATTGAGTGGCAAATCCTCAAATGTAAATTAATCCAAATGAATCAATGCAGTTCCAATTACGTAATTTTCTTATTTCTATGATAATTGCTCATTATCATTAGAACAACAATATTGAATAAGTTTTGCAGTTTTGATTCAGAATAAGTTAGGTTGGTAAGTATAACAATGTTTTGTATCCCTGTTCAAGTTTTTGATTTGGTAGATTGTCAGGTTTCCTGAGGTTTTGCTGTGAAAATAAAGGTTGTTAAAAAGATGTAGAATTTATAACTTCATGGGCTAGTTACCTACACTATTATATTTAGTATTATGTATATGCTATTATGTCTAGGCAATATACTCTTACTTTCTTCACTAATTTTCTAATCAACTAGTTGCTTGGCTATTAAAATAGTATGGATGGTTAGCAATTGGATTGAGCTTCTAGCACCAATGATTACCATTGGAAGTGACAATTCCAAATCTGATTCCACGCCCTTGCGTTTTCCCTTTATTAAATATACTCAACATTTTTAGTTATCGTAGAACTCAGATGCAAAGAATGAAACATGAAGTATCCGACTTTCCTCACTTCTTTGACCTCCAATGCAATTAATTAAGTTTTCTCTTTAGTGATATAAAAATTAATTTTCTACTTTGAGTGCTTGTTTGGTTTGCTAAAAAGCGGCTCATATTCTACCCATTCTAGATTATATTAGGTAGGTATCTGTTTTTCAAAGGAGCTTTCTTACTGAGAAGGACAATATGAGAAACACAGTTTCATGTTTTCAGCATTCTGTAAATCTGCATTAGTTTGTATTTTGTTATTAAAATAACGTATAGCCTGAATTCATCGAAAATAAAACTTCTGATATCAAAATTTAATTAATCAATTTAATGAAACTCAAATTAATTATTACTGATAGCGCAGCTAGTGGTGAAACTGAGATAGGTACTTACAATTGGGATTGTTCTGAATTTAGTGGCTTAGCTGCCCTTCCCTAACATATTACTTACTTATATATAACATGATTTTATTTTTCCGCCAGAATCACATGGAATACCTCGTATTTTCAATAAATTGCAAGGACTCATTTCAAAAGTGCCCAGATAATGTAAAGTAACTTAATACCTTTACTTTTGGTTGAGTGGTGATGTGAATGGTTTTTTGTCTAAGACCCAAAGCAATGACAAGTAATTCCGAATCCTATCCGTTATTTTTGAGACACACCCGTTCAATGGGTATTATACATTGAGTGGTCGAACTCATTGGTCAACACAACAGAACGAAATGTCTTTCCATTGCAATCATTGCTACTGAGAAGGATACATTCATTTCAACCTAATCTTTGTTCTCCATGTTCATGATTTCATTGAAAAGAAGCTCCTGAATTTTAATTCTTACAAATAGCTTTTGTTTAGTGGGAAGGTTCTTCATTTGCGGTAGGATACTCATAAGGAAACAGTAGTTGTCATCTTGAAGTGCCTTTAGTTTCTTTTGAAGAAGGATACTATTGGTAGATTTTTCGAAGGATAGCTGCTCTTCTATGTTTGACTGTGGTGAACCTGTATCATTTGTGTCAGAGTCAAACTCCAAACGCGTTTCTGTATCTTCAGTCACTTCAGCAACGCAAAAATTGGCAGGCATTTGAAAATCCATTTCTTCTTCAGTTGAGTATCCTCCGCTGTTATGCCCAGAATAACTCGTCGTAACTGTATTGAACTGAGTGTGTGGGACCAGCTCTGCGGCTGGAGTTGGCTGTTCCATCCTCAACCTTATTGCCTTCTCGATTGCAGTTTGAATAGGGTAGTCCACTCTTTGTAGGATGGACCCCAGAGTAATGCTTTGAACTGGTTTATTCTTGCTCAAGTCTATACACCCTTCCATTGAATCGTCCTCGTCATCCTTCCTCAGTTGACTTTCATTGTCAGTCTTTTGTCCTTCGTTTCGGTCATTGGTGTAATATTTCCTCCGGTTGATGTCGATGTAGATTTGGTCCTTGACAAACGCCATTTCATCGAAGTATTCCCATGTGAGGGGGTTACAAGTACCGTTTTTTCCAGATTGGTTTAGTTTCCTCAGCTGAACCCGAAAAGTATCTCGAAGTCCTCGCCATTTGCATCTGGCCGTTTCAACTGCAACAATGCCAAAAATCGGGTATGGGTACAAAGTGTCTACTTACAAAATATTAGCAATATTTTGCCATGAAAACAGTCAACATTTGGAAATTGGGAGGAGATACGAAATAGTAACTTTATAAATCAAACATGAGTTCACAAGGGAAGTGTATCGCCATGAATTTCACAGCTAAATGATTATTCAACAGAGGGAGTTTTCTTGTTTGAAAACTGCCATTTGGGTGAGCACCAACTCACATCGTGCACCTAAATACAAAAACTCGGGAAAACACAAAAATAATATCATAAATTCGAAATTTTAGCTATTAGAATAAATATTATGTAGGCATGTAATTAGCGTAACCTTCATTCTTCATTTTATATTATTTGAATGAAAATGAGTGTATTACGCTTCTATCAATAGTAAGTAAGTAAGTTTTGTCCATGATTTTTTAGTCTCTTGCACTGGGCAGGACTTCCTGGTCAGTGTGGCGTCACCGGCGCACGTAACTTTAAAAAACGCTGCAAATTATGACACAAAGGTTTATTAGTTCTGTATTAGATAGGTATCTCTTCTGCACTGATCACTGTTCTATATAAGTCAGGCAACATACGTGTATAGACAGTTTTAACTTAATAGAAAACCGAACGAGTGAGCCGAATCAGCAGAAGTTCAGCCGAGTAGGTTCATACTGCATGCCAAAGTCGCGTTGCGATTCACATTCTTGTTAGGTATTTTTTTCCCCTTCCAACACGTACCCTCCAAGAGAAATGATCCGAGTGGTCTTTTTCGATTCGTTGAACTCAGTTTTATCAAAATCGAACGAAAAAGTACACTTTTATATCGAAAGTTTTCGAGACATCGATTTTTGCTTCCTCTATACCCCAAGGAAACAAGGAAGGTAGGAAAACGTGTGTTCGAGCAGGAAGTCGAATAAAATTTTGTCCCCCCCTAAATCAAGATTTGTGCCCATTAGGTACATATTTGTCACGCCCAAACTATACTAAGTTTAGTCCGATTTTTGTTCAATTTCAGGTAATATGCGGGTTAGCTTCTAGATGGTCCCGTAAATATTTCAATAGAGCGTAAATTTCTCAAGGGAGGGGGTGTCAATATTGTGCAGATCTTGATAAACTTTATGTTCAGACAATGTGTATCTCTCCCCATAAAAATTTGCATATTTATCAATTTAAGTACAAAATAATAACAATATCAATAATAACAATACCAAACATAACTGGTCAAGACCAAGAGGTTCAAGTTTCAGACTATGTGTGTCTCTCCACTTAAAAATTGCATTTCCCTCGATGTTAGCACAAAATTGACCCAAGTAACATCACCAAACATAACTGGTCATGACTAAGATGTTCAAGGAGGCATCCCAATTTTTACTTAAACATTATACAGATCATCAATAAAATAATAAGCTCTAAAGAGGCCATATATTTGGCGAAAGCGCTCAGCATATATAGCATTAAACCTCATTATCAGAGAAGCCTGTAAATTTCTCTACCCTCAACCAACCCAAACCACTAGATAGGTACCTAGTTTGTTATTATGGTCAAACGTTCACTACCTTTCCGATGACTGAGGAAAAACTATCAAGCATCGCAAAAATTGACAGGCGATTTGAAAATCAACAAATGTATGTACTTACCTACATGTGATCTTGTGCGCTCTTCGACGCATGTTGAGGAAGTAAGTAAATAGCTTCCTTGAGGTAAGTACCTACCTACGTGGGAATTCGCTATCAAGTAGAAAGGCAGGATAGGTACATACCTAGGTTGCGAATACTTATCAATTGAAGGAAACATTCTACATTTATCTCAAATTTAACTACTTACGTAAGTATTTAAAATGT
Organism: Adelphocoris suturalis; assembly: GCA_030762985.1. NCBI lineage: Eukaryota > Metazoa > Arthropoda > Insecta > Hemiptera > Miridae > Adelphocoris > Adelphocoris suturalis. Next base: position 31,543,822 of record CM061048.1, read on the forward strand.
ATAGCATACCATCAACTCCTATTTCATTCGCCACCTCTGTCCATAGCATCAATGAACATTCACGATCTTTATATTGGGGATGCTGTCTGTTCCAAATCGGTTCCCTGCATCTCACTGCTCTTATCAAGTTGAAAATGTCCATAGCTCACTCAATCGACCGATCGAATAGGTACAATATTTTACTCACTTGTTCAAGAATGAATTCTATTTGACCACTTTCACGCAGCGAACATGATTTTTTTGAAACGTTCGCGCTTGTAAAAATCGAAAAATCGTTGATTGGAAGACGCGTCCTGCGTCCCAGCCCGAGTTTTGTTTATTTTCCTTTCGTTATCAGCTGAGGCGGGTGGCAGCCGGATTCTGCCATGCGCGTTTCTCGTTTTTTCCCGCTTTGATTCAAAATGTGTATTGCCCACAAAAGGACGGGTCTCCTATAATTATAGTGGATTAGGGATGTCGGATTCTTCTAAATGAATCGATTTAAATCGTATCAATTCTTTTGGAATTAATAAAAAAGAATCGTATCGATTCTTTAAGAAAGTATAGATTTTTTCAAGAATTGATACTTTTTAGTGGATTTAGAACTAAAATGATTTTAACTTTTAACCAACTAAATTTCTATGGAAAAATTGACACAAATTTTTCAATGATAAATCTTTCAAACTTTAAATAGGTAGGTACCTACTAACTATATAGTTCATGAGGCAGGGGTAGTACTTATACGTATTAGGTAGGTACTTAAATTCCAATAACGTAGAAGGTACATTACCTACTAGTAAATATACAATATTTCATGATCTATCGCCTTGAGCTCTTTTTACCGACTTCACCCAGCAATATAATTTATTCATAGATGGGAAAATGTAATATGTATATCAAGAATCAAAGCTTATGAAACAATAGTAAGTATAGGTACCTAGCTATATTTAAAAAAAAATCGACCATTACCAATAAGTACCATAAAACAATCGCTTCTTTAGGTCCTTTTATTTCCACAGTAAACATATTTACCTAATTCTTCTTCAACTTAAATTACCTACGTTTGTGGAGGTGGTTTTTCATTATGTCTGTTCACATCCACCTGTTGAGAAGAATCGGCCTCCGATTCTCGAAATTTTGAATCGATTCTCCGATACTTGAAAAAATGAAAATAATCCATAAGTATCGATACTTTCTTAATAAATAATCGACTCTAAAGAATCGATGCTTTTTTACCATCCCTATGGTGAATTACTGCTCGAGTTTTATAAGAAAGTTGGCACTTTTTGTTATGATCAACGTGAAAGTGTTGTCTACATACCTACTTCTACTTTCTGTCTAAGTTGTCAAGGTCAACCCAAAAATTATGTTGGGGTTGTTGCTTCAGTCACTGTTTATTGGTCCTTCTGTCATTTACAGATAAAGTTGGTCTTTTTGCAAATAAAATATTAGTCTTTCCACAAATTGATTCATTTGTATGTTTCCTACTCAAGTTCCGGTCATGCAGCATGATCGTATGAGAAAATTTTCGTAAACTATCATATTATATTTATGTTGAATTGTTATTAAATTTGAGCACTCTAGGTACGAAATAAAATTAACTAAGTAAGGACCAATAAATTTTATGAAAAAAAAAAAAAAAAAAAAGATTTGTTACCTACATTTAAGTTTTTACCCCAATTTTGGTATTCAATTTTCTGTTACAAGCCTGCCATCTCAGGTTCGGTTTTAAAGAGAAGCTCTACGGATTCTTTCCGTCAACTAATGTTGAATAGTGTTTTCAGTGGAAAAAAGTTCACTATCATAATAATAATCTGTAGTATTTTGATATTATTGTTGAATAAATGACGGATCACAACAATGTCCTAACATAATTGTTTTCTTATACGCAGGAAAGTGGTAGTACATGGTTTTGCTGTCGACGAAAAAGGTCGGAAGATGTCCAAGTCACTTGGGAACGTCATCGATCCTCAAGCCATCACAAAAGGGGGTCCGAATCCCACACAGGGTTCCGCCTATGGAGTTGATGTTCTTAGGTAGGAAGGCAATATTTTTCACTAAAAATAATTATAGGTATTCATGCTCTGCGTAGAATGACTTGGATTATATTGCTGAAACCAGTGAAAAATAGGTTGTTTGGTTCCTGCTTGATAACAAATGGTTAACACCATTTGTCCAGTCAATGAAAAATTCGTTTCTTAGCCAATATGTCACATCTTACCTACTTATAAAGATTAGGTTATGTATTTATATACATCAAAATGTTCAAGTACCTAGGTAATTAGCACAGATCCGTTTAATACAGCCGCCGAGCTCAAACACTCTATTGAAAATCAGTTTTCATAATATCAAGGTTGGTCATGGATTTGTCATAGTTCTAGAGGTGAAAATGTATCACATTTCTTTTATTATTTTGTGACGCTTACATCATAAAGACTTTAGGCCCCTAGGCACTTTAAAACTCTCAATTTTTCACGTTCGCTGCCTATGTAAGTAAGTATAATTTTCATAGAATAACTGACAATTAGTTTAATACATTTTATTTTTAATTATTTAGGGTAGGTACCCAACTTTTCACAATCATAGGCAATATAATAATAGGTTACTGACAAATCAAGTACCTAGGTACTTACATTAAATTAATTAGGGAGGTCCCTACTTATTAAAATTAGGGATTTGAGGATTGTAACAGTGAATCTGGCCATTATTTCAGGTGGTGGGTTGCGAGCCATGGACTGCAGCATACGACAATCAGCGTTAGCAATAGGTTGCTGGACGAATGTGCCGATAATGTCAAAAGGCTCAGGAACATCCTAAAGTTCCTGATGGGGTCGATTAACGACTTATCGGAAGCGGTAGTCATTGACCCCCCACCTTTATCTCCAATAGACAAGTACTTCTTGCTGCTTCTCCACGATTTCGAGTCCAGAGTGCGTATAGTTCCCATATTTAGTATGAAATCACGTGTTTCACTGGTTTATTAAAAATGCTTGTGCACAAGTTTGAAACACATTTTTCTTGTCGCTCTGCGGGCGTACGCCTCCATGGAAACGTTCGGACTGAAAATAGTCGCTACTCTCACGACAAATCATCGAATCATGGATATGTTTTCAGGCAACTGAAAGATGAATTCACGATTCAATTGGGGTATTCATCGTCCATTCCAAAAACTGAATTGTTGAAAATCGAAATGTAAGTATGCACTACTGGGTAATCGGTAAAAGCCAAATCAGTGCAGGTTTCCTTCTAACCGGGTTATAAATTGCTGCTACTGGACCATGAATACCCCTACATGATATGTTTCTCCATGATTTTAACATTAGTGGACATTGAAACTATATTTTTCATAATAATTAAATAATCCGACGCTAATTAAGGATGGTTGATGAAATCATAGTATGAAACATGTACAAAGCTGTAACTGTAAACATAATTCCTTAGGGACAGAGAACTCGTTTGCGTAGGTAACAGGTAGAATTGTCTAGAACTCATTCAAGCTTTTGTTCCTCCCTCCTTCCGCTTCCAGCACTGGATAGACCAGCTGATAGGTATATGGCCAATGTTGGGTTGTAATTGATGCAATCCTGGAGCATAATGGATAAGATAAAAGACAACGGGAGGTGGGGTCCTAAGTTAAAACCTAGATGTGACTGGCTTTTAGCGTAGAACATACTTTTCCCAGACCTAAAAGTAAAAAATGTCATGAAAAAAAGGGGTATAAAGTAGCGACGGATCCAATTTCTTTGCTATTCAACCTATGATGCTGAAATTTGAAATGGAGACCCCTGTAAACGAATCATGAAGCCTAGAGCCCCCAGATCAGCTGAGTGAGATCCAGAGCTAAGGTCTTTGCTATTCAACCTATGGAGCTGGAATTTGAAATGGAGCATGTCCCACGTTTCTCCTCCACCTCCATGCTTCAGGTAAAAGGAAAAAAGGGGGTCTGGGGGCTCCCAAGTGGGGTCAAAGGGCAGAGCCCCTTGAGAGGCATAGTGCCGAAATTTTCTTGTTTTAGGGGTTAATAAAAATGTATACACCTTAACTTGACAACTCATTACCTACGAAAAAGCGCAGGGAATTGTAAGAACCATTCACCATGTTTGGAAATATTAATTTTTTTAACTCCTACTCTCTCAAAACGTGAATAATGTTGAGTTCAAGAGTCCTTGGCAACACAACACTGTAGTTTAGTTCCTTACATCTTTTCACCCCTACCTCTTCTAGCTTCACTGTTATTATGACTTCGTTAATATCCATTTCTTAATTGGTCAGTACGTTTTGTTTTTTCTTTTCCTTCCACTTGCACAGTGTAAGAGATATACCCTGTTAGCTGTTTGATCAGTGATTTTTCCAGAAACACTTCCCATTCTCATCTTGTTGTAAACCCACTCTTCTTCCTCCGTAGCACACTCTCAAGTTTTCCTTTGAAATTGGCAATTAAGTTTTTTTTTTTTTGTATAATCTACGGTTCGATAAAATTTAAGCTTTAATAAATCAAAACTAGAGCGCATTTGGTTGGATACCTCCCAGTCGTTGCACGCGGGGTGTTTTGGTAGAAGAAAAGGGAAAACTCCCAATCTGTCTATTAGGATTGTGGGCAGAAATCACGGCCAAAATCTGAGGGTTCACCATTTTATTCATGGGACGTTCCATCTCAACCATGGTCAAGATAGCACGATTTCGCTGGTCCATTTGAAGAGTTTTGCTGGCTCTTAGTGGCCACGTCTTAATGGATGGGAATTTTCCCCACGAAAAAAGCTTCAACCGTGATAGAGAAATTCAAAGAAATCTTTTGGAGTTTTGGAATGACCATACTCCATAGCAGGGGCGGCTACTGATAGGAGCATAGGCGCATGTACACCCCCAGTCACCAAAATAATAATAATGTTTCAAAATTTCTCCACTCTCATTTAAAGTTAGCTAGTGACAGAAGACGGGAAATCTAAATCTACGCGCGAAACAGAGAAGGTTGCGGTAGGGAGGGGCTGAAGGGGGAAGCTCACCCAACCTGACCAATCAGAAGCGAGCGGGAGCAACAACTCCTAAGTGCTCAACCTCAGACTTGACCGCCTATCTCCGGACTGAGGATTTTCAGTTTGAATTGAAGCGGGCATGTGAGATTGACCAATCAGAGAGCCCCCGTTACATCCAGAGATTGAGCATACTTAGGGGCATGCTCCTCCGCTAGGTAGCGACACCAAGAGTACTTTCCGTTCTCGTAATCATTTTTATCAGTCACACTTCTATTTTTCCCGGTGTTATTTCATTAGAGTTACGATTTTTTGAAGTTATTGAGTGATGAATAATTCAGTTGAGTTCATCAAGTTGAACCGGTCCCATTTGTCAATCGAAGAAAAGTGCAGGATTCGCGATGCTGGCCGCCCCTTGCTACTACTGGGAGTAACGCAAACTTTGAAAATCAAAAATCGTTCTGATTCGGTCCGTAAGTTCAACCCCTATAATGTGATCTTTTTATTTTTATATTCCCCATTATTTATCTAGATGATGACTAACCCTTCTCTTTCCCCATGAACCTTCCTTCCCCTCCATGGCAAGATTTGCTTTCACCTCTACGATGGTTCTTACTGGGCGGGTATACATTTCAGCTATTGCAATCATTCCTTGGGTTAACTCCTTTGATGGTTAAGTATTTCAGAATTTCTGTCTTCCATTTGAGAACATTTCTCGTGTCTGGTGTACGTATTTAGTATAAAAGCACCTCTACCGTCCCCGCGATAGCCCTTGTGCCCCTTGTTGATCTCTGTGCGCCCCCTCAGTTTCAAGACAGGAGCCGCCACTGCTCCATAGTTACAGAAAATGTTCCACAATTGATTTCTACAGAGTTCTCCCCCTTCTGTAAACAAATAGGAATTAAATACATTAGAATCACACCATATCATCCAGATTCATTTGGATTGGCAGAGCTATTCGTTTGTACCTTCAAAACACGCTGGGTGATAAGAGATGTCGAGATACTGGTGAGAGTGATGGAAGCGGAAGGAAAGGAACTAAATCTAGGACCAGTTCTTGACAATCGTGTAATGGGTTCTCGTGATGATCCATTTCGTGACATTTTTCGAGTTTATGTGCCAAAGCAGAGATATGAAAACGTCAATATGAAGTTTACTCTCCATTACACCATACAAAGCTATTTAGTGGGTACCCACGCATAAATGGTTACGTAAGTGCATGAGTTCTCGATGGACGATTGTGAAGAAATTTAATACCAAGTAGAAAAAGTCCAGTCACAGCATGACCCCATGAGCGAATTTTTGAAGAAATCTTCGACATTTCAGTCGCTATTGATCGTGTAGAGAAATTTCAGTTTATGATTTTGATAAATAAACATGGAATAAAATTCTATCTACAGCATGGTTCTAGCCTTAAACAGCATGGTTCTAGGATTGGTTATACAGGGATACTTCCATAAGAGTAGTTCAATCTGAATTTGGACAATGCGAATATTACCGATTTTTACAACTAGCGAACGGCATTATTTCGATTTTTGACTGATTTTTCAACTTTGAAATTTTTGAAAACTTGATACATATTCTTATAGGAAATTTTACGCTGATTCCGAATATACCACATGTTAGTATGGTGAAAAAATTATTTCGCACAACAAATCGCAAAAAACAGGCTATTTTGAAATTTTTGAAAATTTCAACCCGAAGATGTAATCCGATCATGCTGGCCAACGAACTTGAACTTTCGTTTTGTGTCCTTAACATTTTAAAATTTGTTTGAAGTTTCTAGCACAACTCTACGGACAGTTATCGTCTGGAATGACACATACATACATATATACATACATACATTAAAAAATGCGTTAAACTTCAGAATATGATTCAGAATAGCCTGAAACGGATTTCTGCATAAAATTTTTTCAAAAATTCACATTCTACAAATTTTGAGGCGAGAGCAATAGCTTAATTTTCTTCAAAAATTCGCTAAAAGCAAGTTACAGTTCTTCAAACCATTCAATGCCTTACTTACCAGGGGGTAGGAACTATTTTGTACTTCACTAGCTTTGGTTAATTATAGTTATAATCATACCCTCAAAAATAATTTGGGAACTTGTGATTGTTTTTCAGATAAATGAACACTATAGTAGCTATCAATACAACAGAGTGTGCTCGTCCATCAATAATTTCGTTGTCAACGACCTCTCATCATTTTACTGTCACATTACGAAAGACAAGTTGGTTTTTATGTTAATTTTTATATTATTTTATTAAAGTTGATTCATTCTAAGTTTCTGGCTTTATCGCAAAATCAAATGAATCGTTTATTTCAGAAACCACCTAATTGCGCTTTTTTCAACTTTTAGAAAACTAAAAACTAAAAAAAAAAAAAAAAAAACTGTTTTGCAGCTAGTCTAGTCTCCTTCAAATATTTTGTTTACCAAATCAAGAACATGCTATTGGAATTATCTATTTTGTTGAAACAAAATTTTTTTTTCCTTCTTTAGCTAGTTTTTAGCTATACATTTTTGAAAATTTTGCACTTAGGTGGTTTCTGCAATAAATGAATAAATCCAAAGTGATTTTTTTAAAATTATTATTGAAATTAAGTCAAACGATTAATTTTTATCTGTTTTGGTATCAAAGGTAAGTAAGAGACACACTTAAGTATAAACAAGAGTGGTTTTTACTAGGCATTAAACGGAAAATACTCGTACAAGTAGACTACACGCTTCAGTGTGCTTGGGCTACAGCGACGGCGCTTGAGTTCTTTCTGAAATAAACGGATTCTTTTCAAGGCTCTCAAATAGCATTGGTGATATGGAACATTGGTTATTTCTGCACTAAAAGATGTTTTCACCTCTGAAGTGAGCAGTACCACCAAAACAACTTTTTTTGAATTTTTGTCGCTTAGGTGGTTTCTGAAATAAACGATTTAAATACCTATTAGAGAAGTAGACACCTGAAGTTATCACATTTATCGATATTATTTTTTATTGATGCTTTAATAATTTTTTTTTTTTTAGATTATACTGCGATGGCAGTAGGAGTAATAAAAGGAAATCTGTCCAATACGTGATGTACCATGCTCTCGACACCCTGATGAGAGCATTCAGCCCTATAATGCCAGTGTTGGCTGAAGAACTGTACAGTTACCACCCACACAAAACTGGTAGGTATTTATTGCACATAATCGTAGTTTTATTTACTTCGGTAATTTATATATACATATATATATGAAGTGACATGCTCATAGTATGGAGCCTCCCAGAACACCCATAGGCGAACATGCCCTCTTGGTATTCCGTTGTAGCAGGGCCCTGACCACTCAAAAGCCTATATATATATGGATGAGTGGCCAGTTAACTGAAAATACATTAGGAATCTAGAAATAAGTAATGAAAAACTGTAACTCAGTAGGTATGATTTGCAGTAAGTTGGCCAGTTTAATAGCACACAATTCTAACGTAATAGTTGTGGTCTAAAGAAGCTAATAAATATATACATAGAATGCGTTGATACATTTCTTGCTCCATCTCTTTGTCAGGAAACATATAAGCCCAAGTTTGAAACTCGTTTTCAATTAAGAGTCTGAGTCTACAGCCGACAGAGAAGATTGGAGGTGCCTTAACAGGCCGCTTAATAACGTGTGTGTGTGTTAGTGCCCATTTCCTTAAGCCAGTGTCTACATACATCAGTAACATGGATTAGATTTTCAGTAGGTAGTATGTTTGATTAAGATGAAAAGGTATTCTTTCCTCATATCAAAAGCATATTGAAATGGTTTCCTCTTTCTCCATCTTCAGATACATTGATGATATCTTAATTAAATATTTAGGGAGCATTAAGCTTCAAAGTAAACAGTCCAAGTTTTGGAATACCAATCAAATATAGTCCAAAAAAGGCTTAAAAATTCAAGTTATATCTTGAATTCATTTACTCTCCTTCCCAATCAAATACTAGAATGTTCTGAACGTAATATATACAACAAACTGGTGAAAAATTGCACGCAATCCATTTAATCAAGAAATAGGAACGTGACTGTAGAAAAAAGATTTTTCAGGAGACACAAGTCGTCAGTGGCCAATCAGTTAGCCCTATGATGCTGCCAAGTAAATAATGTTCTATTGGCAATAAGAATCCATCACGATTCAAAGGTTTTATAAATGTAATTTTTTACCCATGTCTAATTTTCAGATGAGTCATTACCATACTTCTATGAATTCGACAAGATCCAACCAATACATTTGAACTTGGAAAACAACGAAAAGGCCGAATTGGAAGCATGTTTCTTATTGGTCAAATCCATCAAAGAAACTTTGAATACAGAGATGCCGATCAATTTGAAATCATTGGAAGTAACTTGTAAACTGAAAGTGGATTCGCCCACATATGCATCTCTAAAGGTTAGTATGGTGATTTAACGATTGATGTTTCATATATTTGTCCCCCCCCCCCCCTCCACCCATCAGATAATTTCTTAGCTTTCTTATTTCTGATGTTTTTGGATTTTCCCAGTGTTTTCGAAAAAACGCTCATCTGATTTTGACATTTGAATTAAAATGAAGTAGGTAGGGCTGAGAAAGCACATAAGGTCTTAAGCTGAATTTACTATGAATAAACTAGTACTTAAGCTTATTTCTCCCAACATGTTACCATATCTATTAATAAATTCCACGTGAAATACTAAACCTATCAGTATGGTTTGGGTTTAAAGAAATAGAAAATTGAAATTTATGAGATGAGGATTATTTGTGATCTGATTATTTTAGATCTATTTTTCATTCTAACTAGATTCTTAGATTTAACTGTAGATTCTAAATTGAAAAAATGTATATCTGACTTTTGAATAGATCTAATGGATCCGAGACACTCCAATAATGGAAATATAATTATGACTAACTGGTTGATGGTAGGAAGACAAATTAAGGCTACTTTAGTACCTTAATTAACTTCAGAGAAGGACTTGTAACTTTCAGCTTTAATGCTGAGTAGAGGTACTAGGCACATTGGAAGCCTTTTAATGAGAAATCCTGAGAGTCATGGGAAACATGTATTGTATAATGAGGAGTACCCATGGGTCCGAGTTTGCTTGAAATTTGTACCAATTGGTTTCCAAGGTTTATAACTGATGGGAAAAATCGAATTGGTTTAATGAAAAACTTTAAAATTATTTAGATACAACAGTTACTTACTGGCAACAAATTACGTCACAACTTGTGCAGTTTCTAGGAGTTTTATAAGATCCATGTTCTACACATGAATGGAACATTCCACAATCTCAGTTCCTACCGACGCGTATGACCTCTGAAAAACTACATTTCATCCGTTTTTCTCAAAATGAAATTTTATACATGGTTCCCAGGGTGATCTGTTTTTCATACATGTTTGTTCTATTCTCCCACAGATTTTGCAAGAGGAAGAGGAGAGCTGTAACTCTGATCTTGCAGTCGTATTACAAGTTTCGTCCGTCACCTTGACGAGGGTCGACAATATCAAAGGTTATGAACTTGACGCACGGGCCACAGATTATTCCCTATGTGATCGGTGTCGAAGGTTTTGTGTCCGGGACTCTGAAGACATTTGCAGTCGATGTGAAGACGTTTTGGAGGTATTACCAACTGTTGATGTGAGTTCAATATAAGTTAGGTGGTAACAAGAAAGTAGGTTGAAATGAAACCCTCAACACTGGTCGAATCTACGAATAAGGCCTCCTTGAGCAAAGAAATATAATATGGTTATCCTGATTTGAACATAATCGAATCCCCATCTCGAGACTGAATATTTTTTGCGATCATTTTCGCTTTTTTACACAATGTATTGTATGTATCATCATAATTAATGCACCAATATACAAATACGTATGAATGGTAGGCAGATATTTCTAGGGTTCAATCTGTTTCATCTCACTGTTATTACTTAGCTGCACGTAGGTAATTGAAGTAGTTACCTTTGTTACGAGGTCCTTGTGAGCTATTATCGAGTAGGCAACATATTTCAGTTCGTTCCAGCTTGGTATACACTACTCCCTCGTTAACACGAGGGAGTACTGTAATAACGTATTACCAAAACCCTTAAGCGATGAGAAACGTTTTTTTACTACTGGAACTAGAACAACGTTTAGAAAATAATAAAATTTTCAGCATCTGACTTCAAAACTAAGAACCGTAGTAGGTACCTATGACCCCAAAGTATCCTGATATCTTGTAATAAAATTGTATCCATACGTATTTATTGTTTATATTACTTACATACCTACTAAAATCATAGAAAAGGTTTCATTCAATATTATGATAATCTGACACAATTTTTGCAAACAATTGCAACGAATTATTCTTAACAATAAACCTACAGATCATTGGCACACATGTTTATATTAGTTTCCCTTCTTATTTTCATATCTAAGGTAAAATTTCTTTTAACGGACATCTCTTAAAAGTGGCGATTTCCACGTTCCCAGTTTTTATTTTATTTTACGGTTTAACCACACATAATTATTATTTAAATTCAGGGTCCGTGGGAGGGGCCATTTTCCCCCTCCGCTGCACCAAAACTGAGGTTTATTGTGCGGTTCTCTCTCCTGTTTCCAACCTATAGGTTCTGGAGCCAATTCCTCTCCTCCACCAGACTGAGAATTCCCCCCACAAGGTCGTCTACCAATACTACCTCCCCTGGGTAAAGGGTCCCAAAGGTTCTGAATCGTTTGGCTTCCGAGTGCTGGGCATTCAAAGAGATGATAAGAGGAGGTTTCTTCCTCCTCTCCGCACATTCTGCACACTGGTTCACCTGTGTAGGCTCCAATCCTGTGCAGATGTTTCCTGAAGCACCCGTGCCCAGTCACCATTCCCACCGAGTCTTAACCGTATATGGAAGAGAGTACTGATACGGACAACAGACAGGCCTTTTTCTTTGTATGCGGCGCTCATGTGTTGGTACCTATACATTTCATTTCTATATACTTAAATTGTTTCAAAGTTGTACAGATGTTTAGGAAATACAATTACCAATGTGGGCGAACCCGTGATAGTCAAATAATGTGCTACATTCGTGAGTGTGTACTTCTATCCCTGATTCTATGAAATGACAAAAGAATCGAAAGGAGATACCTGTATTTATAGGAGCTACTTTTTTTATATGTTACCTAACGAATTTGTACGAGTAGGTATTAGACATGATTTCGTAATGTAATCTGTTGGATATAAACGTTGCAGGTAATTTTTTATTGTCCTATTAATGTTTCTTTTCCAACGCACCCCCTTTACGTCTTTGGTGTATATGTCCTGCCACCCCAGTATTTATTTCTTGAGGCTTGTTTAGGAAGACTAATGCAAAAATTGCACCAGAGAACTGAGGTAGGGTTTTGGCCTAGATAGCAATCTTTGTTTTTAAAGATCTTCAGGAACTAAAATATGATAAAGCACAAAACCCAACAAACAGTTCACAATAACACGTTCAGTATGGATCACGCACATGGTGCATTATCCTGTTGGGTGCACTTGGCGGGTAACGTACACGTTGCGTCCTTGTGATTTTAAACGGTATATTCTGTCCTTCCCCCGCTGGAAAGTCTCAAAAAATTGGTGTTCCGCCCTTGGAACGAGTTCGAACTTCCACTAGGTGGTGTCATTGGCAGCTGGCATCAATACATTATTTTCTTTCTCACTATGAGACTACTCAATTTCCCAGAGCAAAATACTGTTCGCCTGATAGGGTAAGCATTCCAGATATTCCGCACTGAACATGTTGATTATTTTGAGGTAAATTAACAAGAAACAGGATCAAGTTGAGACTGAGGATCCTCTTCGTGGATCCCAAGGCCCGCATCCCACTCTGTGTACAATTTCTAATTGCCACTAAAACCTAAACTAAACAGTTGTTGTACTCACTTCAAATTAACTTGTAAGAGAGAGAGCAGTGGGTGGACTCTACCTAGCTACTATATCTATATCTATAAAAGAGGATGTATGTATGTATGTGAAATTTATTTAACTACCCAAGCCAAGACCGAAGGCAGAGTGAGGCCGAGGGTGAGGCCAAAGGATGAGGAGGAGGATGAGGGAGGAGGATGAGGAGGAGGATGAGGGAGGAGGAGGAGGAGGGAGGAGGAGGAGGAGGGAGGAGGAGGAGAAGGAGGAGGAGGGAGAAGGAGGATGAGGAGGGAGGAGGAGGAGGAGGAGGGAGGAGGAGGAGAAGGAGGAGGAGGAGAAGGAGGAGGAGGGAGGAGGAGGATGAGGGAGGAGGAGGAGGATGAGGGAGGAGGAGGAGGAGGAGGATGAGGGAGGAGGAGGAGGATGAGGGAGGGGTGGATGAGGAGGAGGAGGAGGAGGAGGGAGGAGGAGGAGTAGGAGGAGGAGGGAGGAGGAGGAGAAGGAGGAGGAGGATGAGGGAGGAGGAGGAGGATGAGGGAGGAGGAGGAGGAGGATGAGGGAGGAGGAGGAGGAGGAGGAGGAGGAGGAGGGAGGAGGAGGAGGGAGGAGGAGGAGGAGTGAGAAGGAGGATGAGGAGGAGGAGGGAGGAGGAGGAGGAGGAGCGAGGAGGTGGCGGGAGGAGGAGGAGGAGGTGGAGGGAGGAGGAGGAGGAGAAGGGAGGATGAGGAGGAGAAGGGAGGAGGAGGATACTATTGAATGTCTGCATAAAATGACAACGAATCCAGGGTCATTGTAGACACCAAAGGCAGAAACCAAAGGCTAAGCTTCCGTCCATCAAATCACCTCTTAATAACAGTTTAAAATTACGATCAATAAACAAATTTAATTTGGGCGCAGCAACGCGCGCGCGGGGGGAACGCTAGTATTTCATGAAAAATTATCTATATGATCACTTTAATAAACTCAAGTAACGATCTCCTTTCTGAGCTTTTTCAAATACATGGTTTTGTCATGCCTTTTATTTTATTATTTATTTTCAGTTAAATGTGAAGAATACTTCAGTGTTCTAAATCTAGATTTTTTCTAGGGATTTTTAAATCATGTGGAATGTCGCTGAGGAAGAGTATGTTAACTTGGTGCATATGCGTAGAATGCATAATTGAACTGAATATAACGAAGTTTTGCCAATACTTGCTGTCGATTATCTTTTTTCTTTTCTACTTCAACTATTTTTATCATTCTATCATGAATACTGTTTGGAACAAAAGAAAAATTAACGCTAGCCGAATCTTTGCTCCACGTATACATTGTGAAATAAACATGTATATTGGAACTGAGGAGGGGACCTGAACATAAATCATTACCTCGATAACACGATGGTTTGTTCCAAACATTACGTGGTCAGCAGAGCAAGGCGTTATGGTATCTTGTTATTAGAGTGTTTTTGCAGCCAACATAAAACTGTAACTAAATTAGGCCTGGGCTGTAATCTAGAGTGAGCAAATGAAGACACTAACATAAATGGGACTGGGATTTTATGGAACGCTAATCAACTTCTGATATGAAACGTTGACTAATTTTTCATTTTTCCTTTTTAATTCGTAAATAGGTCAAGAATTAACTTAAGACAGTAAACTTCAAGGGGAAAACCCCGCGGTTCAGTAGTTTGATCCTTAAGAACTTGTCGTCAACACGTATAGAAAAGTAGATCTCTATGACGATGAACTAGGAATTTACCAATAATCATCCATCACAGGAGGCAGCAATCACCCATCTGTCAATGTAAGTAAATGCAATCATTCCTAAAACTGTGATTACCTCTCTGGTTCTGTCACTTCACGCACTGTTCTCAAGAAAACAGCCCTTCTGAGAGATCAGGCAAATTAAAAAATATCTTATAGAATTTGAGGCTAAAAACTAGAGTTTCTGATTCAAAATACTTGAAATCAATAATAATTAAACCTCGAATATCAGTCTAGCCTGATGAAATTTACGCTCTTTTCATGAGTAAAAAAACTTACGCTAGATTGATTAAATTTCATGTTGAATTTGAATCTAGAAAAGATAAATTAAAAATTCTGAAATAAAACAAGGAAATTGAGATGGATTAGTATGTTATAGCCACTTGGGATGAACAAGAATGATGTTTGGGGCAAGAAAAAATCATGTTATACAGATCAGCCAATGTAGCTTGATAAGAGGAAATTGGTATAATTTTGCGGTCCAGACGGACCATACCACATGTTCCTGTGACCATGTAGAGGCATGAAAAACCATGATGGCTATCTCGGAACGGTAGCTTTTAATATTTTTTAAAAATGTGTTATAAGTTTCGTCTGGTCTGCAAAATTATACCAAAAAGCCGTCTGGCACATGGGATATGAGGAGAAACTTCTCTATAGTTGCCACGTTCCAACAGGTTGAGCTACGAGACCTCTCTGACTATGAGAGTTTTTCTTGAACATAACACACCTACCTACCAGTTTTCAGACAACCAGAAAAACAAGTATTTGGTAACAAAATATTCGATTTTTATTCTCATATAAATATACTAAAGCTAGTTCCTGAAAAATGTCAGCTCTCTTTTTTACAATGCTCAGTGATGAACTTGAATATAAAATACTGCAAATTATCACACAATGGTTTATTATTTCTGTGTTAGATAGCCCTTCTACACAGATCATTGGTCTATAATTATTAAACCCCACATGTAATATATGATCAGAACATGGCGCATCGTGCCTCTGAGAAGGGTTCACACTTTTACAGTTCCAAGATCCCGCAATTGTACGCTTCACAGTAAAGATGTTTAAAAAACAGGGAAATGATGATTAAAGTAATTTTACGTTTGCACATGCACAGAATGAAGTAATGATTTGAGAAAAATGAAATTGGTAGGGTACAATCTACAGTCATGTTGAAATTAACATGGAATTAATTAAACCATTGTCCCCCAACTATTACCAAATTTGAGCGGGATTGGACGACTATATCACCTGATAATTCCAATATTGGCATTATATTAGATGATATTCACAAGGCAATTTTTATGTATTCCCGTATCACTATCTAGCAATATTTTATGTTATTTAAAGCTTGATCGTCTAATCACGGATCAGCTAGCAGCTCGTGATTTTTCTATCTTCTCGCATTTAGAAATTCGAAGGTTTTTTTCTTTGATGTTCAAGCCCTTAGGGAAAGTGAACTATTCAACGCACAGCGTTGCAGGTAGTTTTAACAGGGCCTCCACATGGGGGGGGGGGGGGGGGCAAGTGGGTACTGTTGCCCCGGGCCCAGGGGGGGCCCGGTCCGGTCCTGTATTTAGTGAATAAAGTATTTTAGAATTTTTAGGCCTACATAAAACAGAGTGTATTACACTTGACGGGCCCCGATCAGATTATATTTGATTTACTACACCAGACTGTTTCTCTTAAACAGTTGCGATGATTATGATGGCCCAAAATATTACTCTTTGCCCTTCACCGTCTTTACCAGTAAGTAGGCACTCGACTGAAGACTTGGGAGAGAGCATCCATGGGCCAAGAAAGGTTGAATTCCCTTGCCATTCTCAGCATTGAGCACAAGTTAGCATCCAAACTTGACTTTTCTAAGGTTATTAAAGAATTTTCACTTAAAAAGGCACGAATTTTTTAAGTGTTCTGTCTCGTATTTTTCAAATGCAAATACACTTTTCTTCTCTTCACTTTATTAGTTTTAAAATGTTTCATTTTATAAAACATGAAATTTTAGCCTATAACAGTTTTCTATATTTAAAAAGTTTTTCAAAATTACAATTACAGAATGCTATTATAACTCAACAAAACAAATTTCTCATTTTACTAATTCATATTTTTGATAGTTTTTCACTAAATAATTCTTGTATCTTTTGTTGTTATAAATCTAATTCTTTACTGCATAGCTTCATTACAAGTAGATAAACTGTAATAAAACAATTATATTTTTGTAGATTTTTATTTTTTTTTTTCCAAAATTAATAAATCTATTCTTTCAAACATAATCATTGTTTCAATTAATTTCTTCAGCCATCTTGTATACAGAGACTTTCGTTTTTAATCCGTCCATAACATTAAAATAAAGTTAATTGTATGTGTTGATTAATGATTAGGTATATGAAATTTAGTCAATCATAATTTCTGCCACAATCGTCCAATTGAGGAATGAGTAGATTGGAACTTTTCTGAATACGCCCTCTATTCACAAACAATTCTATTTAAAGTAGTTAAAATAAAAATCCTATAACTGATTGGATATATAATTTTTGTTTCAAGGTAATTTATGGCATTTTTATGGTCTTGTAATTGGTTGGCATTACTAGAGTATGAATACTTGAATTTTCAATTCTTAAGTTACACTTTACTTTTGATTAAATGTTGAATAAAACGTAGTGAAGTAGTAAGAGTTCAGCCCCTCAAGTGTTCTTATTCGATCACTGAACCTTGGTAGGAAGTATAAATGATTTTCGTTTGGTTAAAGAAGGTTTAATAGTTTTTTTTTTTTTTTAATAATTATCATAGCCATCTCTAGTAAAAGTGGCGCGACAAAAAAAAAAGGGGGGGGGGGGGGGGCGTGGCCAGAATCTGGTCCCGGGCCCGACTTGGGAGATGTGGCGGCCCTGAGTTTTAATAGATTCTTGGGTATTAAATTTATCATTGACAAGCAAAACATTATTACTGTTACTTGGAAAGTTTTTTGGATATCGATTTTTTAGTGTTCAGCCCTCTAATACAACCCTATAGGGTTGATAAAAATTGATGCCGAGCCTCTAGGACCCCAAATGTGATTTTTAACACAAGTTTCATATAGTTTGGTCTAGTATTTTCGGAGACAAGCCCAAATGGAGGATTTTTTCAATTCAATTCTTGGTTTTCTACGCATCTTGAAACGTAAACCAAAAAATTTTAGGGTGTGTGAAATTTTTTTTCTTGGTGG
Source organism: Adelphocoris suturalis (assembly GCA_030762985.1). NCBI lineage: Eukaryota > Metazoa > Arthropoda > Insecta > Hemiptera > Miridae > Adelphocoris > Adelphocoris suturalis. The sequence goes on from CM061048.1 coordinate 31,561,583, forward strand.
TTTACAAAGGTTCATTATTGAAAATAATAAACCAAAATGGAGACGTCAAAAAATGAACCTCGAGTTCAACTATTTACATAATTACATTTCGAATTACATCTGATTACGTTTGTTATAACTTGTTTACTGCTATTTTCAATTCACTTTCAGCATCGAACCAGTAATATCGGCCTTGGTTTGCAATTTGATGAAGGCAGAATCGCTTATATCATTACAGTTTTCAACGGTGAACCAACCGTTGATTGATCTAAATGGATCGGCTGTTTGTATATCAAGAGATTCCACTGAATTGGGAAGACTCAATCTGAAACGAAATGTTGAAGTTGGATTATTTAGTTTGAAAGTTTCCAGTAAAATAGGTAACTTTTTCTTCCCATTTTTTAAATATTTGTGCAAAAGTTAGTATCGAACCAACATATATCAGGTAGATCGGTAGCTTATAATAAGCAGCGTTATTTACCTCAAGGCATGTAGATAGGTTCTTTCTGGGTTTACATCTCTCCGACAACTGTAAGTGAAATCTCCTACCACAGTGTGGCCTAAATGAGCACAGTGAACTCTGAGTTGATGGCGGCGTCCAGTGATAGGTCTCAGAATCACTTTAGTGGCTGGGTATCCATCAAATACCCCACGTTCCAGGACGAGTAACCTAGTGACTGCAGGTCGTGGGTTAACACATGATTCTGGATCATCCAGAACTGTCATCCTGTGACTACCGTCCATTTCACTCTTCATCTCACCTAAAATTGATAAGACGAGCATGAGTTGAAATCTTGTTACTGTGGGGAGAATGGAACTCGAAAAAGCCTGACTCTATGGGAAACCAGAAGTAAACGGAGAAAAGTTAGACTAGTTTTGAAATGAATATAGATGACATCAGTGGCGTAATTTGAGGAGGGGCAGGGTGGGCAGAGCCCCCCCACGATCACAGAGGATGTAGAAGTTATTCTTGAAACGGATGCTGCGTGACAAAATAATTAATAATTTCACGTAACTAACGTCAGTAACAATTACGGTAAGTTCGAGAATGCAACCCGCAAAGCACGCCTGTTATGTGGGTCCAGTTACCTAGCAACATAGAACGCTCCTCCAAGGCTGGTTTCAGGGAGGGCCAAACGCCGTGGATAATATAATTGCCCATCCACCAGAAGCGAAATAACTACAGTGAAAATAATGGAATGCTGGATACTATAAAGTATGGACACTATAAACTATGGTGAAACTGTTGGGAAACTCGATCTAAATTAATGGTTGTTGCCAGACATGTTCTGTGGCAACGTGTGTTTACGTTAGAAATAAAAGATTCATTCGTTTGCTAAACTCGGACTTGTAAACCAACTTATTTATAATAGAGTTAAATAGAACATGGTGGCAGCGGTGTAAAGAAAAAGAAAAAAAAAAAATGCCGAAAAGTAAGACTCGCAGACAAGCAAGTGCGGACCGTGGAGATCAAGTCAATGAAACTTCTAGCTACGCCAACCGCAGTATCTCTCACATCCAGGTGGAGGGCCCTCGAGCTTTTTCGTTTGTTGCTGCTGAATGGCCTGCATGGAGACGCCGATATGAACGGTTTCGGATAGCCTCTGGTGTTTCAGATGAGTCAATGGAGAGACAAGTATGTAATCTAATTTACACTATGGGCGAGAAAGCGGATGAGATATATTTGTCTTTCAATTTAGATGAAGAAGAGGTCATAGATTATAAGTTAGTAATTGATAAATTCGAAGAATACTTTATCCCCAAAAGGAATCTGATTTTCGAAAGGGCTAAATTTTTGAGGAGGCGCCAACAAGATGGTGAAAAGGTAGAAGAATTCATTACTTCTTTACATGCACTTTCAAAAACGTGTGATTGGGGCAACCTTCATGACAACATGATTCTCCTTGTTTTAATATTAGGTATTCAAGATGAGAAGTTAAGTACCAAGTTGCAACTAGACTCCGAGATGACATTAGAAAAAGCTGTGAACATGATACGCTACACAGACTTAGTTACCGCTCAATCATTAGAATTGAAAACTTCAAGTTCAATCAAAGTAGATGCCTTGACTAAACCTAGTTCTAGCACTAATAAATATAATGAACGAAGAGATAACTTCCCAAGTCAGGTTTCCAAGGTTCGTGGAATAGAACTTCCAAATCAATGTAGGTGGTGTGGTAGGAAACCTTCTCACCCCCGGCACTCTTGTCCTGCTAAGTTATCAATTTGTGGGGCCTGCAAAATTCGTGGACATTTTGCTGCAATGTGCCGTTCGAGGAAACTTGATGAATTGGTAACAACAGAATCATCATGCGACGTGGATGTCAAGATTGATTCTTTAGATACAGTTACACCAAAAGGCCAAAGCTTTTTCATTGGTAATATAAGAAACAGTGATACACCTTCAAAAGCTTGGATTGCCGAGATTTCGTTTAATGGTAGGCCAGTTAATTTTAAAATAGACACTGGAGCAGACGTTTCAGTAATACCTCTGAAAATCATACGTGACATCTCTAATATTGTTCCAACTTCGATTAGTCTTTTTGGGCCCAATAAAACAAAAATAGAAACACATGGTGTTATAAAAGCTACCTTGGAATACAAAAATAAAATTGTTCACCAACCAGTTTATGTTGTAAAAGATGTTGACATCACATTATTAGGAAGACCAGCCATCGAAGGCCTCAACATGGTCTCATTCGTTTCAGAAATATCCGTACCCAGACCGTCTACCTCACCTGACTTTTACCAGCAATTCAAGGAGATTTTTACTGGTTTAGGAACAATATCTGAGCCATACACCATTGAAATGAAGGGAGGTTCAAAACCCTATGCCATCACCTCTCCACGCTCTGTACCTCTTCCTCTTTTAAAAAGCAGTTCAGGAAGAATTGAACTATATGGTCACTAGTGGGGTTATTTCTCCAGTAAACCATGCCACGGATTGGTGCTCCCCAATGGTGGTAGTACCAAAATCCTCTGGGAAAGTAAGAATATGTGTAGATTTAACCAAACTCAATGAGAGTGTGAAACGGCCATACCATCCCATACCTAAGGTTGAGACTTCTCTTAGTGCTATGTCTGGAGCAAAATTTTTCTCAAAAATAGATGCCAATTCTGGATTTTGGCAGATTCCACTAGCGGATTGTAGTCAGGACCTCACAACATCATTAAATAATTATTAAATAATTATTATATATATTTATATATATATAATATATATAATATATTATATATATAAATAAATATTTATGGTTGTTCACAACCTTTCTCACTCCTTTCGGTCGTTATAAATTTTTGAAACTTCCCTTTGGGATTTCCTCAGCCCCAGAACATTTTCAAAAATGTATGAATAAAATTCTGGATGGGCAATCCAACGTATCCGTTCACATGGACGACGTTTTGATTTGGGGTAAAACGCGTGAAGAGCACGACCAAATTGTGTGTAAAGTTCTGAACAAAATCAAAGAGGCAGGTATGACCTTGAACAAAGACAAAACGGTTTTCGGGAAACAATCAATAACATTTTTAGGACACCTTATTTCTTCTGAAGGTATTTCTCCTGACAAAGAGAAAATCTCAGCAATATGTCAAATGAAGGAGCCTACGAATTCTAAAGAATTGATGAGGTTCCTGGGAATGATTAACTTCCTGGCAAAGTTTATCCCTCGAAAATCTGAAACTATTCAGCCACTGAACGCGTTGTTGAAGTCAAATACTTATTGGTTATGGGGAGATGCTCAGCAGAAAGCTTTTGACACGATTAAAAAACAGCTAGCTGAGGCTCCATGCTTAGCCTCTTATGATGTCGACCAAGAGACAAAGATATCTTGCGATTCCTCCCTTCAGGGGATGGGAGCTGTTCTTTTACAAAAACAGGGTGATGGTTCTGAGCGCCCTGTTGCATATGCTTCCCGATCCTTATTTCCAGCTGAGAAGAACTACGCCAATATTGAAAGAGAAGCAATGGCAGTCGCTTGGGCTTGTGATAAGTTCCGCGATTATATAATAGGCAAAAGGTTCGTTATAGAGACCGATCATAAACCTTTATTACAATTGCTCAAAACAAAACACCTGGATGATCTTTCACCTAGGATACAACGAATAAGAATGCGGTTGATGAGGTTCGATTATTCCATTGTCTATGTACCAGGGAAACATTTGATTATCGCCGATACCCTTTCAAGGGCCCCACAGAAGCACCTCGGTCAAACGCAAGATCAGGAATTGCACGAAGAAAATCAGGCATTCATTCAATTAGTCATTGCTTCCATAGATTTGACTGATGATAACCTTGCATCTATTCTGGAAGCACAAAAGCGAGATCCCGCTTGTGCCGAACTGTCCAAGGCAATTATTGGTGGGTGGCCTAGAAAACAAGACATATCACCTCTATTGAAACCTTTTTTTTCAGTGAAAGATGAAATGAGTCTGAGCAACGAAATCATTTTGCGGGGGTCTCGAATCGTTGTTCCTGAGGGTCAACGTGTTGCGATGTTGGCAGAACTTCATAAGGGCCATATGGGTATCACCAAGTGCCGGTTACGGGCCAAGACAAGTGTCTGGTGGCCCGGAATTTCAAAAGAAATAGAGGCGTACATAAGAAAATGTCCGATTTGTATTCAAAGTTCTATTAATTGTCATGAGCCCTTGATGCCGACAGATTTCCCAGATAGACCATGGAAATTATTAGCCCTAGATCTTTTCAAACTTGAGAACAAATGGTTTGTAACACTGACAGACTATTTCTCGCGTTATTTTGAAATAGGTGAACTGCGTTCTCTAACAGCTTCAGAAGTAATCTTGAAATGCAAAGCTTTCATGTCCCGCCATGGGTTGCCTGAAGAAATTCGTACGGATAGTGGATCACAATTCCAGGGAAATTCGGATTTTCAGCGTTTTGCGCAGGAATACAAGTTCAAATTGACTACTAGTAGCCCCAACTTTTCTCAAAGTAATGGGGCTGCAGAAGCAGCAGTAAAAATCGCAAAAATGATTTTGAAAAAGAACAAAGAAGACCCTTACATGGCCCTACTTGCATATCGCACAACTCCTCTTTCTAATGGAGTAAGTCCTGCTGAACTACTTATGAACAGAAGACTACGATGTACGCTTCCCCAGGTCCCTGACATGCTACAAGAATGTCCAGATTTAAGCCTACTAAACCATCGAGAGGAGGAATATCGGAAAAAATACAAAGATAATTACGACAGACGACATCGAGTCAAAGAGTTGAAGCCTTTGGCGGTTGGAGACCATGTATGGATCACAGATCTCAGACGACATGGTAAAGTGATTGAGATTAGAGAGGAACCACGATCATACACCGTAGAGACGGAAAAGAGAATTGTTAGAAGGAACAGATTTCATATCAAACCTGCTCCTTACCTGAATACATCACCGACGAACAGGGATTCATCGGAAGATGAAAGAGTTCTGCGCCAGGACGTATCAACAAGCACAGAAACAGAAGTTCAATCCCCTACACGAATTAGACGACCTCCAGCTCGGTACAGATCCATTTGAGAGGGAGATGTTGGGAAACTCGATCTAAATTAATGGTCGTTGCCAGACATGTTCTGTGGCAACGTGTGTTTACGTTAGAAATAAAAGATTCATTCGTTTGCTAAACTCGGACTTGTAAACCAACTTATTTATAATAGAGTTAAATAGAACAGAAACTACTTCACCCTTCTACTTCTTTTTGGGCTCGCATGGGGCTTGCCCATCCTCATTTCCCTCTGGAAGCCATAAGTCATTTTGCCCCTCTCTCACTACACCTAACTTTCCCCACCTTTACAGCCCTCCGATTCACGTTCGATTGATCGATTCAATGCAGTAGCATCGATTGCGTCCTTCTTTCCATCAATAAGTTTTCTAACTCATAAAAGTCTTCAATATTGTCCTTGATTTTTGGTATGAGTCCCAGTAGAAGTAGGTAAGTAGCGGTAAAATAACATTAATAGAATCTTACACGGACTAAAACATGTCTGTGCTGTGGTGATTGAAATATCCATAGTCGAATGGAAACGATTGAAACAATCGATATCTGAACCAACCGATAAATGATTGTACCATAACCTTCAAGCCGGCTTGAAAAAGGCTATGTTTACCTTTTGTGATGTCTCTCTCGTCGATGTTCAATGCCCTGTATCCTGTATTTTATTTCGTGGTAATTGGCGTACAATGTGTAACATAAAATAAATCGTAATCAGTGTAAAAGTGAGTGCTAAAGTTACGAGTTATGAACCCCTTGGAGAGATACATCCTCATAGGTATACAAACACGATTGGATTGGAAGCGGTAAGTCAATTATAAGTCTAGTGCTCCCAAGTTCATGAGAATTTTCATATAGCTAGACAGATTTAGTTTGGTAAGAATGTTTTTTTTTTTTGTGTCCACCAAGAGAAGTGTGCCTGCTCTTCCCTATTTATTTCCCTACATGATTACATTCATTTTCTCTTGGTTCATAGGTAGGTATAATATCTCGGTACATAGGTACGTAAGACTCAAATTCAAATTAATTCTAAAGTGATTGTTTTCGCTCTTTCATTTTTCAATAATGAACCTTTGTAATCGACTAACCTTGTAACCTTTAAGTGGGACACCCTTTATAGGTGCTACAATGCCCTCTTTGTGACTAGTAGTACCCACCATAGGTACATATACGATAGTTACATATATATATATATATATATATATATATATATATATATATATATATATATATATATATATATATATATATATATAAATTTTTACTGTTGTTGTTGCCCCTCCATGATAAACGGCTTTGCTACGCCACTGGATGACATAGCCAAATATAGCTGCAGTAATGTCAGATGGTGATGTTGGAAGCTTCAGAATAGGTATGATTGGGAAGGGATGAAAATATATACTACATTATTCATGAAACATCCTGCACACCAAATAGTATATGAAGAGTGCTAGATAGCCAGCAGGGCCTTACCAATTGGCAGATTGATTTCAATAAGTTCAGCACTGACATGTCCCCTTAGTAAGGCTACATAATATTTTGAAGCTAGACGGTGTTCGAAAGCAGTGGCTGCAGCAGAACTTGCTCGTTTGCTGAGACCGATCACAATGACACCGCTTGTTACGTAGTCCAGGCGATGGACAAAATGGAAGCTATGACGGAGTGAAGGATTCACAAGCCAAGGAAATTCGTGGCACAAGGACACATGAAGTGAAGACTAAAACAGATATAAAAGAGTATCAAGTACAGAAACAGAGAAAACTGAATATACCTAATATAGATTAGTTAACTGATTGATTTGTTATGTTAAATACATAATTCAGCATTGTATGAAAATATTTTTGCAAATATGCTAATGCTGGGGTACGTATGTGGTACACCATTTGCTTCAATGTTTCCATCTTAGGTCGATGCTGAATTCTAAATAACTGAATCATGCTCAATATGGGGCTAGTGCCTCTCAAATATTCAGGAGAAATTAATAACTCTTCCTAGTAAGTTATTTCAAATTCCGTTATGGGAAGAAACTTACCGTAACTTTAGGGTCATTGCTATTGATTAGGAGATCAGGATCTTTGTTGATAACGATGAAATTGTCACTTAGATGCAGAACTCTCAATGGTTTGAATACCCCGTTGGTTTTTAGAAGTCTTTTTCTAATAGCTGTAGCCAAATTGTGGCAAAATATGAACAAACTGACCCATCTAACCACAAGCGACGAATCTGGCTCGAACATCATCATCTCGAAGAGCAATACGCAAAAATTTCACAAATATGATTAGAAACATGAGAGTAAATCAGAGAGGAAAATACTATAGGTTTAGCACGAATATTGCCAGTAATTTCAGAAAATCAAACAGAATGGTTGTTATCAAAATAAACAAACAAGGATAAGGTGTAGATGTGCATTTCCAATTTCGATGCCTTCAATGAAGTCCTGGTGGGTATAAGTGTATTTTTTCTCGCTCACCAAGTAAATACCAAGTTGAGAAACGACTTTTTCTTTAAATTTACTTACTATTCACCTAATTAACTTACTAGAACAAAAATAAGTTTACTATTTTGTGGTTGTAAATATGGGCAAAGTATCAAACGGTGGGGGTTAGGATCCATAGGGTGCATGTACACAAAATGGCAGAACCCACTTACCGATCACCTTACTGTCAGATACCACTGTTCTGGAAGCTCAGGTCCATTAATTTTAGTTCCATGTTTTCTTGATACGCCCAGTTCAGCCAGGGAAAAAGGGGAATACGAACCTCTCACCACGTGAAAATTGAAGGGAGAGTATCGGGAGAACCATTAATCTCGAGCTGTTATTTGAAGAGTCCGCTAGTAGCGCTTTATCCGTTCTATTTGAAGAACGACATGAGATCAGTTCACGTTCGGTGTACTTGTGTGTGAGGAACAGTAGTTTCACGTTCACCCCAGATATTTGTTGTGCTAGATGGGGACTCCCTAATTTGCCAATCTCATTAAAATAAGGTGAGATTGATGGCAGTAACGTTTCGTCATAAATAACAGTCCAGAATGTAACAATACATTACAAAAAATGCCTTTCTGTCCTCAAATTGTTTTTTCCTAATTACACCCCAATGTTTCTCTCCAGGAACTTGGGCTTCTTCAGGAAGATGAAAATTCAAAATTCTAAAATATCTACTTATTATACTTTTTCTTTTTGTGATAAAAATCGAATATAAAGTTATGAGTCTATAAAAATCAAATTTCATAAACTTTTTATTGTACAAATTTTATGAACAATTTTAATAAAAACCTCATATTCGATTTTTTACCACAAAAAGAAAACTATAGGTAAGTAAGTAGATATTTTGAAATTTTGAATTTTCAAAAGAAGAAGCCCCAGTCTTTTGGGAGAAACAGTAGGGTTTAATTTAAAAAAGTTTTAATGACAGAAAGGCCTTTCTAGTAAAGTATTGATGACTGTCTCAGCAAATTTAATTAATGTACTTTCTGAAATACTGGGTATAATTTTTTGATATCAATAATAATTCCTAGACCCTGCCACATAGCCGAGCGGTGACAAGTAACTGTTTCAATCCGTTCTTCAGGTAGAACGGATTTGTCAGCGCTACTAGCGGATTCTTCCGAAAACAGCTCAAGATTAATGGTTCTCCCGATCATTTTCTAAAATTCAGCTGTGTGTGTGTGTAGTGTGTAGAAGTGTAGGTACTGTGCTGGGAAATGTGTCGTGAAATGTCAATTTGTAGTGGCTTTGTATATCTGTCGGTTCCTGTTTATTCTTAGTATTCCTGAGTTAGATGTAGAATTTATCTAATGTCCGTTTACCACGACGAAATTGAAATTGAAGACTTCGAATACGACGAGTCGGACGAAACATATTATTATCCCTGCCCTTGCGGTGATAGATTTCAAATCACTAAGGTGGAGTATGCATGCTAATTTTAACACCAACTTACCCTCATCATTCGATAATAATTTTTTTTTTCCTAGAATCAAAAAGGATTCCTGGAATCCTAAGTTTCTTTAGTGCAACAATCAAAACATACATCTAATGATAGATGCATAACAACCAAGTTTTCTACTTTGTGGAAGTTGTTGCGACATTTATTTCAGTTGCTTCCTACCATAGTTTCCTACATATATGTTACACCTCTTTTACGCAGTGAACATTCAGTTCAGGAAGCCCGGATTCCGCTATGATACCTACCCTATTTTTGGTAGATGAAACTGTGTAGTAGAAACTTACCTATTGGCAGAATTCTGCCTGCCATGATTGGCAACTGGCAAGAAATCCGCTGTGCCTGAAATGAGTTATTGATCAAGCCGGTTGTTAACAATTTTTTCATGTAGGTACGTAGTGAGTTCAGCGACAAATGCACATTAGAACTCGCCTCTATTGGAACGAAGCTGTTTCAAAAAATTTAATCGGAGTAGCAACGTTAGTTGAAACTGAACCCTATAGAAATTCCTCTTTTGTTGTCAGTGCTCTGATTGTTGTTAGTTTCGAATAATATAGGTTTACTGAAGTTTCCTCTTTTTTATTATGTAATTGATACCTAATTCATGCTATATAAAAGTAGGTTTGCCTAGGTGAATCTTTCTTCAACAGAAATTACGATTAGGCACTGATTGTATATGTAAATTAAAAATAAAATATGAATCATCCACATCTATTTCATGATTATAATCCAAAAATCAAAAGAGGTCACTATAGTCTTTTGGTCTGTTTTACATCAACATCGTTGTTAAATGTTGGTATGGACTTACTGGATGAAAAGTTATTACCTATGTACACATTTTATAAAGCTGTTATCATCAAGGTGACTCATGAAGCTTCATAATCTATATCATATCGGTGTATATTCCAGGAAGAACTAGCTGCTGGGGAAGAGGTAGCAACATGCCCTAGTTGTTCGTTGATAGTCAAAGTTATTTACGACATTGTGAGTATTTATTCAATTAACAACTATATTTATACATTATGTAATGTTTAATGAATGTTTTTGAGAATTGATACAAGGTGTGGTTGGAGATGGGGCACCATACCATTCGTCCACTTCCATATTCGTCTGGCCATCATTGGAACCAGAATTGAAAAATTGAGAACTCTGGGTCAGTTTTACAAATGTATACCTACCACCAAACCTCCTAGTAACTGATTCGCGAATCAGCTTTATCAACGTTTAGCAGTCCTGCCTATGTACCTACTCGTAGATTCAATTTCAAAGATAACAATAAATAACTAAATAAATGAAAAAGATTTAAAAAAAGTATAGTGTATTTAAAAAAATCATTGCCTGAAATTGATAGGTAGGTAGCTATTTAAGTGTGTGGAAGAAAAAAAAAAGCAGCTTCTGAGATAGAATTATCACATCGCGAAATTAATAGATTTACAGTATAATTGTATAATTACATTTTTTTGTACATACATTTTCATATTACTGTTATTGTACGAATTATGGGTGAATTTTATAAGAAGGATTATCGTTTCGAAGTGGTATAATGACAATGAAAAGGTCAGGAGGCCCAATTTTTTGAAAAAAGTGTTACGTGAGCCCTGGCGATGTGCCTAGGAAGGGGACAGATTTCACTCTTGGGGTGCCACCAGGTTCGCTGCGTGGTGTCATTCCCTAAGCTGTAGACCTAAACCACAGCAATAGTAAATTCTCTTCATCTCAATGGTGCTACCTGACTATTCGTTCATGTATCGGGCCATGTTGTGGTAACTCTTCACAGATGGAAGTTGCATATACTGCTCCACTACTTACTCTCGAATTATATTTTTTCCACAGCCCCATCTAGAAATTAATGACAGCAAATTTTGTATCGGTTGTCGTTGTACAAGAGAAACTTTGGAGGTCGGTACCTGCATATCACGAGAGTCATAGATAATGGCGCTTTCCTCTTGTGGTCTAAAGAAAAAAATCATCACATAACGTATTTTGACCAACTGTTGCTAACAAAGTTGCCTCTTTGGCTGATACTTCTATCACTTACCCATTCAAGTCCCTACCTACAACCAAAACATTGGGTAAAGTAAGGAAAACCTGATGGTGAAGTTAGGCTGGTTACTCATCGTATAAAGAAAAGTAGGTATGATTTGGTCCACAATGCACACATACCCACTTCAGTTCAATTCAGCTTTATCGAGTAAATACTTCAAGAGCGAATGTTGTATTGATAAACAGCACCTCACTTGCTAATCTGCCATTAACGATGGGCGTTAGTACCTAATAAATCTAATTAAAATTAAACCAGTTCATGGGAAATTCAATGACTCATGGTTATGTTTTCGGGTATTGTTTGTGCTTGAGTCGATGAGGTAACTCGGCTGATCAGGGTGATCTTATTTGAAAACACAATATTGTTTGTTTATATAAAGGTTTAGCCATAATTTTTTCACTTGGTTAATGAAGCACGTAGTAAACCACAACTCTGATGTTTACTTTCAGTATAATGTGTGATAATTAACAAGTCACGTTATTATACATCGAGGACTGTTATTAATTACTTTGCGTGTAGCAACGTAAGATTAAATTGATATGTTTCCAACGAGTGGTGAGTCATTTCAGTTGAATGAAAACTGACGGAGTTACATTACTCTAGGACGGCTCAGTTGTAAGTGGAAATGATTGTAAATTATAGAAAAGGTCGGTGCTGCGAATTTCAGACTGATCCCCAGCCTAAAAACCTATTCATGTTACCGACCCTTAACTTGTAGGAGTTTGGTACCTGAGTGGAGTAGGTCGGAACTGTTCTGAACTAGTTCTATGTTCCTAGATATTCTTCAGAATAGTTGTTCTGGGGTAATGTTAAAAGCTTTTTGTTAAAAGCCTTCTAGTTCTTCCTTTCACGCTTTTTCGTTTGTTACATCTTTTCATCCTTTTGCTTAAAACTTCTTCCAGCCAGTAATTTTATTTTATTCTATTTATTTTCTTAGTGAAATGGCACATTAATTTCAATCAATTCTCTTAGTTTTTGTCCCTATTCACCCTCTTGTCTCTAACTTATACCTGTTTACAATGAAATAGTGATGCAGTTTCATTCGAATCTAATTAAAATTTAATTGCGTATTCTCTTATTGTAGAGGATTAGGATGGATTTCTATATTCGGCAGTTGACTGGGGAGGTAGCTAAAGCAGTGTTAGCCCTTACTTTCAATGAGGTTCTTAGTTAATATGAGCTTACCTACTAAATGTTTGTTTGTGCAGGAAAAATTCAGAATTGAAAGCGAGGAAATCGTCCTTAGTTCCAACAAAAGCGAAGGTCTCAAGGAAACAGCTTGACAATGGGTGGTCGAGGTAGAGGTCGAGCAGCCCTATCTTTCAATGTCGAAGCTCTGGGGATAGCACCTGGTGAAGCTCTTCCCGGTCCCCAAGTGCAACCTCCTCCAGTGTACCCCATCTTGGAGACCACGCCCGCTCCTCTTCAGCCTAATTTAGAAATGATGAACCGCCTAAGGTTCAAATTAGATTATCTCAACTACTATTCAAGGTGAGTTCCATAAACAGGTTCGAAACATGTGGTTGCATCATATCAGTTTCCGATCTTATGAATTTGACATATCCCTGTGGGGGCTGGGGCATTTTACATTTACATACAAACTGGAATTCCTGCAAATAATGCGTGATAATGGTGATTATCAAAATCTGTAATTGAGCACATTGCTAGAAAAATCTGTGGAAATTTATGTAATGGTATACAATTTTCTTTCTTTGGTTCTTACGTTTTGTAATTTGTGAAAAAACACGTAGAGGAAATGTTGCAAGTTATTGCAGGGATTTATAATTTTCGTGTGTAAATAAACTTTCCGCATTAATCGGTGTTTTCCCAGTTCAATTGATATCTAGTTCGTAATAGTCTAGTTGATATTGCAGTACATGAGACTACTCTCTCATCAACATCCGTTTAGCTGACAGAGGACCGCCATTGCTCCCAATTGCACGAGGATGTCATTCCCTTCTTCAGGATGATTCTTGCGCTGAGCTTGGTGAAGTGTGTGCCCGTGATTTTCCAACCATTTGCCTCTTGTGGTCTTGATATTGTTTCTGACTTCATTCGTACCGTTCGTCACAAATCATTTTGGCTTGTTTGAACCTTATACTAAATTCCTAAGGCAAAATTATCATGACAAATGATGTAAAGGCTGGAAGTGTATTATGAAGCTTCAATCATTAATACAAAAAGTCGGTGTCTCATTCTTTGTACAAGGAATAAAAGGGTATTTATTTATAATATTTCACATTAGAGGTGAATCTGGATTTTAATTCATTTCAATTAGGTAAGTACCCGAAGCTTGTTTTGCTGAACCCTTATCCTACCAAAAATTTTGGTCTCAGTCGCATTTTAAAGACAGATTTTTTTTAATGTGAAGTAAATTGATTAGTAAATACACTATTTTCTTGAAAATATCTGGGCATAAAGACAGATGAAGAGATTGGAAGGTATGTGAAGGGATTACGATTGAGGAGGTCCATGCAAAACGGCATACTTGGCTAAAGTTCCTTTTGAGAAAAAGGGCTCTAAAGATTTACAACATTCAATTACTTGAAGGTAGTTGCAGGGGGCAGTTTTCTTCACACACTAATATTAGGAACTCATAATAAATTAGTTTGGAATATTCACGGAAGCCACCATTCACACATGGATAAGAAACATCAGCCGGGCTGTAGTGAAATTAATATCATTCAGAATCTTATTTCTCTCTTAGTTATAGTAGTCAGGAACACCCAGGTCTTGCTGCTTCAAAAATATTTGATATTTAATCTACTTTTACTAGTTGGAAAAGCTATATTTAATCTCAAACTGCGTTTTAAAGGTTCAAGAATGATTTATGTGATAAGGATTCAACACTTGGCTCCAAGAGGAAAGTGACTGGCGAGGCAGCCAAAACCAAACAGCTGCCTCTCGAGTTCCGCTGGGAATTTTTCCCAGCGGAATTAAGACCCAATGCACCGAGAAGAGTGAAAATACCCAAGGATACTCTCGCAGGCCCTTCTAACAGAAAGCCCGCAAATATCGATGATGTGTAAGTTGTTTTGATTTGTTCTGTCTCTTGTTATATGTTGAGCAATAATAGTTAGTACTTAAATGTAGAGTGGAATGGTTGAATCAGTTAGTTTTATATCTCCAATCAGCTTACGCCATTACTCATTGATAAAAATTTGTGTTCAATTCAGAGCAGTAGTTAATGAGAGAAAGTCATTTGCTGGGTGGGATCAATGAAAGGAGGATGTTTAAAGTTAAAAAATAAATAAATAAGGCTTTTCCTTATCAACCCGAGGAAGGGATGGACGCATCTGCTTCTGTGATCTTTCATGAGAACTTCTCTGGGCCTGTAGCACATAGATACGCTCTTGTGGCTGGCAGTTAGTCACCTCGAACCAAGGTATCTCAACTATTAAGCACTGTTCAGCGGATTCCAATATGGTTGGTTGAAATGGGTAAATGAGAGGGATATGTAAAATTACGTTAATCTGATATCCCGGAGGTGTAGCTAAGCCATGTTTCAGTGTATAAGTTGTCCTTCAGTACCTGGTCATTTGATTAATCACAATTTTATTTTGCATAAATCTGGATTATGTTTGCTAAAAAGAGAATCAGGTCATGAATTCATTATAGACTTGTAATTCATTCATGACGGTGCAACTCTCTTCCTGTCTACATCCTTTTCAAAAGGGTTTGAATAACGTTGCACTGGTTATTAGAGAGTTTTTGTTCCTCCCGTAATTTTCTACCCGTGTACGCGAAAAGACTGAAATACCAACTGCGCATGCGCGAATCTTCACGTCAACATGTAGAACTACGCGTGTACGGGAAAAAGGCCTGTCTACGCGTTGGCAGGAAAAATGCTTTTGTTGGAATCTCGGCCTACGGTTAGTCATCATAGCCTGCCACAGTTACCACAGTTGCCGGTAACCACAGTGTGACCAAGGTAACCGCAGTTACGCAGTTACCAGCAAAGGTAACCACAGTGTGGTCAACGAGTCACACGTTGGTTGGTCAACGAGTCGAGACGTTTTAGTGAAGTGCTCCGCTACTAAATTCAGCCATTTAAGGTACGTAAGCAAAAAATTTATTTATAATTTATGTATTTATGAATAATTATAAAGCAATTAATTATTTAAATAAGAATAGGTTGTACGAAAAGAATACGAAACAGCTTCTGAAACACTTAAAGAGACGTTAACGTGACGTTAGCGTTTGGTTTTTCACGTATACGTGTAGAAATACGCGTAAAAATCACGTGAAGAGCTGCTTGCTCTAGACGCTGCTCTACGCGTCAACGGGAGAAAATCTTACAGGAAGAACAAAAACTCTCTATTATCAACACTTGAAACTCGAATCATAATTAATAATTTGTTTGATTATTGAACAAAACAATTTTATTCTTTGTATTACATTTAGATGTTAGGCATTCATAGGTAGTTATACATTTTTCCGCATTTCATTTTTTTTTTTGTTTCTTTTGAGTTTTTTAGAAGAAAGGCTCCGTCATCTAACTCTAGACTCCTTAATTCCTTGCGAGTCCCCCTAAGCTGCAAGGAAACAGCGCGTATAACCGAAAATTGCAGTTTTACCTGCGTTCACCCCAGTGTTTGTGATTGGGGTTGGTCCCTCTTTGTTGACAGTGTATTTGCTACACGTTTTGTCAATGCGTCTAACTCCTTATGGGTGGCTCCATCGCACGATACAGTGAGGGGGGTAAAGGAGCCACACACACCCTCGGCTGCCTGACGAATGGTTGACGTGTTTCCCTTGTTGATACCTTGCGTCACCCCTTTTCGCTCCAAAATTCGTTCCTCACACCATCAATCTCGTCAATATTGGTCAAAAATGAGAATTATATTATTAAATAAAAAATTATAATAAAGAAACACACAAAAAAACAGATAACTAAAAAAAAAATTGGTTAATTCTTCACTCCTCTACAGGCTGGCAGCTCTCGAAAAAGCTGAAGCAAACCGGACTGTGATCAAAACAGAAAAGGAAGATGCCGACGAAAATAATAAAAATGACGAAGAGCAGGATGAAGAAGTTTATGATGATTCTGATCAGGTAATTGCCATAGCTGAGTTTCAGTTATTGCTATGATTTTTCGCCAGGTCCATAAGTTCGAGCCTTAACAACTAGCAACTTTTTTTGGATTACTGGAATTGATCTCACGAATACGACAGGTCTTAACAGGCGAACAGCAACGTTAGAAAGGTTTTGCCTACTGAGGAAGTGGGCATCCTCTTTTGAGTATAAATTATATGGAGGGCTCTTGCTCTGATTTAAACCCTGTTTTCTGTCAAAAGATACGTGCCACTGGCGTCATGCAAGTCCTCAGAAATAAGGCGACATCAATCAGCTGATGTTTCGAAGTTCCAGTAGGTACTTAATAGGTATCTAGTATAAAAATTTGTTTGTTGGTTGAAGGGGATGTGATTTTTGAGTTAGAAACTTACGTATGACGTCCGAATAAAATAAAATGATATTACGGTGTTTGAGGAGCGGACAGATTTCTCTGTTAATTTCACTGTGAAAGCATGTTCTTGGGTAACAGTTCTTTCAATTTTTAGCCATGGGCAACTGAAAAGTTGAACCTAGAAATGTCCCTACTGTTATATCAATGCCCTCCCTACATCACCCATACACTGAACAGATTTCATAGCTTAGAGTAAGTAGTTGTGATTGTTTAGAGAGTAAGTGAATGAGGTGTTTCCACTTTGTTATTTGATTTGAAACGGAGGGTGCTTGGGGGGACGCATAATGGGGCTCCAAACTAACAAGTAACAAGGTTTGCCACCAGGAGTGCTTGCGAAGGACTTAAGAACAAGGTGGTTGACATGACTTTCCCTTCGTTGATACCTTGCGTCACCCCTTTTCGCTCTACAATTTGTTCCTCACACCATCAATCTCGTCAATATTGGTCAAAAATGAGAATTATGTTATTAAATTATTAAATAAATAATTATAATAGAGAAACACACAAACAAAACAGAAAACTGGCAAAAATCAAAAGTAACTTGTATTTATCTCGACTGCCCTTATAGGAAAAGAAGAGCAAATCGGTAAAGTCCTTGTTTACGTGCTGCACTCTACCTCAAGCTTCTCATGTTCGGTACCTACGGTTTGACTACTCAACCACCACTAATCTCTCCATATTATTTATGCTCAAAGGCCTTATCTCAGGAGTTAGATTAGCTACCGTAGCTTTTGCTTGAAAAGGACTAACTCCAATGCACAGTCTACCACGTTGACTGCCTCTCCAAAAACCAAACTTATCAAGGGCCTGAAAGGAAGGCCACATCCTTCATATACTACCGAAGAGTAATATTCAACTTGGAATCGATTTTTAAGTCCTCAATTGACTCCGCCAGCGACCGATATTCGGACGTAGGTCGCTCCGTCTTAAGGACGTTGTTTGGTTACCTGTCCATCGAGACGCACCATGAGAAAACCGGTTTGATGACCTGTACATCGAGAGCAGTGAACGTGCTACCCAAAATGATCGATTTCACTGCTGGTAAATGCAACTAAACAAATGATTGATTTTATAGGACATCTTTAAAAGTTCCTACCACAAATTTAGTTTTTCATCACTTACACTTCCAGGGATTTTCTCCTTAAATTCAGATTTTCTCAGTTGTTTGTGTCTGCCCTTCTGTCCGCTGCTTCCCACAATGGGAGGTTGAAATACTTGTTTAATCACGGAAATAAAAGGAATGAGATGTAATAACCCACATAATAGTGGGTTATCTAACTGATATGAATTTCACCAAAATAATTCAAGTTGTGTGGTAGTAAATTTTTAAAAAAGTCGCATTTTTATTGATATTTTTTTCACCAATTGTGGTTTATTCTTTCATTAGTAGTCCTAAGAGCTGACTTTTATACTTCTTGAAATGAGATCTACGGATGTGTTTCATACAGAAGTTATTGCTATTCTGAATCGTTGTGAGCTTACATTGAAAGTTTTTTGTGTGTAAACATTTAATTTCATTTGTGAAAACGTTAATTTAATATATTTATGTATAATATAGTCGTTTTTGGAGAGATTCGTGCTCTGAGGGTCCTGACGTGGATTTTTAAGCGATTTTTTTCTTCTCACAACGTTATTATCACGTGAGGGTGAATCCATCCTTGAAGTGCATACTTTAGTGGTTTAAAGCTCCAAAATGGATTACAGAAATTATTTTTATAGTTGAACGGGTAAATTTAGAAGTCAGAAGATGTTTAATACCTCTGCCACACCTAAAATCTCTTAATCTTTCTAAAAATTATTGTTATGACGAACAGACTATGCTTAAGACACGAATACTTATTGAAAAATGTTTAAAACCTCGTACCAATTTCTCTTCTCTTTTCTAGTTAAAAGATTTATGTATGTAACCGGTTGAAACAAAGTCGTTGCCTGCCAGTACATAACGAATGTTCTTTATGCACTTTTTAGTTTCCTGTTGTATTAAGTATTCTGCGATCATATTATTTTCGTTAAATCTTGCGTTGAAAATACAATTAAAACTCACTTTCTGGTCAGCTCCCTCTCCAGGCCTAGTATAACATTCAGAGTAACTGTTGAAAATATAATTGTATTTTCAGGAAATGGATGACGGGACGGATTACAACCAGAACTATTTCGACAATGGAGATGAATACATTGATGATGAAGGGGACGACGATGGACCCATTTACTAGCTCTTTGGTTCGAACGTACTTCATGTAAATACATATTCTTATGAGTATTACTTGCGACTAATTTGTACCTTGAACGTCTTGATATTACATACAACTATAATATCTCATGGAAAATATCCTCAAATATACTGAAGCCATCTTTCACCAAAAACATCTATGAGTTTACTCGAAAAGATTGGAAATTAAGGGAAGTTACAACTCACCATGTTTCACCAGAGGGCTACACGAGATTAAACTCCTACCTACTGAGAAGGTTCCAGTTTAAACTCCCGAAATTCGGCCAGTGCACTTGCTAATCTCTGTTAGCCGTGATACCAATATGGTGGCGTCGCTTTTGTGTGGGGTGGATTTTGTAGTTAGAAAAATTGATTTACGCGAGTTGACATTTCGATTAAATCATACGAAAAACTGGTATAATACCTTGGTATGTACCTAATATTTTTGTGGTAGGTATTAGTTGATAGCTGGTAGTCGGTAGGTATCTCTTCAGAAAGATGCCAGACATTTAACATGCTGACTCTCATGGTGTGGCCTCTGGCATTTTATTGCTTTACATGATGAGGAACAAACCTCGTTCCATGAGGAAGTAAAAATAGCCTCATCACACACATATATATATATACCCCCTGACACCGTTTAGCAGCCAAGCACAAGGATAAGAGGAAAATTATGTGTAATAGATGATAATAGCACATTATGGTATGGATGAGTACCTACAACGATATTGATTAAAAATTACAAAAAATGTGGACAAAAGTCAACTAGAAGCCTTGGAATTCTGAAATACGGTTTTTATTTTGGTAATTAAAACAGAAGGGGGTCTGGTCAACAGGTGAGCGGTGGTGGTTGCAGTGACGACTTTACTGTTCCAGCGTGTCAAATTGTCCATCTATTGATTAGACAGTTTGTATTGAACTCTGTTTGGTATACTTTGTTAATCCAAATTGGGCTTAAACGAGTTTTCGGTTGGTGAAAGGTGCTAAGGTTTGACCCTTGAAATTAATTTTTAACTGATTTTAGCTAAACACCATTGAACAAATTTTTAGTGAAAGAGGGCCTAAGGCGGTAAGTGACGAAAATAGCGTACCTTGAGCTGCACACGCATCTATTTTATTGGGAATGGGATAACGAAACAAATACAACAAATAAAATATATCGTATATTTACACATAAAATCCCTGGGATTACATGAACTATTTTTCTGTTTCGAAAATGTGGTTTTCTTCCAATTACATGATATTATAAAATTTTGAATAATTTACTTTTTAGGCTTAAAATGAAAGTGTTATTACATTTTTCTCCATGTTTCTAGCCGTGAACTGGTTCTAAAAATTTTCACACAAATTCGGTATCTAAAATACTTCAGCAACATTTCAACACAGATATGTTTAAACTTACGTAATAGGTACAATTTTAAATATTTGTCATTGTTCTCAGATAAAAGTAACATCAATTTTTTTCAATCCTTTGAAACAGCAGTCTTCAATATAATTTTTTTTCAAGTTTCATGTATTACTTATCTAGTTTTAAAATTTTCATCAACATACAAGATAACTTAAAAAACCCGGGAATGGGATTTCGTTTTTAAAAATTCAAATTAATAATAAATTGCACAATATAGTTTACAAAACCCTATGAAAATGAGGGCATTTTCATTATTTTTTGACAACATTGGTTATACTTAGTGAAGAATTCTAACTAAAATTGAGTTTTCCTTCCGTTAATAAAGAAAACTCAATGAAGGTACAAAGCGAACAACATTGGCAGGAAAATAATCGAAGGGGTAACTTAGGCGTCAGTCTATATAAATATGTACATTGAATTTATGTAATACTTAGAACTAATGTTAAATATCTAATAAATTACTTGATCAAAATCAATTTAGACAAAATCTTTGGTTAATTTGTTGCAAGAAAACCCAAAATATCGAAGAAAGTAGGTACTAAAATTGTCCGTAATATAGTAGATTATGAATATGACGTAATTTCAAATCAGAAGGGGGTTTCCTTCTATAATAATATTAGAAGATTTCATCATAGGTGTTGGACTTATTGTGAGGATTCTGGAGTTTTCAAGCAAGTTAGTTGTAGGTAAATGTAAACTTAGTATGACTAGTTTGTCTTGGCTAAATTTCAAGAGATGTATAAATGCCAAAATAGGAACAATATACTGAGAACCCAAATATTAACGAATTAAATAAAGATCGTTAAAAATACCATTGATGTTAATAACTGAAAATTCATTTATTTATTGGGACGCTTTGAGAGGTATCATTAATTGTGCAGATTTATTCACAGTGTTTGCCTGTTCAATTAAAATAAATATATATTTTGATAATATTCATGTATTAACTTTGATAAATTATTAAAATTCTGGTGATCTAGTGCCCAGCTAGAATATAAACCGGTAATTAGGGAATTATTAAGACCTCGCTACGCTCGCATCTCAAAAATACATTACATCAAGTAAGCAATCCCTTTGAATTTAGATTAGTTGGTCAGGGTCTAGAGTCTAGTGTCTCAAATTGACTGATCGCAAACGTCTCGTGGATAGCGTGCATACAAGATTTTGTCACACACATCTACATATATGTAGAGATGCAAAAAAGTACACACACTCAAATCTCCCAAACTATCACCATCAGTGCAACCTTGCTGGTCACTATTCTAGTGATCAAGCCTGAACCTGCAGATTCAAATGTCCAGTGTGGTGGTTGGGCTCAAAGAAAGTGAATGGCCCTTGCAGTTGGCATATTATGGACAGTAGAATGTGCTTGTTGACTGTCGAGATGATGGATCAGGTAGAAAAGAATTTAGACTGAGACTGATGGGAACAGAGAGGTAAATAGGAGGGTAGAGAAGACTGTTTCCAGAGAAGATCTGTTGGTTGCTTTGATTGCACCTCTAAGTCGACTATAAAGTATGATCAGGGGAGTGGAACAGAGCGTTCCACATTGAGGCAGCATTGAGCAGTATAATAGAGGCAAACAGATGACTGCAAATAGGATCCACAATGGAATTCTTTCAGACTGTCGAAGACTGTCTTAGGCGGTAGTTACCTACTATTATGTTCAAGGAAAACTCCCACAGTCAAATTGCACTCGGTTGGGCAGTTGGACAAAGCATGGTCAGTATTAAAACTTCTCTTTCAAAGAAGGAAAATGCATAATTCGAACTTTGTCGAGGCATAGAATATTTTTTGGCTATTACACTATCAGAACCTACTACCGAGTTATCTTTGCCTAATTTTACCTTTCAAGCATATCGGTGTGCTCTTGCTATCCTCCAGGCTCAGATAAAGAAGCTCATTGTATTTGAATGAGGAATGTTGAAGTAGCAGCGGAGCTCTGATTGCATCCTTTGGGAACTTCTGTAGCCAGCGACTTACTATCATCATTTTTATTATTTTCACTAGTGAGGTAAAGTGAATTTGTCATTCATTAACAATATTCTTTGAGAAGATTTGTAATCGTTAGTGGAAATACCTATAGCCTGTAATTGTTGAGGATTCATTCAAGAATAATCCAGAAAATTCATACACACTTGAATGACTTGCACTTGCTTGCCTCGGGTTTGGATTCTGGAAGATCTGAAACATATTCGTACTAAGGTTTTTCTGTATTTGTGGCTAGATGTGGTTTTTGTTCTACTATTTTCTATTGAACAACACAGAACATATAGTGATATATTATATTTATCTGTTTTAAACGTGTAGGTCTTTAAGCACCTTACACTATAGTGATATCTCTCAAAACGTTCCCCCAAATAATCATAACCTCTTAGCCCAACATATTTTCAGGCCGGGTGGAATCATGTTAAAAAATAAAACCAAGGAAGATTTAGGGATTTGGAAAACTGAATAGTGTTTGTGGAGAAACGGAAAAACTTATGGCGCTTTGGCAATACACCACTTTTTTAATTCCAACTTTCAGTTTTCTGTTAACAGTTTTATTCTTTGCATCTGCACAACAGAGAGCTCCATCGCGTTCAAAATATAATTTCACCTAAAAGTTGGGCCGAGTGATAATTGAATATAGTGATAAATTAATTTACCAAAAGCTAAAATGTGAGTTAGGCAAATTAGGATTAAAATTGATTCAGGCAAATTTATCAAAAAATGAACCGCTCAAGGGTAACCTTTCCACTCTATCACTTTCTCAGCTCATTGATAAACCTTCCCTTTGACCCATGGGATATTGGGGAAGTGAAACTGAAATGGAACCAACGGTATCATGGACTTAAGAACGATGAAGCAATCAAATACCTTCGGCACTTAATCAGTTTCATTTGACAATTATCTGGGGAGGGAAATTGATTAGTAGTAGGGTAGGGTTGTGGTCAGGAAACAAAAAACTTATTATGTACCTATTTTTATGCATTAAAGCTAAACTACAAACATAACTAAAATTACAGATAGGTCGGTATTTACTTCCGTTGAACATTGAGACGCCAGTTGTGTTGAGGGTCATGGGGTACTATACAATTTATTTGGTCCTAGATAGAAAATTTCCCTCAAATCCTAAACTGATAAAGCATTCTAGTTTCTTACTTCCATTTGATGTGATGGTCAAACGATACAATCCCGTGTGAATTAGGTTCTCCGCAATTTATGCTAACTAGAAGTGAGGATACTAACTAAAGGGAATGATTATAATTTAGCGTTGACTAGTAGTTACTAATGCGGGTATTTACATTATTATACGAGATCTTTACAAAACGTTACCTTTTCAAACTTAATAGTTGAAGGAAATTCATTACGCAACAGCAAGGGAACTTTAATAACAAAACTATTAGGTAGGTACTACATCTGTTATATAGAGGTTTGTTCTGATTGAACAAAGTAATCTAATCATTAAAGCTAGTGTATTCTATATATTGAATGAAATGTTGTTACAACTAAATGTGTTTTTTACTCATTAATCTTCCGTCATTTCTTTTATTTAACGTACGTAGTTTCGACTTGGTACAAGGGATATTATCATCCTCACCTTGCACTTGTGTTTGTGTTGTAGTTATAGAGTTTATTTAGCCTCCACCCATTTGTGCCCTGAAAAATGTGCTCTTGTACTCATGATGAGAAGGCTCAAGGGCATTATTGTTTTGATAATATTTATTATGGAAAACATAATAGGGATCCAGTTGTTTAGGTTCCATAAAACGGGGAAGGATGGATTAGGGGGGTAATGAGGGTCAACACTTCTACTTGGTTATCATTTTGAATTGGCGCACTAGAGGACAGACATGAAATAATAAAACTATCCGCATTTGATTTGTGAGTGTTGGTAGACGTGGATTCATAAGGTCTTTCTCTATCAACCTTCTTCACCATCGACTTTAACATTACTGTTATCAGTAATTTTTGAAGGTAACCTAATCTGTATTTTGTGATGTTCAGCTGTGAAACACAGTTACATTTGGGTCACACAGGACCTTAACATTCTCTGGAGTAGAGAAACAGCTAAATATAGACAAACCAGAATGCTTGTTACGTCTTCCGATCCCAAACGAGCATATTGGCTTCTAAGTAAAGTAGAAATTCAATTAGAACTATGATTGGCATCCTTACCGGACATTATGATTTCCGTAGGATGCTAAATATTATAGATAACAACATCTCACCTATGTGCCCTTGCGGACTCGAGGGGGATTCCGCAGAGCACTTTCTTTGCAGATGCGACCAGTACTGGAGATCCAGAACGGAGGCGGGCATCATATAATCGAACGTGCTTCCCTCAGAGATATTGAGTGGAAAAGAATAGAAAAATTTGCTGATTTAAGCAAAAGATTTGCTTGTGACTACCCCAACTCGGGGTAACCGGCGGGATCCTCTTTTAAATTAAAGGGACCTCTTTTTGAGGAAGAGTATAAGCCGATCATGGCGCCTGAAACTCTTTTCCAATGGAAACCCGAGTTTTTACTCGTCATAATTGTTTGCAGTGTTGGTTGTCAGTTTTCTGGTACTGCACAATGACCCAGAAAAATCCACTCGGTCCAGAAAACTGTGCTAAAGCTGTTGATGCAGTAAAAACTCGTTTAACAATCCGAAAGGTTTTTCAAGTGTATGGCATTTTTGTTTTGTGTTTTAATAATGTTACTTATTGAAGTCTAGATAAAAAATTGTTCATTTTCAGAACAAATCGTGAGGTTTTTACCCAATCATCTTCGTTATGGCGTTGGTTTTATACTGTTATATTTTATATTAACGAGTTGAACAATTTTTGTAACTTGGATTTTTGACCCTTATTGCATAGGAAATGCGTTATCTGGGCTTTCTTCTGGGAAAAAAACTGTGATCCTTATTACCCCCATTACCCCCACTCAAGGGGTATATATATATTCCATCATTCATGGGAAACTGAAGTTAGATATTCTACAGACCAAGACTCCAAAGGGGGGGATGTAAATCATTGTTTACTGTTAGAAAATTGACCCTTATTACCCCATTTTACGGTTCACAGTGCAGATTTCTAGTGGACCTCCATCTACAATTTGGTTAAGGAGTTCACAGTTGTTCACAGCTCATATTGGCGCTCTCAAGATTAGGTAGGTACAGGTCATTCACGATTCATATAGGTGGTTCGCCTCCGGATTTCACCTTAAGAAGAGAATTGAAGGAACTGAATAGTAATATACACTGAAATGTTGAGGGTCGGATGAGGAAACGCTCTCAACCCGCCTCCGACAATGCTATTCTTCTATGCATCTTCCATTGCTCTCTTATTTAGTGTCTTATAATTATAATAGAGATCAGGTAAACTCATTTGATCAGATGTTCAAACACTTGGAAGATCTATTCCTAAGATTACCTACGTTTTCCGTATCTACCTCATCCATATGTAGAAAACCACGCCATTTCACTTGTTGTAAATAGCAGATCTCGCATGAACTTGTACTATTACAGTACTTTTAGAATCCTTCTCCCTTATATTAATGTCTTTAACTTCTTTCTCGACATCTGAAAGGTCCTCCAAAACTGTACTGCACTCCTCGTCGTCGTCATCATCTGCAAATCGAATGCCACCCTCGTTCTCAAGGAGGTCGTAGTATTCGCTTCCACTAGGAGATTTCTCTATCACAGTTTCCTTCTCCTTGCTCTTAGATGGATATTGATGCACCTGAAAGATAGAATACAAAACTGAACATTAGTTTGTTAGTTTAAAAGTAACTTCAATATGAGCATTTATTTACTAATTCAGTAGGTAGATAACTTTGATATAAAAATATACCTATTCTTCATGAAAAAGGGTTGGTAATTTTATATCTGATGGACTCACTCAGCTCTACTCCCAAAATGTATCTTCATATTAATACTTGCAATATTGAATTTCAAAACCTTTTTTCTTTTTCTTTATTTATTTAAAATGTAACTCTACTCAACTACTGTTTTCTTTATGTGTTCACGTCATTCAAGACCAAACCTGACAAGGAAATATGATGCAGAATCTCAATTTTCCCCCTAATCATATCTTAATAGATAATCGCATTCCTACCTAAAGAAGTTCGAAGAGCCTAAGAAGTGCTTGTAAAAACGTTTTTCATGGTTGGGGTTGTATGAGGGGATGAGCAGTGAGTTCGGCAGTTTCTTATCAGTAGAGGTGGGCGGAGTTAGTGTCTCCATGACTGGATGTAAACGATTTAGGTAGATTAAGCACCAGTTTCAGTCTTGGTTGAAAGTTTTTTATTGGCGAAGTTTCGGCCTCTAACTGTGAGCCCTATTCATACCAAATTATATGCACAGGTAACAGGTATATATAATAGGTATATGATAAACAGGTATATATAATAGGTATATGATAAACAGGTATATATAATAGGAATCACATCTGTTGGGTAGCCAACAATGGCAGTGGTTAATTTGGCGGCCACCAACCGGGTTTTGTAAAAAAACTAGAAAACAAATTTGAACATGAACGATTTGGTTTGCAAAAAGCGATCAAATAGGTATATGATGTGAAGTAAAAAATTGTTGCAAGTGATTTAAATAGTTACATATGCTTTACATAAATTCTTTTTTGCGCATTTTCTTTAAAAAAAGGAAAAATGAGCTATTGTGTTCACTTTGTCCGTTGATGTATGTATGTACGAGTATTTATGTCATCTTAAAATCGTTTTAAATGTCACTTCCCGGCGTCCTATTTTGATGAAAATTGGTATGGATGTATTTTGTAACATGGCGAGGATAAAGATGTAACAGGGACCGCTGACGCATGAGAGGTCATTGATCAGTAGAGTGACATTTGAGTGGGAGGCTTCTGAAGACTTATGAGAGCTCATCGATCAGCTGAGTGAGCTCCAGAGCCATTTTCTCTCCTATTCAACGCAGGAAGCGTCTATTTCATGCGGATCTCCTTACAAGAAAATGCGCTATTATGTGACTCACTTCGTGAGCTCTCATCTACTTGTTTTGGTTTATCTTTTTATCGAATGGATTATGAGTGAGTTTTGCTTGTGGAAAATGTTTTACTTAGAATACGCAAAGAACTAAAAGTATGTACATAATTAAAGTATATAATGTTCCAAACCGTGCTAATTATAATAGTGAAGGGTGGAACAATGATGACAGTATCTAATTCTAGGGTGAGTTGTAGGACATCCCATTCTGCGCAAATACAAAAAGTGATAGTTATGGTGTTCTGAACTAGTCTATCTTGCGGAAGTCCAAGTTGTGAAAGAAGGTAGTTGAGAGTACTCTGTGCTCGTGTTGGACTCAAGAAAATTCAAGTAAATATAACAGATGGATACCTATTCAAGAAATTTGAAAACGGTGATTAGTTAAAAAAATAAATAACATAATATAGTGACAACTAGTGAAACTTCACCTGGATTTTCGATACCAACGTTCATTTCTCGCTCCTTCATCTAATTCGTAACATCACTGGTTATTGTAAAGCATAATCAAGTAATTATTCCAATAACATGTTTATTACTTATCTTATACCTGTGTTCTTAGTAACATTTTAATATGGCCTTCATTGTTAATGGAGTAGTTTTTTGTGTATTGTCTTAAAATTCACAATATTCTGATTGAATATCGATGCAAAAAGCGCCGACATTATTTGAGCTTATCAGACTGTAGTTGCTGGTAGTTGTGGAGTGCAACCGCAAACTAATCTATTTCACAAGCTGTTGGCCATTCGAAATAGTGACAAGTTCTTTCAATTAAATACATTTATAATAATTGATGATTCAATAGTTCAATAATTTTAATGAGGCTAATTGTATGCGTATTGTGGGCTGTAATTTAATTAGGATCTGTTCCTTCGTTACTTAGGGCAGGCTCGATGTTTATAATGCAGCTTTTGAAAGTTTTACTGATGTCTTCCTTATTCATTGACGCTACCCTTTATATTGCCTTACGTTCTTGCGCACTTAAACAACTAGAAATATGATATTTTGGTAATGTTAGCTACTCAAATGATTGGAAGTTTCATTTGTGAGTGGCTCAATTTTGTGCCAATTATGAAGATGTGACATCAACGCTCCCGAGCAACAAAAAATTATCGAACTTTGGTCAGAAAGTCGTGTTTAAACATTTTTCTTCGGAGTTTTTTTAATTGCATGCTGTTGACCTTCAGTGTGTTCAAATCTCTGGCACATTCCAAGATGTGTTTAATAGCCAAGGTCCATATGTATATTGCACATACGACCCTGCCATAAAATCTCATCATAGCACCTATCAACGTATAAGCAGCAAAAATGACTGTAATATGGCTTCACACACTTGAAAAAGGTTCATACTGCTAGTACATGATTTAAAATGTAGGCTTATTGCACTGACCAGCTAGACAGTTTTTAGTTTCCTTCCGCCTCTACAGAGATGTACATTGTTGAAGAGTTGTTGTAGCCATTGATCAGACATACTGACCAATGAACTTTGAGTGCTATATGGCAATCACTCCCATAAGGGCTCAAAAAATGGCTTGCTGAGTTTGTTGATATTGGCCACTCCTGTCATAAAACTTATTTTGTAAAGCAATTACCAGAACTTTCTCCTATATAAAATAATATCAATTTTCCCTAGGCCTACTGAAAACTTGATAAGACTAAGTTAGGTATGTCTGTGTTGCGCTAAAGGTGCGTAAACTGACTGGATGGAAATTATGATCCTAACTACAGGAAAGGACCTGTTTTAGCATAAAATTTCACACACAGTGTTTCGACCCATAGGCTCTGTAGAGGAGGAAGGAGAGGCAATATCGAACCAACACTTTGAGGCTGTAACACGCTAGAAATCTAATTGGTCAGTGCAGTAAGCCTACATTTTAAATTATGTCCTTACAGTATGAAGCTTTTTCAAGTACCTCAAACGCCACAAACTCAGCTTCGGTCTTGATGCACTGAACAGTTTGAAAGAAACTGTCAATATTATAGTCACTTTTGCTGCTTGAACTGTTTATAGGTACGATGATGATATTTTATCACAGGGTCGTGTGTGTAATATGCATAACGGACCATGACTATTAACTGAATCTAAAATCTGCACTCATCTTAGGGTGTGCCAGAGATTGTTGCACCTCAAGAATTGATTTTTCTCGGCAGGAAATGTCAGTAGATATCAGTAATTGCCGTAAATGTAGTTGGCTATACGATTTAGATAAATTATACCATCCTAATCCTAGCGTAATCATCCTAGTAATAAGTTAGTATTAGCAGAAATTCTTACTTTGACTGGCGAGGACACGG
This sequence comes from Adelphocoris suturalis, assembly GCA_030762985.1. Classification (NCBI taxonomy): domain Eukaryota; kingdom Metazoa; phylum Arthropoda; class Insecta; order Hemiptera; family Miridae; genus Adelphocoris; species Adelphocoris suturalis. Next base: position 31,591,406 of record CM061048.1, read on the forward strand.
CAGCCTTCTCTACGAGCCCGGTGCTGGAGTCGTCTTCCGTCGAATATATAACAGTATTGAGCGCCCTGTTGGACGTTGAATGGTTCAGATCATTGGGCGTGGACTTATTTAGGTCATTGGGTTTGAAACTCAGATTGTCCGCGCTCTTGTACACCTCCTCGGCGGACTTTTCGGATTTGGACGTCTCCTCGTCCCCTCCCATGAATTCTGTCTCTTCTTCCCAGACGCCCGGAGCAAACGGAGGGATCCACAGGCAGTAGGCTGGATCCATTGCCAGGTATGAACCTATAAGTTAGGTAGGCACATCATATTCACATAGTTATTAATGTCGGTCGTTGCTTATGGTATGCAAACGTTTTCTGGGGTTACGAATCATACAACATCTTGGCTCGAATCATACATATCAACTCGTGGCTCATTTGGAGTTACACGTAGTAAATATAAACTGTTCAGCATTACTTATGGCGAGCACCGAGCCGCTGTGAGAGGGCTGCCAAGCAGAGACACGGTAAATGCTCAGATCATTACCATAGTCTAGTGCCTTGCGATTTCATATTTGTTTCCCGATACAACAGACAGCCACCCCAACAGTCTCTAACGCTACTAGTTCGATTAGGGATAGTAAAACCCGTGTATTCAAGTGTTCTTCACTTTCGGCACAGTGATAACGGTAAGGTGAAGATAGCTCATTCCTTTTAGTAACTCAGCTCATCCACACCCGTTACCACATATACGTCCTACGTAAGCAATTTAGCGAAGACCAATAGTCTGCCCCTCAAGCAGCTATATCGTGGCCAGACCGTGCCCCCCTTCAGTTGTCACGTTTTACCAAAGTACACAGTCAAAACAAAACTTTCAACTATGAAATAGGGCACTAAACAATTTTTGCACAAAATATGCCGAAAAACGTACTTAAATTTAATTAATATTTGCTAAAAAATCTATAAAAAACTGCAAAGAAAATCTGAAAATTCAAAATCTTTTTTGAATCACTGAATTTTATTTAGTATGAGTTTTTTTTTTTGCAATAAAATTGGTTTTGAACATTTTCTTATTACTGCAATACAAGTTAGCATATTATATACCTAAAACGAAAACTGGTAATTTAAGAAAATTCGATCATGCTGCATGACTGGAACTTTTACTCTTAAATTGTTAAACTGTTAAAAGAGAGATTTTTCTTGAATTTTGACAAGAATGGATTTTACCTGGTACTGCATTTTGGACGTTGTAGTCATAGTAATCCATCTCGAGGTCTGGACCGTTTAAACTGAACTCTGAGCCAGCCAACATGCGCTCACGGTTCCTCTTCTCTTTGCTCTCTTTGCTGCTTGGCAGCCCCGATATGCTGGCAGTCGATGGGGGAGACGACCCCTGTGGAACATTATTCATGTTTAACATTTGGTTCATTAATCAATAATAATCCGTTGTGATATATACAGGTGCATAAAACAGGTCTGCCAAACTGTAGGAGTCAATTTTACAACTAATTTGCAACGTCTTTTATCCCTTAACAATTTTTTTTAACCAGCTTGAAACACGAGTTTTTTCAATTAAAACTTTTTTTTTCTCGTGATTTTGACCTGACTTCACTAAATCGGTCATAACTCCCTTAATTTGCTGGGTAAATTCAAATTTGAGGATACCGTTGAAAATACCACTGAATTTAACTATGGGAAAACATGTTTGGAATTGAACTATGGGAACTTATATTTTTTCAAGATGCAAGAACGGTAAAAAAGTGCGCCAAAATCTTACCTTTCTATCGGTGCAGTCAATTTTACTTTTAATTTGCTAATTAGGGGTGAAAACTATGTTTCAATGTAGAGAAACATTGCCATACTCGTTTTTTAAGCGGAGAAATTGTTAAAAGTTGTTGCAAATTAGTTGTAAAATCGATTCCTGTAGTTCGGCAGACCTGTTTCGTGTACATACTGTATAACATTTCCCCCTCAAAATTGATTAACAATCATAATCAATAAATACGAGTAGATAAACGATTTTTATGTCTAGATAGATTTGTCTGTACTCTTGCCGTACTTGTCCGGAGCTTTTGTCCGAAATTAGAAAAGAAAGATTGTGGCGATATAGGTACTTACTACTTACTCCCTGTTTCTGTTTACCTTTTGCAAGATTAACTGTAAAGGGGTTAAAAAGCGTTTTCTACAATTCGTAGTTTGAAAACATTGCTCAGAAGGGTAGTGTTCTCGTTCTTATTACCTACTTTTCAATACATTTCTGTTTTATGATTTAATGAGACTTCTCGGGTCTCCGTGCAACATACTTACCATTTGGTAGGTTTTTATTAAGCAAAGCAATCGTTTTTTATTGATTTGTTTCCTTGTTATATTTCCTGAAGATTAAATACACACGTATGAAGGAACTCTATTACCCAGCGAAACACCAAGTACATGAGCAGCTTCTGGAGCCATCTTCGATATGACAAGCATTTATGCCCATCTCATATGTGTCAATCAACACATCTACTTACATGTTATTCTCTCATGGCTTACCGTCACAACACGATTCAATAAGTAGGTACCAATTCTGCATCATCAGGTTCTTCAAGTTTCATGAATGATGTATTCATCCCCCTCCCCCTTAGCTGCTCTAGCTCTAGGTGTAATATTTGCTATACTCTAGCCTTTATTTATTGAATTTTGGATGATTTTGTATGCGAAATAGGTGCAGTTTTCAACACAAAACAATAATTTACAAAACTCGTTCGTATACTGAAAGAGTAAGTGATGCAGAGGTTAGGTACTTCGAATTTTGTTTGTATACTAGTAGTTGTCTTCCGGAAACGGTTCCGTCCCTGTACGTACGTACTGTACATCGCGACGACTGAGCTAAACGTATAATTTCATCAGTCCACTCAGAGCTCAAAATAATGGAGTGGTATACTAACCCGCAAGACCGCTGAGTCATGAGGGTAGGATATAACTTCAGCGCCGTGTCACCTCTCATGAGGGATTGTTTACAAAGCGCATGGATTTCGTTGGTAGTGGTTCAAGCCAAAGAAACAATATATTATTACAGCCAGAGATATTGCTGTTGGACCCACGGATAGCAAGGTTACACTGTACATCAATGCTTATTTCTAATTAGGTAGTATAGTTTTATCATACTCTAAAATAAATAAATGTGGTTGAGGAAGATTGGCTAACAAGAACGTACAAATAACAACGTTCAGGTAGGTGCCTACCTCCGAACACTGCAAACAATATCAATGAAGATAGTTCGGAATCTAATGAAAATCGTTTGATGACATATACAAACAATTAATTTAGTTTAAACTGTTAACATTCTACGTCAACTCCTTCCAACGGATTAGCTGAATAATCTACCATCAAAGTAAGTTCTACCCGATCGCGCTAAGCACTTCCGAAGTAGGGGGCTTGAAGTCTCTTTGCCAGTGTGGTCTTAATGGTAATCTCCCTTGTGATGTGATTTTCCTCAAATTTAAAACATCATATTAATTTCAAATAGTGCGATCATAAAAATGTTGATAATATCTTCTATAGATAGAAGTCAAGCTTTAATATCACAGAACTAATTAATCTCAAATGGGATGGGTGAACTTCAGTTATGCGATTGTCATTTAAAGTGTTGCTTTAATGTAATATTTAAACATAATGAAACTTTCGAAAAACACCTACTTCGTATGATTAAGTGGACGAAATCAAGTACAAAATCAGTAAAACTACTCAACAGTAAAAAATCAGTTGGTACATACCTAGCATCCCACAAATTACGAATTTGTTTTGAATTGTAGAACAACAATTAAAAATGATGTTTTATTAAATTTAGTGGCTTATGAAATAATATTCTCGAAAAACAAGCGTGGATGGGAGCCAGTGAGTGACCAGCGATTCATTGAACCAATTTCTGATAAGCATCGAAGTTTTGTGATTCGTGAACAGAACACATGCGCATTTCATATGCATCAAAATTATGAGCATTACAACGGCCCTCCATCTGACTGCGACAAACAGGCCAAAAAATAAAGACATAAAAGTAATTACATACGTTATTATCACACCATTCTTCTTGCATTTTCATGTTAGGGAAAGGTAACATACGTTGGTGAGGGTAGATGACTGGCTCGAACTGGCACTGGGGCGGCTCATAGCTCTGGATTTGGGCCTCTTTGGAGCTTTTAAGGTCCCCGAGTCCCCCGGGTTTACTCCAGCAGCATCATCTTCAGGACCTTCAGCGACCGGACTTACTGGTGATATGAATCTGTAAGGACGAGAAAACGGAAATATTTATTTTAAATGATAACTTAAATTTTCGTATATATACGAGTATATTTTTTATATTTCAAGCTTCACCCTTAACCCTCTTCCCCCTTCCTCAATTATCGTGGACTTTCTCTCTTGTCAGCAAAATTATAATATTGAAAAATGAATAGATGGGTAATAGATGTATTCTTTTGTTGTAAGGGCTTAAGTGAGGCAATACAAAGCCAGGCACAGAACAAGATATGTTATTAAGTCAAAACGAGGTTGAAATAAATCATAAATGATTTAATCAACAGTGAGTTAAACCGGTAAACAGTTGCTAAACTAATTTTCTCCACTTCATGGAAAAACATTGAATCGTAGATGTATTTTCGGGCACTGTATTTTTTTATCCACAATGCAGAAAATTAGGTACAATTTGTTTCCACGCTAGAATTCACAGTGGGAAAACCAACGCCAAAACACAAAAATTCAGATCTATCGACAGGGGCAAAGGAAACCAAAAACATATTTATCTAGGTATGCTAAAATTAATGATGAATTGCCTTTGAGTTAAAAGACGTGGTTACTGTCGTAAATGTTATTTCGTTAATGCGTGATTAATGAAGGAAGGAACTACCTATTCAAGATACCCTATGCTTTGGAACACCAGCTTTTCTTTTACTTCTGGGGTCGAAAGTAGAGGCTCCCCACTATATTTCAACATCCCAGATTGAAAATGAGAAATAGGACGTTCTCAGCTGATCAGAGTGGAGTCCGTCATTGAATTCGACTTTTGCTATCCCAGAGAGGCGCTCGATAAAATTTCAACTTCCTAGGCGAGCCAGAGAGATTTTATCTCACTCAACTGATCAGGAAAAAGCCCATAATTTCAATCTGACCCAGAAAGTCTCCCTATCAAATTTAAAGCTGTTGGTATAGGAAAAGAGATGTTGTGCTTTCATTAGGATTGATCGTCTTCGTTGGGCCTGCTTTGTGTTCAGAATGGAGGACAGCGAGATCCCGAAGAAAAATATTGTTGAACAACTAAATAGATAAATACGATCGGGCTGATCGAGTTTGATATGGCTTGATGGGGCGATCAGGACGTTCGCAACTTACTATGTAGGTACTAGTGCCTGGCGAACTAGAATCAGAGCAACAGGCGTAGACTGTTGAAGGAGGCTTTGAACCCCCTGTAGATGTTATTGTAGAGTTATGCCCTCTGACGGAGGCTGAAGTAGCTGTAAAGTGCTTTTCACGATTTGAAAATCAAACTGATATTGGTTACGACTATGACTTTCATACAAATAAACAAAGACACTCTGAATCGCACTTTTGCAAACATTGGTAACTTAGCGATCGTTCTGAATCCATCATATACCTCTTCTCATTCTTAAGCAGGTATTAATAGGAGTAACAACAGGAGAGTTTTAAACAATCTGAGAAACTGTTAATCGAAAAACATGAATCTTCAAGCACGTAAGATGTCTCCACGTGACCGTCGCCTGTGTGCGGATATTACATTCCTTCATGGTTTGCTGTCGGGTCGGATTGATGCCCCTGATCTCTTGGCTCGGGTTGGCTTTTGACGATGAAAGCAGGAACCATATTGAAAATTTCGTGTGATACCTAACAGTCATGGAATCATAGAAAACGGTCTGAAAGGCTAGATTCAATAAGAAGAAGAAATCAGAAGCTCCCATCGGGCCCACCTTAGCGAGTACACCGTAATAAAAAGGTTAATGCAGTAGTTGAGTGTTCCATACCTTCTCACTTCAGAAATTTGTTGTTGGTGAAGTGGTACTCGTGCGGTACCAGCGGAATGTAAGTCGCAATGTAAATTTGCAAAGTTTAATTGGACACCGATTGCCATAGTTGGTTTCCTCTTCCCTAGAGCAGTTTTTTTAAAAATTGTATGAGTATGCATGCCATATATTTCAACCTGTTTTTCATAACAAACTTACTTCCTGTTTTTCAGAAGCCTGAGCTGTCTCCGAGGAAGTTGAGGAGTTTTAGGGACTTCAAGAGACGTCGGTCGCTTTTCGGAGTCGGATCCCGCGTCGGACCTCCGTTCATCGTCACTTCTGGACTTTTCAAGGAGCTCTGTCCCTTCGTCCACTCTGGAATTGAAGAATTAAAATCCTTAAATAAATGATTAGACAGTAGAATGATGCACGTAATGGAAAATTTATCACTAGTACAGAACAGGAAAGAAGCGTTTTACGGCAAAACAATAATAACAAGGTAAATATTCAAACGTACAAATTTTTATTGCATACCTACGTCTAATTACTCTTATATGAGGACAATAATTACGAAAAATAACCTCTATTGTCTTCAAAAGGAACTAGATCCTAATTATTGATGTCGAAAAATAATTAAATTTAGATGAATCCTAATCAATAAATCTGAAATACTGAAAATCGATGTCGGATTCTGCGGCTTTGTAGAAGACCCTATTTACTGTGATTTATAATTATTTGTTTTGGATTGATAAGAGTTGTATCTTCCGAAGATGGAAAACTGAACTTGTTTATTAACACGTGAAATTCGATAAACATAACTTGATGTTAGCAACGGAAAAAATAGAGTGAGGACATAAATTCTGTATTTGGCGTACGGAGGACGTTGTCTTTGGCCGGGCTATCCAAGATTGCTGGGGCGCTGCTAGCGCTGGGACCATCTGGCGTGTCTCAGGTGGGGATGGTTGGAGAAATTCTGTTGGAGGGTACAGCTGGGAACCACTAGTTGGCTGTGGCTCAGTATGTGGTGTGTGAATACGACGGTCACTGAAGGCTGAATTTCCCAATCCTCTACCTCGAGGTGCAAGAAAGCTGGTTTTATTCGGTATATTGACACTGGTACTGGACAAATGTTGTTACCCCAAGTTTCGCCGCAACATGCGGACTGTGGTACGATAGCTGCAAGGTAGGTACTGCGCTTTGAATCGTCCCTTATAAATACGTGTAAGCAGGAATGAAGATCGGGGTGTACAAACATAGCACTTTGAGCGTGATGAGTTGCAGGTTGTGCTTTCAGCTTGTCCATTGCCGTCTCCAGTGCGATGAGAAATTCGTGAGTGGCTGCACTTGGTATTTGAGTTGCTTCCAAAAAGTCACCAGGTAGCCCAAGTGTGCTCCCATATACAGCTCGGCAGAGCTGCAGCCTGAATCCTTATTAACACGTGAAAGTCGACCAATATAACTTGATGTTAGCAACGGAAAAAATTAAGGAAAAGAGTGAGACCATATTTGTATCCCTACAGGGGTGTGGGGAGAGAAGAGATACTTTAAAATCCTTACCTCCTTCAATCCTAAGATCCTAATCGGTACACTTTTAATAAAGAGAAGTTTCCCCGTAAGGAGTGAAAATATTCTCTTCCCAGTCCCCTGCTTGGGACACAGCCGCAATTCGCCATCATTTTTTAGTAAGTGAGACTCACTGATTCAGATAGTTGATAGTACATCCAATGATTGTTCGTCAGTGAAGAATTATGGCCCAATTTCTTTAGAAGACGAATAGAGGTGACGGTACAACCTTAACTGAAGTGGCTCCATGATCTTAGAAGCACTCCCTAACAGTTAATGTAGGCGTACGTATCTGTGCGAATCCATTCCTCCGATCTTACATAAAATTTAAGACATTAAAATCTAGTGTAATAAATGAACCCGTGATTTCAGGATTCAGTCAATTTACAGACAGATATAATTATGGTTTTATTATCATGAATTGTCCAGGTGTGTTCGTATATTACCTCCTGCCCTGAAAGGCTAAGAAGTTTTCTTGAGCAATTTTTTGTTGAATAATGGGTAGTATTGTCAATTTCCTTTTGAATTCAGAGAATAAGCTAATTTCCAGTTAAAAACGAAAAAAATAATTATCTTGTAGAAGAATTTGTGTAAGAAATGTACAGAGGGGAAAGAAATAAAAAAAGAGGTGTTTATTCAAACACTCATTCTTCTGGAAGCTTTAAAGCGGATATATCCTCGGAACACATTTTAAAAAGAGCAATTAAAAAAATGTATTAGGCAAGGCTACTAAAATTTTCGACTCATTAATTTTCAACAAGGCCAGCTCTTCAAGATCCGTCAGAGTGAACAAAACAAGTTTGTTACTTAGTAAAAAAGTATTTTTTAAATTGAAACTTGAATTATCCCTTACACAGGTACTAATGACGTATGATGGATACACGTAAATTCAGCAGATATCAGAGAGTATCTCGTTAATCTAGCAGTTTTATACGGGAGTACACCCAAGCATATTAAATACATGTTGGGAGAGTAATGCGAAGCCTCGCACTTGATGTTTAACAATGTACCTACTGGACACTCACAGTAGTATTTTACCTATCATTTATTTTTAGACGGTGAATTATCCCGACTACATCCCCACTTCATCGACCCCATCGCCGTTGCATTACCCCATCATCCGATTTAGAGAACCGACATTAATTCGACTCGAAACGGTTGGAGAGGAAAAACCTGCCAAATGATGGAGGTTAAATTGTGCGCAGCGGGAAGTTACCTTTTTTTGGGGAAGGTAACCGAGAGCATCGAAGGGTGGGGGGATGTTGGTAATTCTATTTACCTCTCGTCTAATTTCCTTCGGAAAAGCTTCGGAAAAGAAGAATGATGATGGTACCGCCGAGGGGTATCTGCCCCATAAATCTCAATAATGATACCATGCTCCCCACCTCTCCCGGCCTACGCCGTTTTTTCGCCTTCCGCCAACAGCATGAAATCAACGTCAGGTAGTTGAATTAATTAAGAAGAAGTTCTGAACGCTTGTGGGGAAGTGAGAGTTCGGCTTTGAGTTGCATCCTAATTTTCCAATAGGAAGAAATAATTCACTAAAACAGTGATGTGATTTTAATAATCGGTTTTCGGTAACCCCCGCAATGTTGTATATAATTTTAGAACCAGACTTTGAGAACATGAGTATGAGACAGGAAGATTTTTCCAACTGGATGAGCAGCATCAATTCAGCAGTATTTCAAAAAAGGAGTATTTCGATTAGGTTTTGGAGTTTTACGATTTGGAAGAGACGACATAATGAGATTTATTGAATTCTAAGTTTGTTCACGAACTGGGGCCGATATTAATTCAAATGTGATGAAATTCATCAAGTTGGTACTATATAATATATGAACCTACATATTATTTTGAGTGAAATAGTATAACAATATTAAAATACAATAATAATACACTAAATTTGAGTTTTCCCATGAGCTGTGAATAACTGCTCCGAATTGATTTAAATTCGTAGGCAGTTGGCCTTCTATTTTTTATTACAATAATGGAATTTCCCATGAAAATGCCATACATAAAAATTGGGTGATAATCAAGGAAGTTTGGTATACATGTGAAACCGAAAAGGCGACCAGGTCATTGAAGGGTGATCATCTGAAAGTCCTTGAAGCGAATGAATGAGCGTTATCCATGGGTGCGAAAAGAGGACTATCACTATTTTTAAATGGAAAAAGACCCCATCCTAAAAAATTCGACATCTCACGAACTCTTCAATGATAAGTAATTTTCTTTCAATGATTTTTCAAAGTTTAGCGTGTTGGGTACAAAAACACCCCTCCCGCTTGCAGGAAGCTTTGGTTAATCATAGGAAGACAACCACTCATCGTAGGAGAGTGCGAATGGTGTAAAATTTCTCGGAATGGAATCCATTTTCATTTAGAAATAAAAAATAATTTTGTGAGTAACAATCATTGGGAAAGCACAGCATTTAGGTCCTTGCAATGATCAAATCCCCAAATCAATTCCGAGCCACCAAATCATACGAGAATAGTGAGTAGTAGCCCCAAGTCTCTACCATCGCATGCTGCTCGTTGTATCAGAATGGTGTATACATAGAATGACTTCCTAAGATCGTAGATACTTAAACACTTTCACGACGCATTGCATATCATATTAAACCCAATCATTGCACAGTCTTATCTCATGAGTTTGTTGGCATCAACAGATAAAAGATGTTAATTTAGATTTATTAAGCCTTGAACTTACTTGGAACCAGTCTCGTCCTGAAGCTCAATGTCCTCTTCAGCCAACCTAGCGTGTTTGTTGCTTCTGAACCGCTGAAGCGAGATCACTTCTGACAAGAGGGTTGTGCTCGAAGTTGCTCTACTCCTGCCGATGGGTATGCTTCCACCTAATCACGAAAGAGAAGAACGTAAAACACTACAACAATTTTATTCCACATCAATCCACTTTTCGAATCAATTGCTAATACCCAAAGACCCTATTTGAACAACACGACAGAGTTTGTGAACAATTGACTTTCGTTTTATGATTTTTCTTTTGATGAAACTCAAAATTGAACAAGCTTAGCTAGAATTTGTTGACCGAAGACAATAAATCTGGTATGGTATAATTTATCCACTTGCAGGTGTAAAGTACCAAACAAAATTTGGTTAAAGATTAAACTATTATATATATATATATATATATATATATATATATATATATATATATATATATATATATAATTGCTACGATTTTTGTATATATATGTTAAATATTATATATATATATATAAATATATATATTGGAAAGTATTTAATCATGAGTAGAATCAGCTTTAGCGAACTGAAATCAGACCAATATTAACGCCACAAGGTGATTTTGAAGGGCAAAAGTCTATGGGGGGGGGGGGGGGGGGGGTTTAGACTGGGCCAAAATTAGCCCAGATAATTAAGAGTTTTGGGATCGAATCTTTTTTTTTTTATGCTCTACAACTTTGCTACGCAGGATGCACGGTTTACGAATTATTAGAGAAAAACATTAAAATGGGAAAATTAAGCCATGTTTATGAGGCCGCCATTTTGTATTCCACCAATTTGGCGATGGCAGACCAAGATTTTCTCACTCAGAACGGACTAAATTTTCAAAATCTAATCTCAAACCTTCTCGCAAATTACTACCTATTTTTGGACCTGGCTCCAGGACCATTAAACTAATACTGATGTCTGAAAGTCTCCGGTTATTTTTGTTGGATATAAGACAGTTAGAGACGGTACATCCCAGCATATATTAAATTTCATTGTCTCACAATTTTGCACAAGGGATGCATTTTGAGATTCCAAAGTCAGTCTTACAGGAGTTGTTGTCGGCGAACGAGTCCATATCATCTTGCCTCGCCGCCAGCTGGTATTTGTGGTAACGATAGACGTATTGAATTCCCAAACAGGCTGAAGCAACAACTGCCAGTAGCAGCGTGAGTGCTAGACCAGCATTCACCAGCCCAGGACCCGTCCACATCTCTTCGTCACTTCCATTGATGGCTGGATGTGCGATGAGAGCGCGGCTGAGGTTGCTCTCTTGCCTCTCTGCAAATAACAGTAATAAATTCTCAAATTTAATCACAACTTACAAAGCATATGTTTCTTACAAAATAATTGTATCTAGGCTACGACGTCTGTGCTATTACGTAGATTCATCCCCCACACACTCATATTTAAATCATAATAAATATTCACCCCTACATATTATATTTCTCTCATCAATCATTATTTTGCTTCCGAGACTGCAAGGCAGCGGAAGCTTTGTTTTCACTTTCGAAATGAAAAAATTTTTTTTGCTCCAAAATCAAAATTTCCACTCGCATTTTGCGTTTCAGAGCCTCCTGAACAAATTTGGTTCCGTGTCTGTCTGTCTGTCTGTCCGTCCACATTTCCTTGTAACAGCCATAACTTCCACAATTTTGAACCGATTTTAACCAAATTTTCAGGGATCGTGCGGGTTAAGCTCTAGAATGTCCCCTATAAACTTCATCATGATTGAATCAATGGTAGCTTCTGTGCAGACGCTAACGTGAATTCCTTGTGACGGTCATAACTCGGTCAATGTTGAACGGATTTCGGTCAGATTTTCAGGGATGATGTGGGTATTTTTCTTTGAATTTCCTATATGAGTATTATACAGGGTGGAAGGGGATAAGTATCGAAAAAAATCCCATTATACCTTGAGGTCCCTTACGACGTTTATCATGATTGATTCAGCGATACGCTGTGCGCATGCGGGAGCGTTAGTCTATATTTCTTCCCACAATTTCGATTGGATTTCAATGGAATTTTCACAAGTAATGTGGGTTTAGCCCTAGATGGACCCCTTTCAGTTTCATCATGATTGAATCAGCCGTACGCTCAGCGCATGCGTGAACGTAATTTTCTTGTTGAAGTCACGTTGAAGCCACGAGGAAGCTTCTGTGCCATGTCCTTGGCAGTGAATTCCTCTTTATCATTGTTCAAATTAAAGGAATTTGGTGCTTAGGAAACATTAATAGAGGAGGAAAAAAAGAGATATTAAGGTTTAATATTAATTTTTGTTCTGTAGGATTCATTACCAATAATACTTACTATATAAGGATGAATAATAGCAACTGAGAAAAAAGAAGAAAACCTACGATGACGATATTCATGTGGAGCAGTATGATACTTATTGTTATTCATAAACTAATCTCCGTCACTGTTGATCAATGAAAGTGTTGATGCTCATAAAGTAAATGGTTACTAATCAGTTTGAGTTTAATGGGAGAAATTTGCACACGCGAAATCTCTCTCTCTCTCTCTGCCCCCCCCCCCCCCCCCCTGTTATGTGTCCCGTAAAGAGTGAACTTTATTAGAATATTAGAGGTAACGATTGAAGAAAATAACGTGTTCCAGAAACCTGTGCCTCTGCAAACAGGGGCAATGTGGTGTGAGAAATGTGGAAATCCACATTTTTCTCAGAATCTCGAATTTTTTACTCGACCAGCTTTGTTTATCTTGCCCAGCCTGGAAAGAATGAAGAGTATTGACACAGAGTCTATTCCCCGTTGCGGCGATAGTCATGGACAACACTATACAACGAAATGGTCCATTCAGCGACATCGTCTGACATTGATGCAGAAGCGGAATCCTGAGTACACCAGTATACAGCTATTCAATAGTCTTCCGATTGAACTAAAGAATTTATCCTGTGCAATATTTTCTACAAAGATTAATGAAGCCCACGTAACGATCGCTCCATACTCGGAGAATGAGTTCAAACTGTGATTGAAACTGCGAGATGATTTCGATCGTGATATTTCTAATCTGCTCTTTCTTTATTATGTCCAAATTTTTGTTAGTAATTTATTATGTATTGCTGTTATTTGTGTGTTGAATTGTAGAATTTCTCGTTTTGATCTGTTATTGTCTGTAGCTTTAGTTTTTAGTTTATTTAGATGTAAAACGACGTTTGTCATAAATTCTGCTATATGTCGATAAAAAAAACACTAGTGACTGATTACTGAATATCGGCTTTCCAAGAGAGTAGATACATATAGATACGGCTCGGATAATCAAGGCTTGATAGGTCAAATGTCACCACTGAATCCCTTGAGCCAAGGGCGGTATTTGGAGTTTAAAATGACAAAATATGGCTATCTACAGTTGCTACATTGTTTGCATCATTGGAAATTCTACGTTTCTCAGTACCGAGGGTATACATTTTATTCCAATAGCCGCAATATCATCCTGGTGATATTTAAACGGAACTGTAAACATCAAACAGGTCAAATTGAACAGATTTAAGTTGTCAGGTTGGCTTCAACCTTCATCTACCAAATATGTTTTAATCAACTTCTGAAACCGCCAAATGGCAGGACCAAGAGACACAATTGTACGTCAGTATGTCATCGATTTGGTAACTATTATGTTGAAATCGGAGTCCAATCCACAAAAATGAAAGGGTAGTTATCTTCTTGAAGCCATTCTTCTTAGCTACTAAATGACTGTAGTGAAAGGGAGTGATTAGCTACACGACGAGCTTTTCCAAGGCCTTGAATACAGTTGGGCTGTACCATGCATCACGATAGCGATCGACAAATTTTCTCGAGCATCTAGTGGATGGACTTACTACCTTACTTTTACGTTATGCATCTTATTAGTCATTATCTAAAGAAAAATACAACTGTCAAGCACCTATTGAATACCAAGAGGTTTGCTAAATAAAACCTCAAGAGCTCTTCTTCAAGAGTAGAAGAGGCAAGCCATCCGAGTCCTGCCACTTCCGCAGATCAAACAATCGCATCCAGCTCAGGCAACACATTTTCATTTGTGAATCTCAAGTGACCAATAGCGAATGCGAAGTGCTGGTTAAATGGGTGATTTCCGATGGGCTCCTCAAAAACTGAAATTGTTAAACAGCCTTTCAATTTAAGTGTGTAGCTATACCATTCCTTATTACGTCTCGTACGATTCGAGGCTTTTTCTTTTGCCAATCACCATTGTGGTACATGAATCTAAAATGTTTGATATCTTACTTGAGACCCTCCTGCGTGCCAACTGAGCCTAATAGTCCTTCCGAGCGATTAGTATTGTTTACGAATTTTTTAAAAATCGGTATGAATACATATTCTCCTGGAACACCAGAAACACCCTGATCCTGGCCTCTTCCACAAAGGCTTAGTAATAATTTTCAACATTAATGTAGGTAATTTTTAACTGTTTGGTGAGCATAATACAATTCTAGAATCTATTGAAACATGAAGAAAAATGCTCGTACTATAGAAGGAAAGGTGCTATTGGGATAACGAATCAATTCTGCAAAGGGACACGTTCAGCTGTCCGTCAGTTGGAATGTTTCTGAGAAAGATATTCACTGTATCGACCATCGGAAAATATTTACATAGAGCTTGTAGAGGTGGATCACTCAAATATGCGTGTTTGCCGCCTAGAGCTATTATTAAATTTTCTCTGAGGTGAGCCCCAAACCGGACTCTGAGTGGTTTTCATTGGATATAATTAACTTAGTATTTAGCGGTTGGGGAAAATTGTGGTTAAATGGGTTGAACTTCGAGTCTACCTTCTAATATCATTTTTGAAAATGGCAGCTGTTGGGTAAGTAATGAGTTCTACGTTTTCAAATTGATGGACACAAGCGAGAGTAGTCCATGAGTTTGAGTTTCAATTTCCAGTTTATCGCAGATGTATTATGAAGAAACCATTTAGAGGTCCTTCATTGTTAGATCGGAATAGTGAGTATCATTTTTGGAATATTCCAGTCTCTCTAGCTTATTTCTAACCCACTCAGTCACTAATTGAGTGTTTCATTAAAATCATTCACGTAATGAACGGTCCATGGATTTTGCAGGAGGATAGAAAAATTTAGTGCACTTGAGTTAAGTATGCAGTTAAGTTGTTTAGTTGCCGAACTCGAAATAAACGATAAGTTATCGAAATATCTCAGTAAATGAACTGAAACTGAGAAAATGAACTTAGGACGAATGTTATCCAATTAAAATTCAAAAGCTCCAGTCATACAGCACGATCATATGAGCCAGTTTTCGTAAATTTTCGAACTACATTATGTTACATTGTTTTGAAAATTAAGGACTTTGAGAGAAAAGAAATTGTTAACTACCAATTTTATGCAAAAAGAAAAGAATGCTGCAATACAAAAAGAGATTTAGGTTTTTTTAAAACTTTTATTTTCTGTTTTTCTCGATTTTTAGCACATTTTAATGAAATTTAAGAACATTTTTCTGCATAATGTTTTACATAAATTTTTTTAATGATCTATTTTATAGTTGATAAACTTTACTTGAGCAATGTTCCACTAAAAAATATAAATTTAACAATTTTTAGCAGTTTTTTGCTATTTTTAGTGATTTTGCTAGTAATTATTTTTTAGTGAGCATAACGGGTGGTAAGGAGGTGTGCAGCAGTAAAAATATTTACTATTTGTTACCTTTTCAAGTAAAGGCTATAGGATATAAGGAGTATTACTATTGCTAAAAGAGATTGCCAGAAGAACTTTTTGCTCTTGAAAATGGAACTATTTGCAAAAAGTATTTGGCTTAAGAAATTGGGCGGTACGACGCGACGGTACAATTTGGTGTGGTACCGTCGCACTCGGATAATCTATTGATTGCCTAAGCTGGATCTCACCCAATACAACTGAGTTTGAGATAGAAGACATACGTGAAAATCCTAATGCTTCTGAGTAGTTAGCAGGGGGTGAAAGTAAATATGTACCAAATAAGTCCCCATACAAAAATCAGTGCCTCTATCCGCCTGGGACGTGATCAAAACTCACGGCTGATTAATTTGAATTATGAAGCTTCAGGGAGTCCTACACTCTATAACTTTGTGTATCAACACGGCCATTCTAAATTCAATGTTGCCGCTCCAACTGTAAATATTGGAAGATCATGAGCTAGTGGGCGAAAATTGGTTTTCAGATGATGGCTCGCATACAGTCGTGGTTTATAAAATATTTCCTCCATGATCCCTAAATAAAGTTCACCATTGATATACACCGCCCGACTGATAATTATTTTTCTAGAGTAGGGTTTCCAAATTTTCAGCGCATTTCTTGAAAAAAAAGAAAAGCTTTTGTATCCATTTTGTCCGTTTATATATGTAGGTATGTGTATCCTCGTAAAAGCGCTTTTAATCGAGAACTGCTGGACCGAATTTGACGGGATAGGTATAATGATCAGCTAGTCATTCAAAATGAAGTGGTTGCAAAAATCATTGATAATCAGCAGCGTGAGGTGATTTCGTGATTCAAAAAATCCAATTTCTATGCTGTTTATCCTACGAAGCTGAAATTTAGAACGGAACCTCTGTGAGACATGTAGGATAGGATTTTAACTTGCCGAAACACCCCAGTCATCTGAGTGAACACTCAACGCTAATTTCTATGCTATTTATCCTACGACGCTGAAAACCCCTGTAAGACAGGTAGAATAGGATTTTAACTTACCTGTCCACTTCAATCAGCATAGTGTACTACTTGAGTACTGATCTATATTTTTTTGGACTATCAGAACATTTTCGAACCTTTTCAAGTTTCATTGATGATTGCTGTGTGTAGTTGATTCTGATATAACAGATAAACCTGTATGAAGATGATGATTGCTTAATGGATTGATTGGTGGATGACAATTGGTTCTGAACGAACTGATGAACCATTTTAATGAGTTATTATTGGTTTAACGAGTTTTATTACCAGGACCTATGTAACTACCTGTTGCTCGATGTTCACGAATCTCGACGTGACGGGCAAGTGGTCGGGAATAGTTCAATCATTGATCGGATACAGATTACAACGTACTCGTAAGTATGAGAGGCTAAGCCAAATCTGTACGGATCTCTGAAACTCACTCCGCTTGCTTCCGCAGAGCGTATTGTAATGTATTCCCAGGCTTCGTATCGGTCTATCCGATTTTAGCCAACTAAATGGGTAATACTCCATTAGGGATCCATTATCCACTCTGTTTGTGCATTGAGCAGCAGGATTTCTGCCTCTATTCGGTAGCCATAAGTACAATAATTAATTCGCTCCAATTAAACGTGCGCTATGATAAAGTGCTATTGGAGGTAGAAGGTGAACATAATGGGAAAACTTAAAAATTAAGAAATGATGTTTGTTGATAATAGTTTTGAATATGAAGAAATAATTTTAGACAGGGATTCATTATGTGAAAAAGCAAAGAAAATGGAATTATAAGAACCAGTTACCCTCCAATTTAGAACAAAATCAAGGAAACAACTCTTTGTCGGAATCCAGCGTTTTATGACAATAACTTTTGCTTATGCACACATGTTACGATTAGTCCAAACGTAGGGAAATTTATAAGAAATAATTTATTGGTTAAATTCTGGCTTGCATGGTCAAAAAAACATATTCTTCATTTTACTCGGTTACAATTAGTCACTCTGCGAGGCTTTCCACTGCTTTCCATAAATATTCCGCAGCAAAACTTCGTTAATCGTGGCTTTTAGCGTTACTCTAGGTGCTCTCAGTTTGATAATATAATAGAGGGCATCAGACATCATTGGTGCCATAAAGTAAAGCCCAAACAGTAACTAAAATCATTCAGAAAAAAGTTAAAACTGACGTTTTCTTTGAATATACGGTTGTGTTATTTCTTATATATCAGCAGTTGAGTCATTTCGAAAGGTTTTCATTTCAAATTGAGGTTTTACACATATGATTGGAGGATGATTTAAAATAGGTAACAAAATACGAATTTTCACCCCATCCTTGAGCTTTGCCCTCTTGTAATAAGTACTGAGAATGATTTACTTTAAAATTAATCCAGGCACAACCTTTTATGCTTTTGTAATCTTCATTTTTAAAAATTTTATTTAGCATCAACGTGGTGCATATTATAACCATAACAGATATCAATAAAATATTTAAATATCAATGATAGAAATCAAATAGTTACGTTACAATAATGAAAATATTTATACACTTCTTGTTAAATTTTTATATCGTTTGAGCTTAATATGTAAGTATAGTTAAAGGAAACGGAAGCAATTGTTTAAGTATAGCGGTATCGAATAAAATAAAATCCCCATAAAGTTTCATCAGTAGATTTCATTGTTGTCAATTCCATTGTGTAAATGTCACTCTCACAACATCTACATAGAGGATTGTGGTCTGGACAAAGGCGATGCAAATATAGGTCACATAATCCACGATTGGTTTGCTGGCGGGCGGTATAGTTTTGCATAAATATTTGTGAACTTGATTTCCGAGGAACCATGGTATAAACTGAATCATTAGTGACGAAGTTCAATAACAAACGGAAGTTTAAGAAGAACGTTGTCTAAATCCACGAAAATAAAGAGTTGCGATGTTGGATTGTTTTCAACGGTGTGGTCAGTATCAGTAATGAACAATAACTCATTGTTAAGCACAATCGTATGTGGTTTTAGGGGTAAAACTAGATAATTAAAGTTTGGGGGTAGTGGAGGTGAGGCGATTAAAACGGCGTTCCTCAGTTAGGAAAGGGCTTTAATGTATGTCTAAAGTTTTCGCCATATGGCCTCTTCAGAAGACTTGGATATGTAATAGATCCTGTCGTAGGAACTGCTACTCGGAACGTTCTCAAAAGAACGCCGAGTCGTAAACTCGACCCACTCATTTCAGATTGTGCTTCCTTCATGGCAAGAACTCTCTCTATATCTTGTGCGTATAGCAATCAACAATTATTCACACCCCATTGATTTATATCTATAAGCCAATTGCTTTTCTCACCTACCCTCACCCTTGTGCGGTATCTTCTTACCTATTATAGAATTATATTCAATATATCTCGACATATTGGTCACAGAGTCCTCCTTTATTATCTCTTCCTTGGAGCGCCATTTAAGGAGATTGGTATTAAGAGATTACAAGTGATTAATTTCGTATCTCATTTAATTATCCTTTAACCTCAGTAAATATATATAGATAGATTTATAGATAGATAGGGATTTATATTATAGAGAATAAGAAAATTAATCACGACAATAACTTAGATTGTCACACATAAATAAGGTAGGAGGAAGTGTAAGAAGGAGGAGCATATAGATGGTTTTCCTGATCACATTGTACATGGCTTTGCAGCTCTGTTTCCCACTTGTCACAACTGAGAGATCCAGGATTTATAAAATAATGCTATATAGCTTTGAAATTTACACGGTTTTGGCGAGATGAAGTAACATTCTTCAATTCGGATAAAGGTATCTGAGTTTGGCTACCTTTATTTGACTTTGAGAATGTTACGCCACCTCACAAAACATGTACCCATTTCAAATCTATAAAGCATTTTCTAAATCTCCTGGATTTCTCAGTTGTGACAAGTGGGGAACAGAACTAAAAAGCCATGTATAATGTGGTCCGGAAAACCATCAATATGCTCCTTCACCTTACATGTACTGTGGCGAAAACGTTAGGCAGACAATAAAGCCCTATAAAACTTAGAAATGCCGTTTGAATCGTCTCACCGCCTCTACCCTCAGATTGAAGATTTGGCAACAACCCAACAGCATCCAGTTAATTAAAGTGTAAAACTCGGTTTTAACGAAGTTGGAGAAATGTTCAAGTATTAGGTATCGTTTGATTCAGCGTGGAAAAATACATTTGTTTTTCATAAAATGAGTCTGATTGGTGTTAATAAATATTTTTTACTTACATTTATTTTGGCTGGGAGTTACCCATGTGCCACAATATTTTACAATATAACAACGAAATTGTAAATAAATCTACAAGTTAAATAAATATGCTGTTCTATTTATATTTAAAAAAATTACAAACTCCAGACAATGGGTTGAGATAGAAAGGTGCCTTTTGGTGGTATTTTACTCCATTTTCTGTCTAATGTTGTTGTTGGTAGTTTGGTCGGCCGTAAGTACTTATTGTTTTGTAGGAATTAGTCGGGATGCGGCCCAGGGAAAAATAAATGAAATTACTTCATTTACTGTTTTATTTGACGTCATATAAATGGTTTATACCTTCGCTACCTTTCCAAAGCAGAACAGTTTGCATGTTGATACCGGACGAGCAGCAGCTATCTCTGATCGCTGTCCTTGAGGGAGTTTGATAGCACCTATTTGAATATAATCTTCAATTGAATTAATAATTACCTTCTTTTATATACATTAAAGATATCTATTCTCTTATCTACTTTGAATATCTTTCGTGTAAAAATAAACCCCACGATGATAGTGAATCTCCAATATATATATTATGCTTATATATATATCACTGCCATCCGTAAGGTATGTTTTCAATTAAGCGCCCAAAATCAAGTTGTAAAGGGCTTCCGGAAAATTCTTTTCGGCCTTTTCTGTTTCTTTGGGGAGTTTGGATAGTAATATATCCGTTCTACGAATACAAACATTGCCTGCGGGTGAAAAAGCTCCGGAGACTTTAGCGATTTTTTTTTCAAGTGCGGTTATTATTTCGGGATCACAGATCCGCCGCCCGACCAATGTTTTCACACTTGGACGGAGCTATTTATTGGCTCTTGCTGATCCATCTACCCCTCGCCATAGCTACATTTTCCCAAACAAACCGCAGAAAATGGATTGATACGGCGGAATTTCCGTGGGGGAGCCGTAATGGTCCTCCGGCTTCCACCTCTTTTTTCGTCTCTTCGACGGTTTTTCCTACTCTCAACGACCAAGGGGAGTAACCACAAACCGCTAAGCTTAGCACCCTTAGGCGGATTTGGGTGAGGGGGCAGAACCCACATCACCAACTCCGATATCAATAAACGTTACAGGAGTGGGACTACTGCATCTAGAAGGCTCGAGAGGACACATTCAACTTCGAGATACTTTGTGAGATTAAGGCGGGAACCATCACAACTCTTGATGATGATTCATGGTTTTGTGAGGGACCGCTGTAGCTGGTTACTGAAAACGTCACAACTACTCCAGCGCTGCCGCCCACTTGTGCGGAAATGTATGAAATCTCTCAATCCGTAAACCCCCGTGTTGAAAGACTTTCACTTTCTTCTTTGTGCAGTTGATGTCTACATTATACCTGGCAAAATGTGATTTGGTTGTATCCAGTTACCAAGCACAATGTTCAAACTGTCAAGATGAGGAGAGAACTGATGAAGAGTTTTGTTTCTCTAATCCTCCCCCCCACCACAAAATTCGTATTAAAAATTTTGGGAAATTTGAAAATTTTCCGTCATCTCAACTTGTGAAAATGACGCATGAATAAGACATCCCAGGGGCTATTTTTTGATCAGATTGAAAACAAAGGATACAGTCGACCAAAACCCCTATAACATGCTACCTTCATCTGATTCTTCTTGACCGAGAAGAATTTTCCGTGGAGCCCCGAGACGACATTCAATCCTACCAATCAAACCGCTTACCGCTCACTGTTGACTCTAACTTCAATTAAATCTGGCAAATGATTCATCTCAATAATTCCTATTAATATTTCCCTAAATGATGAAGATGGTAAACACTTATTCTTTAGATTTTGTGGCATGTTCATCTTCACAATAAAAATAAAACAACTTGTTTTTTTTTAAAACTATTTTGAACTATTTCTGAACTATAATATAGTTAAAAATTCCTTAAAACAAGTTATATTATTTTTATTCTGAAGATGAACATCCCAAAAACTCAACTCTAAAGAATAAACTCACATTAGTTGAATTTGTCTTACATTTTCTCCTCATTGGGGGGGGGGGGGGGAGAGAGAGAGAGAGGGAGAGAGAGCGAGAGAGAGGGAGAGAGAGAGAGAGAGGGAGAGAGGGAGAGCTGCACCCCAATTTATTTTTCCTTACTTCAAAACGGAATCTAAAACGGTGCAAATTATCAAACTAAAAGATTTTTATTTCATTATTAGAGAGCCTTTTACATAGATCTGAGTCTATACCTACGTTAAGTTGATATGATGAATAAAGATAAAGTTGACATGATAGTTGTGAATAGTTGGATAGTTGTATTTGATGGTGTGAAGTTGTGGTAAAATTCAATGCAAACTAAAAAGTTAGGTCTGAGTGTTGCAATGATGCACTGCATTAATCCAATTATTTGTGATTTACAAAATTTGATTCAATTAAGAAATCCACCAGGTGGTTTTAAAACGTTTTCGGAAACAAAATCTTCGAAAATAATTAACCCAAAGACAGCCTCCCCCTTTTGTACCTCTTTCATTCAACTCCTACAGAAAATTCATCAACCGCCTACAAATTTACATCCGAGTTCCAATTAAACCCTCAATTCCTCTTTCGAGGCATTCATTCCAATGTTCCCGGCGCGCAAAATAAAATTCTCCTTTGCCAATCCCTTGGAAACAAGTCCGTCTTTATCCCCAAACCCCTCCCACTTTCACCTGTTTTCTTCTCGAATCTCATTCCAACAAGAGTAAAGACCTTATTTGTCCCAGGCCCTTCCAGTAATGGGTTTTTCGGCTCCCGGAATAGAGACACTATATTAATTAGGCCCACGTTTTCAATTTAAAAAGTCGACTCGAAAGAGGTTTTTATCAGCACGGAGGAAAAAATCAACTTCCGAGGTTTGAGGAAAAAACGGTGTTTATACAAAAAGAAATAAAAATGAACGTGAAAAATGTTTGGAATGAACGGGGGAGGAACGCAGTTTATGCGAAAATGGCTCCTTCTAGGGTTTGAATTAGGTAAAGACGGTGTTAAATCGAGTGCTTTTAATTAGTTATTCAGGAGGGAGTGGAGGAGGAAGATTTCTCTTCCTTGAAATCATGGCGGTTCAAGTCTGGGGTAGCATAACAAGCAGTTCTGTCTCTTGAAGTATATAATTTAAATAATTATACCCTTTCACTGGTCTTCCAACTCTTCTGTTACGTAAATTTTGTGGTTCTTTTAAAGGTGTCAGTGTCATAAAAAGAATAGTGTAGTTCACTTGTGGAATTGTGGCTATATTTATTAGGACCACCATATTCTGATGGGAAAAATAAAACATTTATCGCTTGTTCGTTTGAGCGATTTTTAAGAAAAATAAAACTATTGAAATGCCTCAAAAAGTGTTGAAATCAAAATTTTTGAAAAATGTCTTCTTTGGAATCCGTTTTGAGACATTCTGTGTGTGTATCCTTCCAGAACGAAACGATGAGTTTGTTGGCCAGAATTTTTTGAGCACTTTAAATATTGGTCAAATCTCAAAAAATGGTAAAAAGTCACTAAAAACAGCTAAAAATTGATAAATTTATATTTTTTATCAGAATTTTAGTGAAAAGAAGTTTATAAACAATGAACTACAACATAAAAAATCATGCACTTAATGCTGAAAATCGTACTTCAATTTCATTAATATTGCCCAAAATAAAGATAAAAACTACAACAAAAAAGCTAGGAAATCCAAAATCTGTTGTGAATCGCAGAATATTATTTAGAACGAGTTTTTTTCTTCGTAAAATTGGTAGTTAACAGTTTCTTTTTTACTCGAAGACCTTAGTTTTCGAAACAACGTATCATAATTTAGTACGACAATTTACAAAAATTCGCTCATACGATCACGCTGCATGACTGGAACTTTTTTTTTCATTTATTGGATCTATACATTATACATGCACCAGAAAAAATAGTTAAGTACAATATTATAGGGATAGTGGTGAGCTGATTGTTGTTGTATTCTGTCCAGCGTCATGTATTTACAAAAGTAGAAGGAATTCCATCTTCTTTCCTTGAAATTTTGTTGTTTTTGTGAATGTTCGTGGTGCTGTGTTTATGAATTGTTGAAGACGTTGTTCATAGATATTATAGATATATATTTATGTTACCGTAAATTCCTGAAATCGTCAAAACTAGTTTTAACTAGTCAAAACTGTAGTGTACATCCGTGTGTCGTAAGCTTGCGTACAATCACCCTCCCAATTAGTGTAAACGTTGGCACCCTCCCAATTATGTTTCCGATCCACCAATTACGAAATGTTCATCTGGAGAAGGTAACACTGCTTGGTAATACCAGGGGCAGCTGTCCTAACCCTGCCTAGTGATTCAGTTACGCATCCTAGATACTCTCTGCCTCGAGTAAACCTCGCGTGGCTGCTGCCACTAGGGTTACCTCTGTTTCCAGATACCAGGCCTTAGAAGGATTTTACACAGACTAGTTTTTTGCTAAGATCAGTGGTCTGGATGCCCTTTTCGCTCATTTCTCTAAATTACGTAACATTAAGTAGTCATTCCCTTCGTAAAAATTCGGATTAGTATCCTGGTGTGACTAGTTAAATCCAGTGTGGAGAAAATAGTGACCTAAGTATTACCAAATTTTAAAAAACGATTCAAAATCCCATAAATTGCAACTTATCCACACAACTTACGTTAGTTGACCAAACGTCTGCTGTTTTGGCCGACTTTATTCTTTCTTAGAAGATGTTTCTTATAATTTAATCGCGACGAGCGTCAATCGCATCGTCAACTTTCACGACCACCGATGTTTTTGATCCAACAACCCCTGGGGTCCAATCTATTATAGTTCCTGGGGCGAGTGTGAGTCCAGGAGTTCAGTTCTCAACAATCTGTCCTCCTGGCCAGCCGTATAAACGCGATCGATCCTTTTTTGTGGAATTTTCTCTGCCGATTCGGTGTTTGATGATTTCAACATCCGTACGAACTTGGCTTCCAAGTCCGTGGATATCTCGGTGAACAATCATTCATCCTTACTTTGGATTATTGAATTTCGGTATAACGATTCGCCAATCTTGCTGTGCGCACACACCCTGAAACGCTTCCTAGCCATATTGAAGCACGCCAAGTCGCTTTCTGGAAGGCTAACTGGACCCCAGGAATCTCTTGGAGGATCTTCAGCCCTTGGATTCCCTCCATCAGTAAATCATCAAGTTGGGACTGTATGGTCAGACGGCAGCTGTTTAATATTTATTTTACCAGCATGATTTCTTTGATAAGATCATGTAGATTGTACGTTGTAGGCACCTAGCCAATTTTCATTTAAGGTGGAGCTCTACTTTTATTTTTTCTCTATGCTTTATACGAGCAATTTCTTGATAAATAATTATTCGTCAAAGGTTCAATGGTGTTCGTTTTTTCACGCTCCCAACCTGTTGACGAGACATCTGCCAAGTTGGATGTGGCACATAACTTCCACCTTCCGCAACTTGAATGTATAGATCATTGAAATGTTTCTAATAATCTTGAGACTCCGATGAAGGTTCATTGCAAAATTGTTAAATCAGGCAATGATACTTGAAAGATGTTAAGTGCGCGAAAACTACTAGTGATTCGGAAGAGATGGATTTCATTGGAGGCCATTTACAGTCTAAACCAATCAATCTCTGAAAACATAATCAAAATCGGATGGAAACTATAGTCATGTTTGTTAGAAGGATCTGAGGTTCGCCATGCGCATCAGTTTTTGATGATATGATCGTGATGAAACTTAATGTGAGGGAATGGTTATGGTGTGTTGCCTTGTCTTTATTGTAGGTTGGATTGGTTTTGGGTGAGAGATTTCAGGCTTCTCTGATTATGTCATTTATTGTAGTGTGCTAAGCGCTTTCGCCATGTATGGCCTCTTCAGAGCATAGTTTGTGATGTGAGTTGTTAAGTATTTATAAGGAGTCCTCCTTGTTCATCTAGGCATGACCAGTTGTGGTTAGTCACATTACTTGGGGTCAATTTTGCGTTTAAATTGAGAAAAATACAAATTTATGTGGAAACACACATATAGTCAGAAATGAGGATTCCTGACTGTATGTTCTCCTTGTTCATCTTGGTATGACCAGTTGTGGTTGGTCACATTACTTGGGGTCAATTTTGCGTTTCAATTGAGAAAAAAACAAATTTATGTGGAAACACACATATAGTCAGAAATGAGGATTCCTGACGATATGTTCTTCTTGTTCATCTTGGGATGACCAGTTGTGGTTGGTCACATTACTTGGGGTCAATTTTGCTTTTAAATTGAGAAAAATACAAATTTATGTGGAAACACACATATAGTCAGAAATAAGGATTCCTGACTATATGTTCTCCTTGTACATCTGGATATGACCAGTTGTGATTGGTCACATTACTAGGGTCAATTTCGCGTTTAAATTTTTTTTTTTTTTTTTTTTTTTTTTTTTTTCAATATTCTTTATTGCACCAAGTATTACTTATTAACAATATTATTTTGAAAATATGGACTTTAATTCAAAACTAAGATACATCACTGAGTTTTGTTGATTATGGTGGATGTTTCACTTCACTGCTTCACAAGTAAGCAAGGTCGAGTGGTTTGGTACGCTTCAATCTTCTGATGATATCACTTGTATCAAGGAGTTGGACAGCTTCCTCGTTGATGTGACATCTTAACCGCTGTAGGTGTCTCACAGCTTGTCGCTTTATAGCATCGTTTATTGTTTCGATCCGAAGCTCATGATGGAGACGTTCGTTTCGAAAGTACCATGGTGCATTGACCACCGTTCTTAGCACATTGTTCTGGAATTTTTGGATGATGTCTCGATTTGACTGAGCCGTACAGCCCCAAAGCTGAGCTCCATAAGTCCAGACTGGTTTAAGGACTTGGTTATACAGTGTTAGCTTGTTCTGGATTGACAACTTCGACCGTCTCCCCATTAGCCAATGCATTTTTCTGAATTTTAGAAGGAGTTCTTCCTTCTTTTTCTTGACATGGGCTTTCCATCTAAGTTTGGCGTCCAGTGTCATGCCTAGGTATTTGGCTTCATTAGCATTCGGAATAACTTTTCCCATGAAATGTACCGGAATATGCTCGATTCTCTTGTTGGTGAAATCGACATGTACCGACTTAGTTTCATTTATCTTGATTCTCCATTTTGCTGTCCACTTTTGTATGCTGGATATTGATTGATTTAACTTGTTGGTGGATTCAGTGTTACATTCTCCGACTGCCAAAATCGCTGTATCATCTGCGAAGGTGGCTGTGGTGTTCATTCCAATTTCTGGGAGATCACTGGTATAAAGGACATACAAGAGCGGTCCAAGAACACTCCCTTGTGGGACTCCTGCCTTGATTAGCTTTGGCTCTGAGTAGGCGTCTTCTTGCTTTATTCTGAAATAGCGATTGGTGAGATAAGACTGAAGCAGCTCAGCATACTTTATTGGTAGATTTTTGCGCAGCTTGTAATTGAGTCCCTCATGCCAAACTTTGTCAAACGCCTGAGCGACGTCTAGGAAGACGGCTGAGCAGACTTTCTTTTCCTCAAGGGCTTGTTCAATTATATGTGTTATTCTATGGACTTGATCGATAGTGGAATGTTTCTGTCGAAAGCCAAACTGGTGCCTTGGGAACAGCTTACGTTCTTCGATTATGGGTACTAGTCGCTTGTGGATTAGTTTTTCAAATAATTTTGATAATACTGGTAGAAGTGAGATTGGTCTGTACGAACTTGGCTCCGTGGGAGGCTTTCCAGGTTTAGGAATCATTATGACCTCGGCAATCTTCCACAACTGAGGAATGCAACGGTGTTTTATAATTGCATTAATAATCATGGTTATTTTTGCAATGGCTTTACGCGGGAGATGCTTAAGGATCTGACCAGTGATAAGGTCGTAGCCAGGAGCCTTTTTTGGACTGATTTCCTTATCGATTATGAACTTAATCTCTTTGATAGTAACGGGTGGAATGTCGACATCTTGATCAATACCATTTGCGACCTCTAGAGTCAGTTCATCTGTCATAGCAATGTTTGGAGTGAATATGTTTGCTAGGTAATCAGCAAAAATCGCTGCTTTGTCTTGATTACTCTTAGCCCAACTCCCATCGGAATTTTTTATGGGTGAAGCTTGTATTATTGGTCTTTTAAGATATTTGGTAGCCTTCCAGAGTGAGTAATCAGTATCACGATGACTTGTGAGTCCCATGATATAGTGCTCTTGGGTTTCTTCATTGATCTCCTGTGTCAAAGACCTCAGTTCACTTTCTGCCTTGTACCATTCTGATTTATGGCTGGGTACTCTAGTTACTTGCCATCGTTTTCTGGCCTTGCGTTTTTCTTTTATTGCAGTGACTATTTCCCGAGGGTAATTGATCCCTCGGAGTCGCCTTGTAAGTGTTGGTGTATTTTCCCAAGCAACAGTTTGTATACTGCAAACAAGATGCTCGAGCTCGTGTTCAATTTCTTCTGGTGATTGTAAGGACTTACTCAAGTCGATATGTCTGCATATTTCTTGCTTGAAGAGCTCCCAGTTGGTCTTCTGATTGACTAGGGCAGGGTTGGATGGCTTCTGAATGATTCGATCACTGAGTGTCAGTATGATGGGTGAATGATCTGAACTGAGATCAAAGTTTTCTTCGACTAGCAGGTAGTTCGCTGAAATGTTTTTCGTAATGAAAAAGTCAATCAGATCGGGTGTCTTGTCGGGGTCTTGTGGCCAGTATGTTGGTTTCCCGGTTGAAAATGCTTCGCAGTTTTTATCATTGATTGCTTGAATCAATCTACGACCTTTTGTAGTAGTTAGTCTTGAACCCCAAAGTGTATTTTTAGCATTGAAATCCCCTCCTAGGATGAAACGATTCCCAAGTTGGGAGAGTATACCCATGTATTCATCGTATGTCGTTTGGTGCCTCGGCGGACAATATATGCTTGCAACATTAATCATGAATGAAGTGGTCCTGATTGCAATGGCACATATCTGGAACGCTTCAGTTTCTATTTTGACTTGCTCATGGTGATAAAGGCTTTCTTTAATCAATACTGCACTGCCGCCGCGCGCTTGATTGCTTGGATGAATGGCGTGGTAGCACTTGTAGCCTTTGAGTCGGAGGTACGATTCGTTGGTAAAATGTGTCTCAGAAATGAGACAAATGTCAATCCGGTTGAAGTCTAGAGCCAACTGAAGCTCAGTTTTTCGTGACATGAGCCCATTGGCATTCCAGCAGAGTATTTTGACACTATTCATGTTGATCTTTCCGGACGAGTGCTTTCGATTCTACGAACACGCTCATCCAGGTTTCTGATACTCTGGCTGAGTTTTGTGACTATTTCGAAAATCTGATTTATTTTTGAGTGGGTGTCTTTGTTGACGGGATCGACCGATTGCCCGGTTGGCAGTTGTTGTAGCTTTTTCTGATTTTGCAGAACTTTCGAGTATGACAGGAGATTAGAGACCTGACTGGCGGCCACCTGGGCCGTTTTTTTATTACAGAGTAACGGCTTTTTTGGTATGAATGTTTCTTTATTGGGTTTTACTTGCTCTAACTTTTCCATCTGTTGTTGATGAGGAATTTTCTTGTTTCTATTAATAGCTTCAATAGCTACTGGGCAACCGCGATAATTTGCAGTGTGATCTCCAGAGCAGTTGGCGCATTTTGCAGGTGTATCTCTGGCCTTGGTGCATTCTTCAGTGAAGTGGCCCTTAGCACACTTAACACATCTAGGTGGCTTGGAGCAGTAGTTTTTGGTGTGGTTAAATTCTTGACATCTTTTACATTGGGATGGATGTTTCGAAGGTTTGATCGGATGCACTGTCACACGCCCTTTGAGAACCTGCTTAATTTCATAGATTTTCTCGGGATCTAAATCTTTACGAAAATCGACAATGCACATATCTAATGGATTTTTAGATTTCCATTCGAGTTTTCTGTCTACTTGAAGTACACTGTGGGAACCAAATTGGTTTCTCAGATCATCAAGGACCTCCTCATTTGTCCATGATTTGTGGATTCCTTTAATCATGACTTTGATGGGCCTGTCCTGTTTATTTTGGTATGTATAGTGCGGAATTTTTTTGTCCGCAAAACACTTAGTGATAGCACGAAAGCCATCTGAATCCATCGTGTTAATTTTGACCACATCATTTGACATAGTGGTAAAACTAACTTCGCCGGTTTGTTCCTCGACCATTTTCTTGAGGGCTGGAAAGGAAGTAACCCTTTCAATATAAACGGGAGGAGGTTTTGGATCTTTTTTTGGTTTTGGCTTGGCAATAGAATTTATGATTAGTGGACGTGAAATAGATTTTTTTCTTTTGTGTCCTCTTTGAATGACGTTATCCCATTCGCCCGTCTCTTCGGCTAGGATTTCTTCGTCTGTTGAATAGGACTCAATGGGAGGGGCTGGCTGATTTGTTTTGCTCAGTGTTTTAGTTTTGATTGTGTCGATCTCAATCTCCAGTTGATTGACTCGAGCACGTTCCTGTAGACCAGCGTCATTAGCTTCCTTCAAAATATCACATAAATGGGTAATGATTTTTAATAACTCACTAACTGTGCTATGAACAGCAGGCGAATTACGAAGCTCTGGAGAGGTGTTGACAAATTCTTGTTGTTGTTTTGCTTGGGCTAGCGCTCGCGATATCACTTCGAGGACAGTGACCTCCATTCCGCAAACGCGCGAAAACACTCGCGGAAACAACTGACATTCGTTTTTTGTTTCGCTCTCCGATGTTACCTCTTCGGCAGTTCGAACAAGACTAAATTGAGAAAAAAACAAATTTATGTGGAAACACACATATAGTCAGAAATGAGGATTCCTGACGATATGTGTGTTTCCACATAAACTTGTATTTTTCTCAATTTAAACGCAAAATTGACCCCAAGTAATGTGACCAACCACAACTGGTCATACCAAGATGAACAAGGAGGACTTCCTATTTATAAATACTTAACAATCCACATCACTAACTATGCTCTGAAGAGGCCATACATGGCGAAAGCGCTTAGCACACTACAATAAATGACATAATCAGAGAAGCCTGAAATCTCTCACCCTCAACCAACCCAACCTACAATGTGAGGGAATAAAATCGTCATTTCCCAACTACTTCCAGAATTTGAGCGAAATCGGACGAATAGGTTACGGCATAAAGACACTTTATGGATTTCACGTTTGCTCATGCGCAGTGAAAACTATCAATTTTGGTAATCTCAGAAGAGTTGTTAAAGACTTCTGATGATAATCCTCCATAATTAGGTAATTGTAAGGAAACACAATTTCAAGGCAAGGCAATAACCTAAATATAAGATTTTCAGAAAGAAATTTCCGCTTCAAAGGGCAGTGGGAGAGAAACCTGGAACTCTGGAAAATTGTCTGATTCTACCTCTCAGCCTTTTTTAAATTTTCTTTTCTTCTTTTTTTTTAATTTTTCAATCATGAATTTTTCTCCTCACAATTCTGTAATTAGTTTTCACTCATATTTATGTATCATTACAGCAATTTTGTAATTAATTAGTAACTTAGAGTCACTAATTTCAGCCATCAACATTAGTAGGGAAATATATTTGTTCAGGGTTGGTACTACTGCCGATGCAAGGTTGTGTTTATATGGAGGTTTCCAGTTAGTAGCTCTTCTCCTGTGTTTGTTTTTGTTATCAATTTCGGAGTGATGGAATTGATTGGTGGCCGTCCTCAGCCACTTCAGTTCATTCCTGAATTGGTCAGAACACGTTCGTCAGAATACGTATATATATACGTATATGTATATATTGTTAGTTTATAATATAATACCTACTATATACGTACGAGTATATGTATCATTTAACTATGAAAGTTCATTTTCTTCAAGTATGGAAGTACTAATTAATTTTTATATATTTTATCTTTTATTTTATGTTGTATATCATGAAGGAATAAAAAATCATTCATTCATTTATTCATATATATATATATATATATATATATATATATATATATATATATATATATATATATATATATATATATATATATATATATATATATATATATATATATAATCACTAGGTAAGAAAAGAGAACAGAAAATAACAACACAAAACTATTTTTAATATTTCGGCTTCTGCCTTTCGAGAAAGGCAGAATCCGAAATATTAAAAATAGTTTTGTGTTGTTATTTTCTGTTCTCTTTTCTTATCAAGTGATTATATTCAAGCTCTTCTAGAGTCATTCTTCAAGTGATATAATATATATATGTATAACAACCTTCCTAATCCAATTAGCAATAGACACTCACCGACTTGTGATGCGTGAGCGAGGAAGCCGCCGCTGCACTCCTCCCCGCTGGTGACGACGTCTCCGGCGTTGAACTCGATGAGGAGGGAGGGGCCCGAGGACACGATCGGCGGGACGGTCAGCGGTGTCCCCGACAGGCGCGCCAGCATTTCCCCCGAGGAGCTGTCACCGTCGCGGATCTTGAGGCTTTGAGAAACGCAGGGCAGCCTGAACTGCTCCATGCTTAGCCTCACGCTTCTGTCCTTCTCCGTCTACAACAGAACACAACATCCACTCATTATTATAACTACCATATTCAGTGTTGCCAGATGCCTTAATGGAAAATCCCCACCAACTTTGTTGTTTTGAGTAGAATTTTGTGTGTGAATGACGTATAATATTCATAATAAACGAACTATCCTTTCGTTTTGTGGTGTTCTTTCTTAAAATATGATTGGCGAACTTTTTCCTATGGTTTATATGTAAATATATAAGCCATTAACCTTTGAGCCGTACACCGGTAAATAATACCGGGGTTCCCGCCTTCCCTACCCCTCTTCTCCCCTCCTCCATGATTTGGAGTGATCTTCTCGTCAGTACCCTCCTGGTTGTCAGCAAGGAATGTATTGTGAGTACCAGTGTTTTTCTGCCCTTTGTTCATAAAGCCTAACCTTGCAGCGTACTAGGTATTAAATACAGGGGTGTACATTGAATGTTTCTTTCTTTCACCGGTAAAATCTACCGCAGTATACTCTGAAAGTGGTCTGAAAGTGGTGTGCAAGTAATATTATTTTTACGTCGCAGTGGTGAATTGATTACATAAAGATATGAAATGATTTATTATATGAAGCATTTTAATATTTGAAGCTAAAATAGAAAGAAAAAAAAAAAAAAAACAGAAAATGAGCGCTTTAGATGAAAAATAAGACCCCGGTAAAAAATACCGGAGTGTACGGTTTACGTTGCATGAAGGGATGTACGGTTCAAAGGTTAATGACATCGGCACTTACATAGGGGGTAGAGCAAAATGTCAGTAAAACAATAATAATATGAATATACAAGAACAATTTATTAAGGTGACATAAAATTCAAAAAATCAGTAACAGAATAATATTCATTTTCAATTTAAAAGATCTTAAGCGTTCGACAAATGCAGTGGCAGCAGAAGTGATTGAGTGGACAATATCTTGTAGGTGAAACTGTTGAACAGAATTTCACCATTATAATGTGAAGCTCCTCTTGAAGAATTTAAGATTGTGCTGGGGTACCATTAATAACTGATCTTTATACAGCTTTTAAGGAGATTTAAGGATAGTCCAGGATCCAAGGCCAAAAAAGATTATAATTTTCGGGAGAAGGTTTGAGATTAGATTTTGAAAATTGAGCCCGTTCTGAGTGAGGATTTTTTTTTTTGCCATCTCAAAATTAGTGGATTACAAAACGGTGGACATTTTTAGTGATTTTGTGAGCACATTTTATGAAATTTGACCAGTTTAATGTGCTCAAAACTGCTCGCCAACGAACTCATCCTTTCATTTGGAAAGCTTGATTTGTTTAGCACAAGAAATGGATTTTTATCTCAATCCTAAGGAGGGTTACAATCGTCTGAAATATATATCGTCGTGGATATATATATATATATATATATATATATATATATATATATATAATCTTTCTTTTACTAAACGTAATAATGTAGGCTGTACCAATCACACCCTTACATTAAATTCACGTGTTTTCTGCTATAACGCATTGGTACCTACATCGTAACTACGGAACGTTGAAATTCGATCAATGATTAAACAAAATTAGGTAGGCAACTACCTAATCGAGCGAAACCGGATATTTACACTAGAATCAGCTAAAGGGGGAAATTCCTGTTGGCGGTGTTGGTTGAACCGTTTCCATAGTTCCCAAGGAGTAGCTTCTTCCGGAGAGATTAACTAAGTGAGTGTTGTGTTGACTCGTGTGGGTTGCCATTGTTAATCCTCCATTGTTCGGCCCTTCAAAGCCCCCGCACCTCTTTCCCTGCCGTCGATTGTGTTCCCTCAAGACGGCACATAAGGAGCCCGCTTTCGCCTTTCGACGTTGCAATAACGTGCGGGATCGTCGGCGAGAAAAGCTGTCGTTCCCAAGTTGTTGATTCACTGGCGGGGTTTCAATTTGATGGAACACAATCTTGCGAGACTAGAGGAAACCTATGATAATGTTATTCTGTTGTCTGCCCAACTGATTTTGAGACTATCTCAACAAATTCGTCTCATAATTTGGGCTCGTAAAACAGATTGGGTGAAAGATGGAGAGAAAAAAAAAGAAGTTAAAAGTGACAAATAAAAATACTAGTGACAAATCAGCAAGCGTCCGTCTTGTATCCAATGGCGAAATATTAAATGCCCTCATCGAACGATCATAATCAACTTCTTGCGCTGAGGACTTTGTGCTGTACTCTCTCCAAACAGTACTTGTGTACAGTCAGGGAGTGGCGGAAACAGGCCGTCTACCTCACAAGATAATCCCGAACGTGCGTGAGAGACTGGATTGGGGATGGGTTAGACCAACCCATCACCTAACACAGATCGTGTTGCATGGCGAGTTCGCAAGTAAGTTGGCGAGCTTTCAGCTAATGGCCGATTGGCCATGCGAGTGTGGGCACCCAGAAGAATTGGCTGAGCATATCTTGAGAGAGTGTAGCGTTTACAACGCACTGCGAGAGGAGTGTGGCCTATTGGCGGATTGCTGGCGTCTCCGAACAGGGCAGCCAGTTTGCAAATGTTCGCTGATGGGGTAATACCCATCCTGCGAGAGCGGCACATCCAGGCGGAAGAGACAGGATAGAGAAAGAGATGATGAGGGATTAAGCCAAGTGAGGTTAGGAGAGAAGAAGATGAAGAAGGGCAAAGGCAAGTGAGGGCAACTCGGAGACAACTCCAACCCTTCCCTGTGGGGTGAGGAAGCTCTTTCACAAGAGCTACCAACTGGGGAAAAACAGGCGCCACCGTACTATGGTGGTGTTTGAGCCTGTGGTTGGTCACGACCAACTCTGGTGAGCCACTCATAGTCTCCCTTCCTCAGTCATCCATAATGATTGGACTCTGCTCCGGCAGAGCTGAGGACAAAGTGACCGATACTGGGCCACATTCCCTGTATCGGGCCTGCGACCGATCCGGCCTCTGGTGCCTGAGTAGGCCAGTTCTCTGGTAGATCTCAGACACAAAATCGGTAACACGGGCGGGGGGAGCCCCAGGCTACAGGCACACCGGCGGCTTGCCGCCAAAGTGCCGCTTGCCTGCCCCCTGATAGCGGTTGGCTTTGTGGTGGCAGTGGTTGATCACCCAGGCCGGAAGGCTACGCCTGAAAGCTGAGGGGTAGGCACTCTCCTGGTAGATTCGTCTCCCAGGATAGTGCCGGCATGTGAGTTATGTGGCTTGACAATAACTCGGGTACCAACCTGCTTAGTTGGTAGGGCGAGCTAGAACGCCCAGCTCCACCTGTAGTGCCATGTGCGAACAGGTATTCGCATTAGCGAAGCCCTTGACTGTGGGTGTAACAGTCTCCCATACTGAGAGTTTTCCTCCTTGCTTGCAAGGGGGGGAGGGGAGGAGGACGTAAGCACAGTGTGCTGGGACACTCCCTTATAAAAAAAAAAAAGAAACCTTGGGATTTATGAATCCCAGGGGGGAACAATTATTCATTGTACAGCCAGGGACCAACAGGTTGTACGGTCAGGGGGGGGAGGGGGGGTGCCTGCCATGCATCAGTCACGACTGATGTC
This sequence comes from Adelphocoris suturalis, assembly GCA_030762985.1. Classification (NCBI taxonomy): domain Eukaryota; kingdom Metazoa; phylum Arthropoda; class Insecta; order Hemiptera; family Miridae; genus Adelphocoris; species Adelphocoris suturalis. The sequence goes on from CM061048.1 coordinate 31,627,549, forward strand.
AGTGAGCCCTCTATAGTCTCCCATCCTCAATCATCTATAATGATTGGACTTTGATATTTCGGGGCTGAGGATAAAGCGGCAGTTGCAGGGACACCTTCCTTGAAAAGGGCCTGCGACCAATCTGGCCTCTGGTGTCTGGAGGTGTCCAGTTCACTGGCGTACCTCAGGTACAAAATTGGTACCACAGGTGGGGGGAACCCCGGGCACCAGATGCGTGGCTTCGGCAAAGCATCGCCTGCCCGCCTTTTGACAGTGGAAGGCTTGGTGGTGGCAGTGGTACACCCAGGCTGGAAAGCGATGCCTGTAAGCTAAGCTGTAAGCTGGTTGACACGGTACTGGCAGTCTTGTCTCCCAGGATAGTGCTAAGCATGTGAGGTATGTGGCGAAACCAGTCAAAATACAGCAGGAAATTTTCTTCACGCATCATGACTTCTTATGCTAGTTAGTATGTAAAACAACAATAATAATAATTAGTGTTTGCGTGTATTTTGTCTCAAAAAATCCAAATATGTTTACTGTGTTGTCCCATTCATATATATTAAAAAAAAAAAAAAAAAAAAAAAAAAAAAAAAAAATCGCTCATATAGTCATGTTACAGATTACAGCCTGCCATCTTGATAGCAGTGAAAACAATGTTTCCGATACTTACAGGTAAATTTGGAACATAATATTTAGTTATTAGTTACCTATTATTCGTGCAGATAACGACTAAAAACTAATTACTGTAATTAGTTTAGTCATTATTCGCGCGAATACCAACTAAAAACTAATTAGTTATTAGTCGTAACTAAATTTTGTAACTTAATGAGTTATTAGTTACAAGTGGTAACTAATAGAATAACTGGATCGGATACCCTGAAAGTATTAACTAGCATATAATTAGTTGTAGTTACTACCCTACCTCTAATGACCCTTCAGGTTGAGATGTGGCTAAATTCTTAAATTAAAAAAAAAAAAAAGTTGTAGTTATCATTCGCCATTGTACTAACTAATTCAGTTGCAGTTATTAGTGAACGACAACGATGTCAGTCCTCCAAGTGAACTGAACTTTCATGACGAGCGCTGGTGTAATGTCATCACTAGAACTGGTATAGTTTTATCACTAGAACTGGTATAATTTTATCACTAGAACTGGTATGGTTTTATGACTAGGACTGGTATAGTTTTGTCACTAGAACTGGTCGAGTTTTTTTATCACCAGAACCGGTATAGTTTTATCACTAGAACTGGTATAGTTTTATGACTAGAACTGGTCTAGTTTTATCACTATAACTGGTATAGTTTTATCACAAGAACTGGTATAGTTTTATCACTAGAACTGGTATAGATCTGACGTACCTGAATGAGCCAGAAGGTGCGGCCTGGGCAGGAGTGTGAGGAGGCGGCGATGAGGCGGCGGGACTTGCCGGTGCCGAGGTGGACTATGCAGCCGCAGCGGCAGCCCGGCCCGATCTCAGCCTTTACTTCCGGCCTGTCCGCCGGCACCTCCCCACTTCCGGTGTCCGGGTAGTAACGGCAGTCCCACGCCCCCGCCACGCCACATGTCTCCGTCTCCAACGCGTGCCCCTGCAACAAACAAGTAATAATCAACATTCAATATAATAACATAGGAATCATCGGAATAACATAAGTATGAATATGATACATTCAATTAACCCCCTCAGTTGGAGTCACAGTCTCTGTCTCTGGCTATACAGAAGACGAAGATTGTACTGCTGACGACCAGACGGATAGAGAGAAATATCCCAATGAACGTGGATGGGCAGATGATTGAGACGTCCAATGCAATACGATACCTGGGAGTAATGCTTGATTCCAAGCTTAGTTTTTGGGCTCAGATTTGCAAAGCGGCAGACAAGGCGGCAACAGTGGTTGGGAATCTGAGTAGGCTCATGGCAAACGTAGGAGGCCCTTCTCCGGCCAAACGCAAGCTGCTGATGCGGACAGCTGATGCCATTATGATGTATGGAGCCGAGGTTTGGGCAGAAGCCTTTAGGTTCCAAAAAGATCGTAATAGGATGGAGGCAATCCAAAGAGGAGGAGCTCTCAGGATATGCAGTGCATACAGGACAGTTTCTGGCCCCGCTGCTCATTTTATCGCAGGAGTGGTCCCTATTGAGCTCCTTGCTGAAGAGTGAAGGAGGATCTATCAGCGGAAGGGAGAGAACCCAGTGCGGAACATCAAGAAAGAGGAAAGAGGAGAAACACTGAGGAAATGGCAGGCTAGATGGAAGGAGGAGACCCAAGGCCGCTGGACATACTGGTTGATTCCCAGCCTGGACGTCTGGGTGAATAGGAAGCACGGTAAGGTGAATTTTTACCTCACCCAGTTCCTCACTGGCCGTGGTTACTTCCGTTCATTCCCCGCAAAGATAGGAAAGACGGAGGATCAAGAATGCAGCTACTGCCGACGGGGGAATGAAGATGCCCATCACACATTTGTTGTGTCCCCAAAGTGGGGAGATGCTCGCCGAGCCCTGGAGGAGAGAGGAGGAGAGATTGCACCGGAGACCATCGTCAACAAGATGGTAGCCGGGAAGAATAACTGGGACGCGGTCCGGGGTAGTTCTCTATAAGAGAGAGAGTGGTGGTTTTTATTTGTTATGCCCTAAAAACCCAAAAATGGAGACTCCAACACTGTTGAGGGAGTACAGTCACTCCTCTACGTTCATGAAGAATTTTCCCCATTCAAAAAAAAAAAAAAAAAAAAAAAAAAAAGTTTCAGTGTTTCAGTTTCACTGTCCATCACTCAGGACACAACTTTGAATGACAATTTTCCAAATCCAAACATTATCATCGGGCTATTGGCAACATACGTGGTTTCCATGTCACTGTGGCAACGCTTTTCTGATGCTATTGAGTAAGATAATTCTTGTTTGAAGAGTAAATTATTGTGTTTTTGTACTCAATCTCAACCCTATATTATTCACTATAAGTATATATTATTCACTGTATATTACAGTATATTACTGTGTGTTACATATTATTCACTGTAAGTTCATTTTCCACAACGTTTTAGTATTTTAAGCGAAAAAACCACTAGGATGGCTCTTAGTTTTGTTAGTTTACATTTTCAACACTAGTTATAGCTCACCAATACACATTTCAGTCCAGTTCCACAGTAAATAGAGTAATTTTAAAAGTACGTCCACTAGTCTGGACATCAGGACTTGGCTTCACTCTTTTCTCACCGGAACTTGGAACATCATGAATCGAGTTAGGTAGTTGGATACCTACAATACTTCCTTAGATTTTCATATATTTTGTACCCTACTTTCGAAGTAGGGAAGTAGGTATAGGTACATTGATTAATTTTTTAAAATAGGTACATTTTTTGAAGGTAGATGTATTTTCGATTTCGAGATATAGAAGACATCGGACTTAGCACGAAAGGCTGGATGATTCTGACTTGGAAAGTCTGTATGAGGAACTTGGGGGAAAAAACAAGTCTCCTGATTCCTTCGATTACATGATTGATGTGATACCATGTTCAACAGCTCAGCGAGTGGGAGGCAATAAGGTTGGGCCAAACACTGTTGAAGAGAAATTAATTTTGGTGATGATGATGACTAGCTAGGTTATGCTTACTGAAAGATAGAAACTGTTTTTACAACTACCGTACTACAAAATAATTCTGGTTTTGTTATATTTTAACAACATTTTAAAAATACCGATTTCTTGACAAAATAAAACTAAACTATTTTCCATTATGGTTTGTTTTCACGTTCTTCTAAGCCCTAATGTCCACTAACATGGACATAGAAAAATATGCTCCTAGTTCAACTCGATCCTGATGTCTATCGTGGTGGACACATCGTATATATTCAACAGGTGCAGTAATCTGCAAAAAATTAACTATGTGAGGTCTTTGAACCATGACCAATCTACCTCCAAGAGAAAAAAATTGTAGTGTGAAGGAAAAAAATCTGGGACTGAAAGGGTTAAGAAGGACATTTTTATTGGGGAATCATGTCTACCAAGTAGGGTGTGCAGTCCAGTTTTCTCTTTTATTATATTACAGATATGCGCAAGGTGTCTGATTTTGAGTGAACCTGCCGAATTAATTGGGTGATAAAGTTGTCGAAATTGAGTAAAACTCCAGAACGAACGTTCTTATCTCAGTCCGTCTTCAACAGCTACGGTTTTTTTCAAGTATGTGTGTTCTTGCTTTTTCAAAATTTTTCTCTTCTACTCCAACTCAACCTGGTAGTTAACAGAGAGGGACGTTAAAAAGCGCTGAATTGAAGGTGAGAAGCATCCCCCTTAATTTTAACTCATTATTATCAATTTTAATCGACCTAGAAAAAATTAACCCCCCCCCCCCCTCTAAAATTTGTTTGTATATGCTTCAATACGACTGAAGTCCTGCAATCGAATTAAACTAACCAGCCTGTCCGCCGTAGAACTTATTTCCGAAACTACTGGACCAAAGTTTATGAATCTTGGGTTAGATATCACATAATATGGGATCTACTTGGTCCTAGAACCTCGGCTTCATTGCAATTAATCCTAAAGGGTAGAATTTAAGAGCTGAAATATTAGAAAATTGAGATCTCGAAACCTTTCAAAATATATAGTTTTTATTTTTTTTTAGCTTTCGTTGATAGATATCATCCCATAGAATCGTAAGAAACCTCTTGGGCATAAGTTCATACGTTTGCTCGCTCTAAGACCTACTTTGACAGAAAAAATGATCGCCAACATGGGAGCAAATCAAAACTGGTGGAACATAGTAAAAATCGTCTCATAAACTACGACGACCGTATCGGTTGATATAATTCCAATGGAACTCTCACTTCTCGAAATCGAGGTTATTGTGAATAACGGTTGTCACCCATAGATAGACAGTGAAGCGTGGGTAGCTTATTTAATTTATCTCATTAATTTTCATTAGGTGGGTGCCTACGGCAATGTCGATATACTTAGATTCCGATGTACTGTTGTATTCAAATATAAAATCTTGCTAAATACAGAATGACTAGTAAAGGGTAAGAGTAATATTTTATTTAATCAATTGTAGACAAGATAATGTTTAATAATCATAGGAAAATATGTGCTGCGTAGAAGTGTTCTGCAATACAGAAATTTTAAACATTTGTCTAATAATTTCCACCGATTTACTCTCAAATTGGCGGCGAGGTAATTAAGAGGTTGAACATTGAAACTTCGAAATTTCGAGTTTGATGGATTCAACTGCTAAATCGCACTAACTTCCTTTATGCCCAACTCTAACTGTTTATTCCTAACTCAATATTAATCAGAACCCATTGATCCCTCTTCGGAACGGGGTCCTATTCGATGGCTTCGATTATTAATGCCCTCCGTTCCCCCCCTCATCACCGCAGTGTAATTAAAGTGGCGTCACTTGGCATCCACTGCCAATCAGCCTTTTCTCTCCCGGTCCTCAACCCTATAGACCCCTAATCCCCTCCCCATATATACCCTGAGCCCTTTCCCTATATAGGTACCCTGATCCTCAACCCTTGATGCCTCTCCCTCATCTCGTGAAAATCCGCTCGGCTCATAACCTTTGTGACACGGTCGTTGGGCTCTTTACCAACACACCTATAGTTTCCTACCAATGGGGTGATCGCTTTAGGTGCCTAAAGCCCCCCTCCCCCACCACCACCCGTCTCGCCACCGTTTCATCCAACCTGCCTCCATTCCACCCAACTTGCGTCCATTTCACCCAACCTGCCCTTCTTCCTTTTTAGAGTTGAGCTTTCCAATTACTGGAAATATGGAAGCCGATGTCACATGTAATTGGATTTCATTATCTTCAAAGACCTTTCAGGCTCAGGTAGCCAATCGTCCATAACGCCCTTGATTACCCTCCTCCCCCTTCCTTGCCAATCTCCTACCCTCTTGATATCTCCCTCTTGATAACTCTCCCTTAATAACACCGTCATAGCCAATCTTGGCCACCTACTACGGCTCTTGTTAACATCAAATTGACCACCAAAGTTTACGATTTTCCCATTTGCTTTGAGTGCAGAACGGAGTTTAATTAGGTAATCATAACGTTAGTTAAACCAGGGATCAGAATGCTAAACACAAGATTTAATAATTCACAAACATGTGAAGCAAAAACACTAAAAAACTAGTTGTCCGCCGACAAAGTTCCTCACAAAGTTTGACAAAATGATTGTCTGGTATACTAGAGAGTTCGCTAACGCTCTAGGAATTACATATAATTTTGGAAGAAGTCATAGGCCATCTTTAATCTGTTATTGAAACTGATTCGAATTAAAATCGTTAAACAGGCCACTTCTCCGTCAAACCATACCTCCAGAATATAGGCTTGCAATTACGCAACACTTTTTGTCCATGGGTGACTGAATAAAGGAATTTTTTCTACTTTTTTACATTTTTCAAACAAAGCATTTCTCAAATAATACCCGTCGTTTTGAAACCCATAATTGAAGCACTGCAAGATTACATCAAGGTACGCAGAGGTGGTTTTCGAACTATTGTTCATTCATGTACATCAACATTCAAAAACACAAGGGGGAAAAACCAACATAAATAGAACACAAGTAAAAAAAGTTACAGTAATGCAACATGATCGTATGAGCGAATTTTCGTGGATTATCGTATTATTTTACGATACCTACTTAAATTTGAAATTTGAGCACTTTGGATGTAAAGAACATGTTAATCACCAATCTTATGGCAAATAAACTCGTTCTAAATCATACTCTACGATTCAAAGAAGATTTGAAATATTTTTGTTGGCAAATATTTTCACTACAGTTTCTCATATTGCAGTTATATACAGTTGTATACATTTCTCATATACAGTTTCTCTAATGCCAATTCTCCCTCTACCAGTTGAATTTACTAATAAATAAACGAATGAAATAAATGTACCTGGCAGAATTTGGCTCCGTAGCGGGGTGGTGGAGAATCGCAGAACCTGTAGCGATTTCTCGTCCCTCCGCTGCAGGTTGACGTGCACTGCGTCCAAGGGCTCCACTCGCCCCATCCGCCCGTCTCATAATCTGCAACATTTAAAGGTGAACAATAATTTAATTACCAAATCGTTGATAATTGTACTGGGAATATAAAATTCCTGCGGTCCTCCTTTCCCTCTCAATGTCAGTGAGTAATATGTATAAACTATTCATTTTCGAAGAATGGCCTCCACTTCAAATAGGTAGTGAATTAATTATATATGCTACATATGGTTGCCGGGTCACAACACTCATCAAATCTTAACTCTCTAGTGCAGTCAATCAAGCCGATCAAATGTTTGAATACCAACCACCAGGTTTGAATACCTTTACCTATCAATATGAGGTTGGTTACAACAGTCCTCCTTCGTTCCATTTGCAGTAGGAGACATGAATTCATGATCGTGATGTATGTAAGCTGCATTACTAGAATGAATCCCGTGTTTAAATGCAATTCTGCAACAGGAATTCCTGATAGATCCTCCCAATCAGGCTGCTATGGTCGGTGTGAACCTGGAATTCGTCGTGATGTCAATATATTTTTGACTTTCCTTTTGAGGAATCCCAGAACTGTTATCGCCCTTCCTGCCATGTATCCAGTAAATTGAATTCGCTCATCCAGCAGCTCACCGACGGATCGACGATTCCGTCATCCAGGAAAGAGCCATAAGGTTGATCACACGGGGAGTAGGCTCATATTCCAATCACTATTCAGTCTTCACAAATGAAATAAAGAGCGCTTTGCTGGGTTCAAAAACAGATTGCTGACTACACAACATCTGCAGGAATTCCCTGTCCGCACTTAATAGAACAGCTCCAAATCTGCAGCAAACAGAAGACAATGAAGATAGGGTTGAGTCTTGCGACCACGCCAAAAGCCAACCTTTAACAAGGTGACTGGCTTCCTCATATACCCACTTTTTAGAGTGGATCCACTCTGAGACTGGTGAACGAGGTTCCCCATTCGACCACTAGGATGGGTTGGAGTTGTCTCCTCTCTTGTTCTCATGCCAGGAAATTGACACTGTAACAGGAGGGTAAGGTGTCACACACTAGGGTGGGGCACACTAACAGCCAATCAATTCTAACTTTAACCAGGTGACTGAATTCTTCATACGAACACTTTTTAGAGTGGATCCACTCTGAGACAGGTAAGACAACTGACTAAGTGAGGGTAAAGCGGGACACCCAACACCCAATATAGTGGGGAGAGAGTGGGCAAAGATGGTTTCCCTGGTACTCAGGGTGTAGCAACGAATGGGGATGATACCATGCTCTCATGCAAACGTTGGCGCCCATAAATATAACAGGGAAGCCAATTTAAAATTTGCGGAAAAAGCCCCCGGGAAACCCTAGTGATAGTACAGAGGTTGTGGTAGTCCATCGACAGCTTTAGGCAGATTATATTATTATAATAATATTAACATCTGTTTGTGAACCGTTATCCAATTATGAAACTGCGTGTTAGATGCCGCTAGGAAACCCTCGAGAGGAGACTAGGATCAGCCGACCTCAATCTCTTTCATAAGATTTCAAACAGCTTCAGTAATCGCACACAGCTTGTATTACCGTTAAATTTTCAAGCTAGACGCATCACTTCCCGTCCGCCATCGCTGTTCTTCATCCCATTTCCCCTCGCAAATTAACTGTTGGCCCATTCACACATCCCTCCGCAATGCAAACCTGTTTTCATCTCTTAATCCCGAAATTTGTCTTTTTCGAATCCTCCCTCGCCACTGAAAACTATTTCTGTTAGCGAATTTTTGTAGAAAATGCAACTATTGCAATAGCTCGGAAAATTTTGAAATCAAAATTTTTGAACAATTTCTTCATTGAAATCCGTTTTGAGGCATTGTGAAACGGATCCTAGAGTGTAACGCTTTTTCATGTATATATATATATATATACTGTGTGTGTGTGAGTGTGTCATTCTAGAAGATAACTCTCCTTAGGATTGAGAGATAAAAATTCCGTTCCTGCGTCAAAAATTCAAGCTTTCCAAACGAAAATGAGTTCGTTGGCCAGAAATTTTTCAGCACATTAAATTGGTCAAATTTCAAAAAATGTGTTTAAAAAAATCACTAAAAATGGCTAAAACTGCTAAAAATCGTTAAATGATATTCTTTTGCTGAATATTGCTCAAATAAAGTTTATTAGCTATAAAATAGAACATTAAAAAATGTATGAACGAAATTATGTTGAAAATGTAACTTTCATTTCATTGAAAAATGCTACAAAAATCGATAAAAACTGCAGAAAAAGCTAAGAATTCAAAAACTCTTTTAGAATAGCAGGTTATTATTTAGAATACTTTTATGCCATAAAATTAATATTAACAATTTGAAAATTAACACTAGAGAATATACCTAATCTACAAAAATTTGCTCATAAGATCATGCAGCATGACTGGAACTTCTATCATCATGATGCATTCCTGAAACTATTAATTATTTTATTAATAATTAATAAAATAATCTAATAATAAATCTATGAGAAACGATTTGCTGCGATTTGAACTTTTAATTTACAATAATAATGCTTTTAAATCGATCAAGAAATAAAAATTTTTAATCCACACTCAAAATTTGTTTGTTTACGTTTCAAGATGCGTTGGAGAAAGAAAAAAAGTTTGCCTCTCGCCGCGCCATTCAGACTGAAGTTTATGAACCTTTACATCTGACGCACTGTCAACCATTTCGATCACCCCTAAAGTATAGAATTTATGGAGTGAAATATTAAAAAATTGAAAACTTTCTTAACAAGAATATAATTTTTGGGCGGTCATTGATAAATATCACCCTAAACAATTGACTGAAACCACCCGGACCGCTGAACGTTCATTTGTTTGCTCTCCTAAGGAGAAAGCAACCCAACCCTACGTCTGGTACTTTTTGGCCTGTCATCAGTGTGGCAGCTGCTCTAAAGGATAGAGGGCTTATGTTTTTGCAGTCAAAGGCAGCTAAATGATGCAGTATTTCTTCATAAGCTGATGCACAATTTGATTGATACTCCTCAACTACTGGAGGCTTTTATGTACCACCCTTTACTCTTCCCTTTCCAACCCTACCTTTTACATCCAGGCATGCCTGTAAACCATTAATTATATCATAAGTAAACCGTTATACAGCCATCAGAAAGACGATCTAATTTCTTTTTTTTTTTTTTCGTTTAAATTCTATATACTCAAGTGTTTATCGTTGAATGCCTTTTTGTGTATAACTTTTTAAATCTGTTTATTTTATATTATTATGTGTTTGGAGCTTATTATGTAACTATTTCATTCACTTTTTTCATTGTAATTTTCTCGTAAATTGGGTTCTACCCGTGTTTCTTGTAAAATAAATAAATAAATAAACATATTTTATTTACTTAATAGGAGTAAAGATCATCAACATGAGGTGAGTTATAACTTTTGTGAAAATTGTCAAAATCGCCTTATAAACTACAACGATCATATCAGCTGATTTAATTACAATGGAATTCGCTCTTCAGAAAATCAATTTATTAGTCTTATCACTCATAGATGGACTCGTGAAGCGTTGATAAGTGTTTTATTTTATCTAATCAAGTTTTCATTAATTTCAAGTTGGTGGGTGCCTACGTCAATGATATATTTAGATACTGACTTACTGTTGTTCCTCGATATCAGCTCCTTATATATTGAGGGTCTAGTAAAGAGTAGCAGTTCCGATTAGGTTCTTCCAAGGTAGGCGCCTACGTTCAAGAATTGATATTGCGATAGCGTGTCTACCATAGACTACGCTTAATTATTATATACTGTGTTCTGCGTAGAAAGGCTATCTAATACAGAAATAATAAACTTTTGTGTAATAATTTGTAGCATTTTTTCTCAATTGAGTGCGTAGTTTCATAATATGTATCAAAATATCTGGATGTTCCGTTGAACAGTTGTGTACCTATCGTTTTATTCATAAGAGATCAATAAATGAAAAGTATTGCACATCCTGGTTTTTACATGAGTAATGTTTTTTCCATAACAAGACAGCCTCAATAAAGAAGGACGAAGACCTTTTAGTCAAGCCAGTTACTTACTTGAAGCTCCCACAACGTAGTACTTTAGCCTCTTATGGTAGTGGCTTTGCCGGGTTTTAGACCAGAAAGACAAAAACAAATTGAGGATGAAAAAGGGACAAAAAGCGCAGAAAGGAGTCGCAGAGGATGTTTTATGAGGGGATTACCGATGATAAATAGCGCTGGAGAGACTCCGGAGATAGTTAGCGGTCAACTCAAAAGTGGACAATAATAAAGAATTTCGACCGCAAACATCTTTCTTGGCAGAAAAGGGATAAGAGAGGGAAGGCAGCAGGAGGCCGAGCTATCGAGGGTCGGTTTATGGGGTGGGACCGGCATCCTGGTCACTCTTTCTCCCTTGAAACCACCGGTTGATCGCATGACTAACATTCCCCCGAAGAAATATCGCTCGTTGGAAACTATTTGTGCCCACAAACCAATATATATAGGTATATAAATATAAAAAAACCCGAGTTTTCTTCAGGGTTTTCTCGTTCTATCTTGCAATAAAAATCCTTTGAAAAAAGAAACTCATTCTTGGCAAATCCAAGTTTTTCCGTTTTTGAAATGTATAGTCTCGTTCAATGGGGACTTTCCTATTTGAGAATAGCTCGACTTGAGAAAAGCCTTGACCGTAAAAGCATTTAGGGGAAACAAATAGCGGGTGGGAGAGGCGAATGTTATAGATTAGGTACGATGGATGAGGGTTAGTGCCAGAGGGTTGTGGAATTGTTAGTATCGATAGTATCGATTCACCAAAGTACGGTTCCATGAGCAGATTTTTCAGACAAAAATCAAGCATACCGTTGTACTTACAGAACATTTAGCCTGACTTTCTCATTTATAGTAATCTCTATCATTCATTATTATTGCAATTTGAAAAAAATAAACAATAAATAAAATGATTGAAATAAATAAAAGAAATGAAATAAATTTACAGAAGTAAGTTGTAGGTTGATTATTTGCTCGTCGGTTTTCATAGTTTGGTTTCTTCTTATCCGATTAGTAGTTCCGTGTCTGGATTGCTGCGCCATCTTTTGTGCTCAGACTCCTTAGGACTTGGCGAATCCCTCTGTGTCTTAATCTGACAGCTCCTATTATTGCAAACTGGATTTTGACTCTCAACCAGGCTACTGTCTGTGAACTGGATTCGCTCCTAGTTTCCACTTTTTTCCTTACACTTTTCAGAAAATACCATAGCTGTTTGTTAGAGGAATTTCTGCGATTCTCTATGGCAGGGGCCATCGCAGGAGATAACGAGGGAAATGAATGATCTTTTAAGGTCTTCTGTAGCTTGAAGCTGAATTCTAGGCAATCACAGACCAATCAGGGTGAGCATTGGAGACAGTCGCGTTTACGACACGTTTATCGAAAAGCGTTTATCTTTCTCTGTGCCCCCCTCCCCCTCCACATGGTGTTTATCCATTCCAGCCTATAATCTAAAGAAAGTCTGCTTGTGCCCGTTCTGTTAATGGTAGATTTAACCGTACCCAACGTCAGATAATAATTGCACCAATCATTTTTCTCTGGTGAGGTAGTGTATTTGCTATCTGCACAGCTGATTATGGACAAGAGCGTTTAACTTGACGTTTCCTTATTTTGGCAGCATTGCTATCCGCAAATAATCTTCCTGGGTCGTACCATTGAAGAGCAGATCTGAAGTAAATGTGCTGCAGTCTCTTGTGTAGTATGTAGAACATTCCATTCGACAAAGGTGCAGCGTCTCTCAGTGAACCGTCTCCAGAATGGACCTTCACTAGTAATTTCCACCACTTTAGTTTTGTGGAGGGATTTCTGAGCCACAAAGTGCTAGTCTGGAATCCCAAAAATTTAATTAGCTCCGCTCCAACTGTTTCCTTGAAAGTTCTTGAGATCTTGATTTTTAAACATTTCAGCCCTTAACTACTACACTTTAGGGTTGATCAAAATAGCTTTCCTACCTTCTGTAGTGAGGATGCAAAATTGTCTTGAACGAAAGGTGAAAAGTAGAAGAAATTGGCTCTAGCAGTCATACGACACGACCGGAACTTTAGTTGCGCCGTAAGCGTGTTATTTCGTTGCCTCGACAACAACTGTTCTATCAGTGGGCGATTCATCTCAGAGCGACGAGCTCCCACCTGCTTCCTGGAAATTTAGACGGAACGGAACATCGTCGTTGGCAGTGCAAATAATAATGTCCCGACGAGAGGGTCGGCTAACGCGGGCACAACTTTGAGAGCTTCATCATCTTCATTGCTACGAGTTTACTCCCGGGTTGGTTTGAAATGTCTCCCAACTCAAATGCCGGAGGTGGGAAGTGTTTATTCAAATGAGAGCGGCTGTTGTAGTTCCGCCGGTTAGAGCAAACGGGGGTTTCTAGGGAGCCTCTCGGAATAGTTTGATTCCAGAAATACAATTACTGGATTAGTGACGGGACTCTATAATGCAATTTTCACACTTCAATCCTTATTGCTTCCGAGTCAAGTTGCGGAAGCTATGCTTGTGATTACTTTTGGAGAGAAAACATTGTTTGCACAGCATAACGTTGGAATTTTAACTTTCATTTTGTAATATGATATTAAGTTCTTGATTTTTTTAGGGGTATTTGTAGAAAATTAAGTTTGCATTGACTCGAAAAAATTGACCCAATCTCCCTGCATATGATGATCAGTATAACTATTACATATCAGACCCCTGGCACAGGGATAACTAATTGTGACTGCAACTCATTCTAGTATTAATATTATACGAACAGAACAGTTTAGTGAGTAAAGTAGAATAGCGTTTGGGGATCTTAGAGTTTGATCTAGGGGATAGATAATTGACTGGTATTGGTCATAATTTTCCTACGTAATTGTTAGTATAAGGAGCAGCCTTATGCTAATAAAGCGGAATACCTCGGTATGTTGGTACCTCGGTATGTCGGTATGCCGATCTGGCGGAGAGCCCATGTTGAAAAAATAAGATACAACTCCTACTCACATTCAGAAAAATTATTGACAAATGGGGAGACGGCGAAGCTGTCGATTCAGAACAAGCTTACACTGTACAACCAAATCCTGGAGCTATGGAGTCCAGCTGTAGGATGTGCGGCTCAATCAAACTGAGCTTCATTCAAAGGTTCCTGAATAACGTGCTACGATGCTACAAAATGTCAATATGCACCATGTTACTTCAATCTTCTCTTGATGTCCCAGAGAGTCCCCCCATCAAATTTCAACATCCTAAGGTAAACAGGAGAGAATTTAGCTCACCTAGCTGATCAGCTTTCACTCACTCAGTTGAATTCTCGCGGAGGCAACATGCTGAATTTCAGCTTCATAGGGTAAGTAAATATTATAGAAAACAGCTTTAGAAGCTACTAAGGTGATGGGCCCTATGTATCGTCTTAGCTAATTGTCCTAATTCTTCTACCTAATTTCAAACTGCCTTCATTTTCTGTCTGTGCAATAGATCATAGATCACTTTAATTTGATGGAACCGAAGAAATGATTGGCCTCGGAAACCATAAATAATGTTCCTAGAGAAGACCGGGTTCTCGATTAAGGAAAAAGTTTAGACGGTTTTACTATAGCGTATGTTCTATTCCGGAACTTGAACGTCCATTTGCGCCCACCCTCATGAAGATCGGTTCAGCCGTTCTTGAGTTATAAATAACGTAACTAACACGACTTTCTTTTATGTATAAAGATATGTCGCAGCCTTTTTGTAAAAAGCCTTGCCTTTTTTACAATACGCCGTCTTTTCGTAATAAAAGCGTTGAAATGACAAACTATACACATCATTCTGACCTATATGTCCTACTAATCACGGCGAGAGTGAACTAATCGCGCTCGGGACTTCTGACAATGGTGTCGTCTCGACGGGGTCGTTATCTTCAGCTTGGGCCCGATTTCAGTATGCATATATAACATATATATACCAATATATACATATAAATCTTGGTATAGTAGGCACAAAACTGTGCACGGGTAAGAGTCCCTAATTCTCACCATAATTATATGGAAAATGAAGGGCATGTGGAACGGCCTTTCCTGCACCCACTTCGAATCCACCAACCAAAAAAGTCTTATGATTACGTCAAAAGATCGTACTAAGGCTCTAATGAGCGATTTCAAGCTCCTATTCGAAAAATAAGGTAGGCGGAAAAAATCCCTTCAAGAATGAAATCCTTGGGATTCTTTT
Source organism: Adelphocoris suturalis (assembly GCA_030762985.1). NCBI lineage: Eukaryota > Metazoa > Arthropoda > Insecta > Hemiptera > Miridae > Adelphocoris > Adelphocoris suturalis. The sequence goes on from CM061048.1 coordinate 31,642,698, forward strand.
CCTCCCGACCCCGCTGTACCGTACACTTCTAACTATCGTAGCTGATCACCATCTTCCATTCGTAACCTTTCACCTCTTTTGAAGACTGGGTGAAGTTTACATTCACTCAACTAGGCACCGAGAAAGAGGATCTTGTTTCTTTCAAAAACCTCCCTTGCCTTCCGATTCATACCGACTTAAGAAGGGAAAATGTTGAGAAGTAAGTTGAGAAGTACTTACTTCACCACAATCCCAAATGAGATTTTTTCTTATTTAAAAAAATCATATTCAGACGTTTCTCATTTCCCTGTAGTGAAGCTACGAATTTAATAACGTTGTTGCTTATAGTAGCTCGCACCCGTCTTTATTTTCCGCGTATTTCGCTCAACTGTTACACGAGAGGACTTTTCTGTCCCCGCTCCTTCTGGGAGCGTCTAATGAGGGTTCATTAGGGTCCGACATAATACTTTCCTTTCTGCAGGCCGCAGAGGAGGTTTGTAACAGTTCTCATTTTAATGAAGTGCTTCCCCTCTCTTCTAGACGGCAACCCAAAACCCCGTTAAAACGGACAAAAAATACCCCCTCCCAACCCTTGCCGCAGGACTGCAGAAAAGATTTTAATGAGTGGGTTTACTGAAAACAATTTCGTGCCTACTCAACTCACTTCAAATGGGGGAAAATGAGCAGGTGCATTCCATCAAGTACCTCGAAATTAAGTGATTAGATCCCACAAGCTCATCATACTAGTAACGCAGTTGGTAGCTCTCAGTTTCCTCATTAGGTGTACGAGTACGTTATGCATTATGTTTTCACGTAAGGAAGGCTTTGAGATTGATGTTTGAAGTCGTTTTCAAGCTCAACTCGGACTAATTTCAGTTACATCCAACGAAATCTAGAAAACGCTCAGCGGACTAGAAACAGGTGTCAAAGAATTTATGAATATTTTGAGTAATATTGCATGTGGTGATGGAGGACAGGGTGCAAATTCAGGTTCGGGTTGAAATTCCAAAAATTAACATTTAAAATACTGTATTTCTAAGCTTTTTGTTTGCGAGTTTGTATGCTTTTCGAGCACAATACTGAATTGATTAAGGTAGAACATTTTTGTGTTTAGGTTAATTTTATGAGATTTGCAGGTAGTTTGCCAAATCAGTAGAGTAACTGATAACTCGCTGCGTTGGACGGAGTGAGTCAGGGTATGGACAAAAGTAAAAAACACGCAGTATGCGTAAGGAGAACCTACTTTTCGAGTAGGGATAGGTAACGTCACGCCAAAGTCAAGAATCACTGGAGAATCTCTTGCCAAAGAATAGGAACCTATGAGGAATAGTTCACATTTGGCAGACGCGAAAGTAAAGTTTCACTGAAAAAATTTCGGTGATTATTTGTCGCTAGTTGACTGTGACTAGGTGATTGTATGTCACGGAGCATGTTGCAAAAAACGCCACGCGAATCGGTCAGCTTGAGATCAGGGTGGAGCCTGTCATTTCATTCGTCCCTTGATGTCCTAGAAGGGCTTCTTATAAATTTTCGTTGTAATCAGAAAAACGAGATAACTTTTAGCACACTCGGCTGATCAGGATGGAACTTGTAAGGTCATTCGTCTTTTGTTGTCTCAGAAAGGATCAGTATCAGTTTTTAACGTCTTACGGTAAATAGGAGAGATTTGAGTATGATTTTACATAATTATGATTGATATTACGGTTCGTGGTCAGCAAATCCTTACCAAAGTCAGCGAGCCATAAGTTCCGACAAGGCAATATAACATATCAAAATTTGGTCCAAATCGGACCAGCGGTTTCGGAGGAGCACAAAATCTTGTATATAATATATATAATATGTACATATATATGCAAAGAAAATGCATCCCCACCCCCAAGTGCTGTAATACCCCCTATTCTACGAAAAGTTGATTAAAAATCCTTCACATTTTTTGCTATAGTACGCTCAACTACTTAAATTCTTAGACGTAGTTATATAGACTGAAATGAAGCGAGAGCGTCCCATTTACCTTCGATTTTAAAATTGAGACCAGCTTTTATTTACCTTTAATTTCGTAGCCAAAGTCAATTATTGTTTGCTAATCACATTATTTAACGTTTCTTGCCTTTCCGTACCTAATATTGAAATGGTCTATAAATTGGAACTGAGAACATCCCTGCACTTCGAATTTCCACACACGGATAAATATTGAATGAAATTTAAAGAGAAAAGAATGAACAAGGGAATACTTCTCGGTCTATGATCTGTTTTGGAGTTATGTGAATTGATGGAATTAGTTGCATCTGTCGGAGGGTAGTAGTCATTTGAATTCTCTTCCCGAGAATGGCTTTTATTCAAGTTAGCCGATTTATTCAAAATCGGCAAAGTTCACTAAAAATTCTTCAACAGCTTCGGACATCGAAATAAGTTGCGCCTAATATATTTTCTAAGCTCTTGGAGATGAAGCAGAGGGCCAATCGAAAACGTCGGGCAACTTGGAAATTGAATTAGAGAAATGCATCCGATGGTGCCGAAGAGAGAGGTAACGGTCTATTATGAGCAGGTGGCTTTTGTACTGGAAAGGGGATCCAAGAGGACCTTTGGAACACTCGATCCGAACGGACGGTTTGAGATGACAAAAGGCGAGCGATAGACTGTAAATCCGAAGGGCTCTGTGGACTGTTATGACCAAGTTATGACTATGGTGGGATTGTAGGAGGGACGGAAAATGCTGTGATAGAGAGTCAAAGCTCCTTAACTCCTCGCAACCCATTGCAATTGTAAGACAACGGTTTATACCTATTCTGTAGCATGAAAAGAGGGGTTTCTGATTTGGAAGTTTCGCGTAACACTAGTACAAAGGGAAATAGGAGCTAAATTCCACAGATTGGAGAGAGTATGTAGCTGTTTCTGCAAATCAATTTGAGTAAGTTCATCCACATTGTTGAATTAACAGCAGTCGTTAACCATTGGACCCATTGTAATGCAGAAAATACCGTTGGTCATCAGTGAGTTACGGTCCTTATATAGTGCGACGTATTTGTCTTGGAGCAGAATAACTTCTAGACCATGTCACGATTGTTCTAAACAATATTAATGTAGCCAATTATAACGATTGATGGCTTATGGACGGATGCTAGTATTACGAAGGAACCGGTGCCAGACAGAAGCTCTGGTTTTAAGACTGATGAGGGACAAATGCGCCGGTGGTTGTTAGACGAAAGCGCAGGTGCTTTTTCCCAGAAGCGCCAGTTCTTGTGGAACGGAAGCGCCGGTTCTTATTTCGCGCCTCCTTCAGTACTCCGAACGTACATTCGGAAGTTATTAGGTTTTTGTTTTTTGAGCATCGCTACTACACCACCAAACTATTCACGTCATTCTAATATATTTGTCTATCTAATCTATATTTTACTAAAAGGATTGAATTAGGTTGTTTTTTATTTTTTAGATGCGAGCTTGCGAGCATCGAGACCACTAAACTATGCACTTCATAATGATCTATTTATAACTAATATTTCATAACTAATCTAGTTATTCATAACTAATCTATACATTAGTAAGAGGATTGATGGATGCTTTTTATTTTTTAGATGCGTGCTTGCGAGCATCCAGATCACCAAACTATACATATATTTCCGATCTATTTGTCCTCATATCTACTTTCTTTGCTTTCATCGTATATCGACGTTAAAAACTACCATAATAACCAACGGCGCTTTTGGTGGAGTTTCCACCATTGTTTAGCTCAAACCATCAGCGCTTTTGGTAAGAATTAACTGGCGCTTTTGGGAATTATCAGAACAAAGACCAGCGTTTTTGGGTGGCAGCCTAAGGAACAAATAGCCTCTGTTGAATATGCATTGGAGTGGGTAACAGTTGATACAGAAGATGGCCCAAGAAAGGCTAATGAACCCGACACTCTCGTTCTTCGCTGAGTGTGAATAAAAATTATGTCCCGAAGGATCCAATTTATTCTAAAGTGAATATGATAACAAACTGAATTATTTGTGCTAAAATGTTGAGGGAATTCATGTCAATAACAAATCGATTTCAAGAATAAGTCTTCTCAATTTCCGCGAAGAAACATAATTTTATCATGATTATCATTCCAATGGTTTCCTTAACATCAGTACCTCAAAGTTTTGCTTTTTACTGATTTTTTAAATACTTTATGAAATAATTAGTAACATTTTTGCGTTTAGAACTGTATAGTTAGACAATAATAATAATAGAACTATATAAACAATGACATGGTAATTCAGAATGTATACACTTGGATGAGTCCAATAGCCTCCTTGCAGTGAAAAAAATGTGAAGTACAAAACATACAGTACTATTACTTGATTGGTCCATTAGTAATATACTTATTTTAGAGAGCTTTACGTTTTAATTGAATCTCTCCAGAAAATTAGCGTGATGTTTTCTTTTTAGTTGCTTGAGTTGTCTGGGTGGGAGTAATTTCAGGAAAGTTGCTGATATGCTGGTTTGGATGTGATGAATACTTTTGATACGATGTATAGTATGTATGTATATGGTGGCAATCAGACAGTCCTTTACGGTTGGAACTTCCATATCTTTATGCAAGTCCTCTTGTGTAATATACCAGTCGGCTCCTGTGATCAGGCGAAGAGCACGATTTTGCAGCACATGAATTTCGTTCACATAACAGTCCTCTGCAGATAGCCAAAGTTCTCTTCCGTAACACCAAATAGGTTTGATCAGAGTGTTGCACACGAGGAGCTTATTGTTAATACTAAGAGGCTTGTTTGATAGGAGTGGCTGATCCTGTTGCATACACTCAAAGTAGAGTATGCAACGAATCTCACTGATATGGTTTTTCCATGTGACTCGCTGATCTGTGGTCATCCTCAAGTATTTAACGTGGGTTGTTAATTTAAGAGCCACCCATGGACCAGACGTAGAACTGAGAAAGCTCGTTTATAGGTGAATAAGGATAAGGTTGATTTAGACGCATCTAGTTTTATTCTCCACTTTTTACCCGCACTTAGTCACATTGTTTGCAATAGTTTGTTGTTGCTCCGCTTGGGGGAACACGGAACCAAATCTTTGGAAACCAAACTCGTGATTGGGAAAACGCACCGATGATAGTTATGAAAGTCGAGAGCCCTTCTATTGTGGACAAATGGCTTTTGTGAGGTACAGATGGAGAGACCTTCGGAGCACTCGATCCGAAAGGGATGTTTAGCCAGACAAAAGGCTAGGGCTAGATAGTAAATTCGAAACGCTTTGTGTTATGACCAAGTTATGTCTATGTTAGGGCGCGAAGGGTCAGACAATGCGAGGATGGAGATCAAAAGAGACTTAACCCCCTTACAACTCGACGCTAGCGTATGATAAAGCTTCATAGCTATTATGTCATATTGTGGTGCGGTATTAACAGTTAAACTAATTTGGTATAACGATTTTATTAATTTACGAAAGAGTATAAACGAAACATTATGAACGAAACAGTATGAACGAAACAGTATATGAACGAAACAGTATAAACGAAACGAGGAGTGTTTGTAAATTCAGTCAATTTACAACTAATGACGTATATTCTAACTAATAAATGGAAAAACAGAAAAATAAGAAATCCCAAACTCTACCAAAACTCTACTGAAATTTAGGCACTTCGATATGATGGGATCCGGGGGACCTGTAGGACAAATATATTGAATTTTATTGGGTGGTTATTGGATGGCTTGAGAGCTCGAGGAACAGAAAACTTATCGGATGTTGAGAAGACGACGAGAAGACGCATGATGTTAGTACTAGAGGAAAACTCCACCCTCAATGTACTGTCGGAGTAGTTACCTCGGTACTTGAATGTAGTCGGTGCTAAAACGGTACGAGAAGGGAAGAACGCTGACGCGACTGTGTCCAATCTTTCAAAATCTATGTAATCTTGGGATCGAAGAATTCTTCTTCTGCTTGAAACGGGAAGAATATGATGAAACCTTCAAATTCTCCAGTAAGAGTACGAGGATACTCAATTGCAGTAAACTCAGAAATTAAGCACGGTAGGCTATTCGAATTGAATTGAACGGTAATATACAACGGTAATAAATAGCCGTACGAGTTAGAAGTTGCAATGCACCGTTTCTCATGTGATTAGCAAAAATTAGGCAACGACGAGCGTGGTGAGTACTTGGATGGGTGATCGCTGAGGTAAGGTCTCCCGTCCAAGTAATTTTCAAGATTCTGTTCGGTGAACATGGCATAACTATGCGTCTTGAAACTGAACATCACCAACAACTTTGTAATCTGCAACGGTTTATGAGCAAAGCAGAAATGTAGTGAATAGAAAGGCAATAGACCAGGGTAACTCGTTTTAAATACTTTGATGCTTTGTAAATACATCAGCAAATAATCCAACATAGAAAACGAAATCAATCATTTGATTTACAGGAGGCAAAAAAGTTATAATAGAGAACTTTCAGACTTGTGTCTTTTCGTTCTTTTTGGAGCTTTTAATAATGGAAGAAATATCGATATGTGAGTTCTACGCATTACCTCGTTTCCAACGAAGCAAGCAAAGCATCTAGACCCTGTGAGTAAAAGTTTTATTGGCTATTCAATTAGACTTATTTGTTGTTAGACAATTTCATTAAGATCCAATTACATTCATTAAGCATAGGCATAACTGTGACAAAGAAATGTAACACATGGTTCACCATCACCGATGATGTTGTTCAAACACAAAGAATAACCAAACTGGAGTTCAGCTTCAACTTGTGATGATATTGATCCATCTAACGCCAGTTCACATAATCAATCTCTGATTTATTGGGACAACAGCCGAGCCTTTTCAAACGATTAATTAATTGCCCCGCCGAGTTCTTGTGTTTCCCAACGGTGAAAAACAAATCTTCCTTTTTCTCTGGCACCGACCAAATTTTTTTTTTTTTTACAGAGCAACAAAGGAAAAAATAAATTGAAAGACGAGAGGGTCCATTTCGAGGTCTTTTGTCCTTGGGACAGCCGGGAAAGGACAGAAAACGGATTTTCGCCCTTCCCTCGTTTCCCACTATAATCAAAGAGTGTCACAGAAACCGAGATTTAAACGACTCTCTTGTTGTGGTCCCTTCCAAGGACTGAATTGATGTTTACATTCTGTTGGTTTTGTTTAATGGCTGTTTCAAGAAAACCAAAAGAATCTTCTTCATACTACTAATGTATTAACAGTACCTACCATTTATATTATTTTGAAAGTGGGGAGAATAACGGTCAAAAACGGGGCATGATAGTGCTGAAAGTGGATGCTATATATATGTGCGCTTACACTTCATTTCATAGGATTTATGTGATAGAATAAGTAAGACTGGCATAGAGAAGTACCGTACTGTTGACATTAAGTGAGATAGGTAGGTATGACAAAAACCGATATACATCTAAATAAACCAATTTTTATGGAGTATCGTCAAGGTTTCAAGGAGAACGGAAACTAGGTTTTTACATTTGCTGTGATTATGCGTTTCCGAAAGAAGAAATATTGGTTTCGAATAGTTGAATTCGAATTCGTGTCGTTCCGTAAAGTTAGTTATTATAGCACGCCTCCACGTCCAGCCGGGGGGCAAGCCCCCGGACCCCCCATTAAGTTGCTCGTTTCGCTCACAAGGTGTGGCTGTGTACACGAGATGGTCTTTTACCCCCATTCAGGTTTCTTACAATTGAAACATGCAGGGGATGTTGCTCGCTTCGCTCGCAAACGGTAGATCCCTAAGGGTAGGTTTATCATCTGTAGGGGATGTTGCTCGCTTCGCTCGTTCGGTATGGCTGCATATGTGTACGTAAACACTCGTTGAAATCCGATGTACGTAGGGAATGTTGCTCGCTTCGCTCACTCAGCTGAGCAGGGGTTGCGTAATTTTGATGTGGCTTATATTTTGCGCCGAAAGTAGCTGGTCATGTTAAAAAAAGAATCTCACAAATCGTTCAATCCTTTCAAAAGTTATAGACGTACCCACATACAGACACTTCATTAGTATAAAGAAGAAGATGAACAACCCACTGCTGTGTTTTTAATATTGGTGTCAGAAGTGGGATACCTACCAAGAAATTATCGACTATAGCTGTGATGCCCACTCGTTCTGGCCGTACTTTTGGATTGTCGGGTGATACATCACAAGAACCAGTGGACGAACAGGATGAATTGAACTGAATGCAAGCACTCAAGGACCAGTTGGTGAACGGGATCATGCCTTGCCATCTTCTAATCCTACAACAGTACAAGTAAGGAATAAAAGTGTTCGAAACATCTTTGTTGATATTCGATATTTTGTAGTGGATCGGGTGTGTGCAACGCGAGACACTTTTAGAACAGATTTTGGCAGATCTAATGAGATGAGATGCATCCAAAAAACTCTATCATCTGACAACTTCATTCCATCAATGAATGAACAATGAGCACTCACCGCATTCCACCCCAGGACCTCTTTCTTCAGGAAAACCCAAAAGGAAACAAAGATAAAATCTTTTTGGTGGAAACATTGGAGTGGAATAGGAGAACAGCAAGCGTTGCATCCGTAGTAATGTCGGGTAATGCCCTAGTGTAATCATGTGGCTTTAAGGGAAGGGACACTTCCCAGTTTGGAGGAGGTGCAGAATGTGGGGTAAAGACAACAGCCCCATGCGCTAAGTACAACTCCTTGAGGCTGATGAAAGGGGCTCTACGTCGTATACAGGAGAGTCAAACAGGTCACATAGTAATAGAGCGGTTACATATCTCTCAATGCTCCAGAAAAATGGCCATGCAACGGGCTCATCTGCCAGAACACTACGGAGAAGCTCGTATGTTGGGTCAATCAAGCCGGTCTGTGTGCCTGTGTATAGGGATATCAGGTAATGGTATAGAAGCTGTGAAACATGTGGGCGACTCCAAAGAGGTGGCCGTAGAGTTTGGGGACACATGCGCACATATATGCAACTGGTTACAAACTAAATAACTCGCGACGAAGTTGTGAGAACTCATTTCAATAAAAAACGGAAAATAAAGAAGAAAGTTGTCTAATTCCACAAAAATAAAGATTTACAATGCTAGGTCGATTTCGACGGTCATGTCGTCATCAGTAACAAATAATTACTATTATTCACTGTCATCGGTGAACACGATGAGTAGGAGCAGACCCAGGATTGATCGCTGTCCTATCTCCGAAGTTGTTGACTTCATATAGGATGCACTGCTGCCATTCAACCAGATAATAAAAAATAGCGGTTTGTTGCGTTTTTATTTAAGCCATAAAATTGAAGTTTTAACGGTAAAAGCCCATTATTTTTTATGTCAAACAATTACTGCAATTACAGATACCGTTATTGGTAATATAGAGCGGGGTTTTCATTAATAATTCTTATTCGGGGGTTTCTTTCTTCTTTTTAGCCCGTTTTTTTTTATATGAAAAAAAAAAAAAAAATTACAAGGGCTGCATGAATGAAGCTTGTAAGTATTTGAAGAAGAAAAAAATATATATATACCTATATATATATAGCCACGCTTTGGAACTAAATTACATTGTTGAACAAAACAATTTTATTCCCAACAAGTTAATAATAAATCTTTCCTGGAACCAGCTATTCTGTTAACTTCTCATCACTATAATGTAATCTACTCTTAGCTCTCCTCCAAGCTTGAAAAGGCTTCATAACGATGGAAAATGCTGCGAGCGTTCGACCGTTCTCATAACATAACAATGAGCGGGGCTGGAATAGCCGGACGTTTTATCGGCTAAGGGGAGAACAGCTTGAAGCGATTAAATTCCTGAATGTTTCCAATTTAGTGTTTATTACGATGGTCGAGTCAGCGGTATAAGAGCCAGGGATAGTTTGCGATTTCCGCACCTACCTTTGCTAATTCACAATTGAACGCATTTTATGAAAAAAAAAAGAAGAATTTCAATTATGAAGTGAAAAAGTATTTCAAATATGAAGTGAGAAAGTATTTCAAATATACAAATGGACTAAACTCGGTTTTATCTATTTATGAATAAATCTGCAATTACTGCAATAAATGAAATTAAACTTTTTTCATTAAACTTGGTTTTCACCATTTATTAACTCATCAGCTAATGCATGTGTGTTTCTGTATGCAGGGATGTGGATAGTTATACTCGTACATATATTTCAATTGTTTTCCGCCTTGTTTTTATTTTTTTGTTTTGGTTTCATTATGAACCAATGAAATGAATCAGAAATTTGCAATCGACCAAGAAAAAAATTCAACTTTTCCCTCTGTATTTATTGACGTTTCAAGTAGCGTAAAAAAATAAAATAAAATAAAATTAAAAAAAAAAAAACCGTCTGTCGACTGCATAGTGGACATTATCCAAATTTTACTTCTGAAAATCGATATTTCCTTTGATAACTGCATAAACCGACCTAAAGTGCATTTATTTGATATTTTTGAGATGGTATACCACGAGTTTGGAGTAGAATGAGGTGAAACCAGTTTTTCAGCATGAGCTATTCAATAAATGTTTTATAAACCCTTTAAGAGATTTTTCACGGTATTAGAACTATGACAATTTGTTGTATTCGTGAAGAATGAGAAACATTTAGAATTATTCTGAATACACCATGTCCACAAAACTATTCAAGTATAATCAAAATTTTGTGATCTGTTAGCGAATTTCCGAAGAAAATGAATCTATTGCAATGGTCCAAAAATTTCAAAATCAAAAGATCAAAGATTTTCTTTATTGAAATCCGTTTTGAGGTATTCTGAAACGAATCCTAGAGTTTAACTTTTCGCACACACACACGCACGCTCGCACGCACGCACGCACGCGCGCGCGCACACACACACACATATATTGATCACTTGATTAGTGGCTCTAAGAGAGCTAGTGTATGAAACGAAAAGAAGAAAACACAGAAATACACTTCACAGGCTAGTTTTAATATTTCGGCTTAGATGCATTTTTCAAACTACAAAAGAGAAAAATACATTTTTTGCAAAGAGTTAATTTACAACGTTGGTAAAGGAACTTGAGTTGCTTAGGAACGATTTGTTGCATTATCTCCTAACATTTAGTCCGGGTGGATCGTAGGCTCTCAAATCGTTGCTGTGAGCTTTTTCGGATTGGTGAAGCAACCGCTTATTATCCTTGGATCCCATTTTCTTCAAAACTTTTATTCCGAAACAATCAACGAATGAGGAACCATGGACCATAGCATGTCTGCCGTCGTCTCAAAACGAATTTCAATGAAGAAAATTTTCGGAATTTTGATTTTAAAAATTTTGGAGCTATTGCAGTAGTTTCATTTTTTACGAGGATTCGCTCAAATTGAAATCATCAGAGGGAAGTTTCCGAGGTATGAACTTCATATTTGATAGTATAGTTACGTGCTTCAAGGCAATGGGAAGGTGAATGTTTTCTGAAGGTTGATCTTAAAAATTGAATTCCTTCCAGGAACCAACGAGCTAAGGTCCATATTTACCTACTTCCAATAACCCCAAGCGGTCACATAAAAAGAAAAAAACGGAAGTTCAGTTCAGAGCAAATACAGAAACGAGCTATTCCAGGTCGGTTCACGTTCTTTGCTATTCTTTCGACCTTCCTTATTTGTCTTCCCACTTTACCTTCTTTCGTCTTTTTATCGAGCGAAATTGGTTTCCAGGTGAAAAACAACTTTTCGTTTTACCACCTAGGATTTTTATGGGGGTTCGCACTGACCTAAGTAGTAATGAGTGGGTTTAGAAATTGAACGGGTGGAGCCCTTAATAGCTAAGTAAAAACACAGTAAACAGCGGTCTTGAACTTAATGGGCTCTTCGAAATCTATGATCACCGTTCTGCATTCTTGATTTAGGTTTTGATAATATGGTATTTATGAGATTCATGTAAACGCGGCTGACTTTTCCAAATTCTTTCAAGAGGGACATGTTGGTAAAGGTATAATTTTGGTTATTGGTGTGTCCAGGATAGGAAATATGAAACTTTAATGGATTTAGAATTAAAGCTGATGTAATAATCTAATGTTCTTGAAATCGCAAAACTCCAGATTCCAGTTTAGTAATGCACTTACAGGATGACTCATGATACCTAGTCCGCATTCATCGGAAGTTAGACAAAACTGAACCTCTGAACAAGTTCAAAAACCGTCTACCAAGTTGGGTGGGCAGTATAGCTTCCTCACATATTGTAACATGGACGTGTAGAATTAGTTGATTGATAATTCCTCTTTATAGGAAATTAAAGTTTGCGCATGCGCAGACTACTATTAAAAACTTCAACAAAAACCTAGAAAGTATGTAATCTGAAAGGAGCATACGTTGATTATACGATGAAAAAATCACTTCCTTTCCAGAATGATAAGAGCATTTTTCAAATGGTGCCTCTTTCATTCTACACGTATACTTATATGCATATAAGTATATGTGTCATTCCAGTCGATAACTCTCCTTAGGATTGCGATACGAAATCCGTTCTTGCGCTAAAAAATCAAGCTTTCTAAACGAAAGGACTAGCATTTTTTGAGCACATTAAATTGGTCAAATTTCAGAAAAACGCTAAAACAAAATCACTAAAAATGGCTAAAACGGATAAAAATCGTTAATTTTATACTTTTGTAAGCAGAATTTAGTCAAAAGGAGTGTGCGATGAACTAGATCATTAAAAGATTTATGCACAAATCAATGCTAAAAAATGCACTTGAATTTCATTAAAATGTGCTAAAAAATCGATAAAACTGCAAAAAAGTTGAAAATCCAACCTTTATTTTTGAATAACTGATTATTATTTAGAACTAGTTTTTTTGTCATTAAATTGGTAGTTGGCAATTTGTTTTCACTCAAAGTCCTCAATTTGTTAAACAATGTAATATACAACACAATGCACTATAGTACAGTAGTACAATGTACTATACTGTTTACAACAATGTAATATAGTACGACAACTCACGGAAATTCGCTTATACGATCATGTTGCATGACTGGAACTTTGTCTAGTCCCTTCAACCCAGCTGAGAATCACGAGTTACTTAACTTTCAAACCTGAACACCAATCAAGGTGTTTTGTATTAATAACTGCGTGAGGGCGAAAATAATCGTTCCTGGTAATAATTTGAACTAAACGGGAGACACATCTAAACAACTTCTAGTGCTCCTCGCGGAGATTGGAGGAACGTGGCACATTTGAATTTGATCGTCTAACTGTTGCTCACCATATCAATCATACCTATGTATCGTAAATATTCGCGTCCACGGGTTGCGCTGTGCTGAGCGATTTTGAGAGCGCCTTTTTGTTATCACGGTGAATGAAGGAGAATAATCTATTTTGTCTAATCTAAATGTTACTAAGACGATTAATTTCGGATATTTTTGTTATTTTTGAGATGCGAGCTTGCGAGAATCTAGACCACCAATCTATACACGTAAATCATTCTGATCTATTACAAAATCAATTCCTACACCGCAACCCCCGCAGACGCAAGTAAAAGTAAATTTAACTTTTATTCTCAGTTTCCCGCAGGTGGAACAACCAAATCATAAACTAAAAAAAAAGGACATAATGAAGGAGGTCTTGTGGAGGCGAAACCCTCCAGCTTAAGGGGGTCCAAAGGGCCTCCCTTGGGACATACCTACTTTAAACTTACTTTGAGACGTTTAAATAATTTTCAATTAACTTCTGAATTTAATTCTTTTTCTATTGCTTTTATAATTTGATTTAAATTCCAAAGTATATAATAAATAAAAAAAAATTTTTGCATTTAATTCTTATTCAGTAATACATACATCTAAACATAACAAGATAACTGAAATCGTTAGTTAATCATTTCATATAATAAATTATGAAGTTTTAGTGATTTTAAAATGTTTTTATTAGTACCCACCGTAAATACGGGACATTTAGGCGTCCAAGAGACGTTATTGGGGAACTATCAAGAAAAAGCGGACAGTCCCGTTTTACGGGACGTTTGGTCACCCTACTCACAGGTCTGGTAGAGACGTATGAAGGCGGGATATATTATACGCCCACACACTTCCGAACTCTCACCTCCACCCACGTACGCAAAGATTAGCTAACCTCGAATTTCAACTTTCCCATTATCGAGCGATCTTTTCCAAATGTATGAAATTCTCATAAATATTTTATTAGACATAATGAGAAAACATGGATTCTTGTGGGTTGGTCTGAATATTCAGACCAGCCCTCAAGAATCCATTAACTTTAGACACAAGTGGTTGAGAAATATACCAAACTAATAATAAGAAAATAATGATAGTATTTATAACATACGTATGAATGGCATAACACAAATTAGTGAATTTATAGGTTTATGGAGATTTCCAGCTGCAGATGTAAAAGAGTGCGCCTACCACCTCTTGTCTTGCGGTAGGTCGTCAGTCTCTAGTTTTCTATATACAGTTATATATGAAATTTTAAAGACCGATAAATGAAAACAACGCTTAATAGTTGCATTATATGCACTATTTATGTCCCGACCTCATTATTGATGTTGATTTTTTTTAACAATGAACCAGACGCTTCACACGGAGCCAAGACCGTCAGATCTTTACTTCGGTAGGTACTGAATAGAGTTTGCCAAGTGGCATTTCACCCCTCATTCCACAAAAATATTTGGATGTAGCAACTTCCCTTAGAGCTATAGCTTTACTCCTAACTTTTGTCTTGAAACTTCCAAATTTTCAATTAGGGACTTCCTCTGCCATCTCATATCAGGAAGAAGGTATAGGGTTTCCTAAAAGGAAAGAGCTGCGTAAACCGGGGGACAGACCGGCCGCGCCGGCTGCGGGGGGCGGCAAGCTTGGGAACAGTTTTGGCACCCCTGAAAGTGAGATTTCTTCATATGCACATGAGTGGCAAAAATGAGGCTGTAAGCAAAAAGGCGCAAAAACCGTTAACGTTTCTAAAAAATTTCTGGATCCTCGTGGAACCAACAATATTCTGTTGCTGTCAATTAGTAGATATCTTAAAAAATGACGGGGGAGAGGGGGGGGGGGAATAAAATAATATTGATAAAACTAAATAAATAAGGCTTCACCTCAATCTGAACATCAGTATATTCTGCGACTGAGTGGTAATGTCGATTTTGTCGAGAAGACCAGTATCACTAACTTGTTCAAACATGACTTCATACACCCTTGTAACCAAGTGAAAAGGTGAAAAACACTCGTGTTTAGCGATCTACCACTTCGCTGTGATCAGTAAGTGATGTAATGAATCTCAATGTCATCTAGATCGGAAAATTGGCTATTACTCACATAGGAAAATGCAAGAGCTCTCAAAGAACGATAAACTATTTCTTTTAAACTAATCAAGTACGCTATAATTTTTTCTACATTGAATATCTCTTTAAGTAAATCGCAATAAAAAGTATTGTTTCTCAATTTTTCAATTGTTTTCATTTGCCTCTTACAATTAACATGGAAAAGAGAAGGCAAACAAATCTATTAGTTAAAAAAAAAAAAGAAAAAAGGGGTTTAGAGAGTACTGAAATGAAAATACTATATCAATAATGAAGCTTTCTAATCAACAACTCCCCTCAAAATTTCTAGATGCGTATATGAGTATTCCAAAAAAAAAAAAAAAAAAAAAAAAAAAAAAAAAAAAAAAAAAAAAAAAAAAAAAAAAAATCCGTCCGTCTGCCGTACTCGTACGCCGTATGCCGTACGCCTTTCAGAGCTTTTCTCCAAAACTGCTGGACTATAGTTTACGAAATTTGGCTCAAAAATCATACATCGGCTGGGGATGTGCCAGTAACATCGGCATCAGTTTTGATCAACCCTAAAGGGTAGTAATTTAGGGCCAACATATTTAAAAATCGAGATCTCATTAACTCTAGGTAACGGTGATGATTTTTTGCTTGTCAATGATGAATGTAATCCCAAAGAATGTTTTAAAACTATTCGCAACGCTGAAGGTTGAACCGTTCGTTTTCTATGAGAGCTAGAAACGTCAGAAAAATCTAAGGATTTCCAGGCGCGAGAAGATGATGCGCTTCTAATGTTGATATCACAGGTGATTCAGTAGTTTAATTGATAACGTGTCGGACCCGAGAGTTGAAGGCGCGGCAGAGGCGTCGCGACGGTTCGTATCTCGGCGGCGGCGTCACAAATTTTTTCTTCCTGGTCACTTTCATTATGTTTTTTTTTTTTTTTTTTTTACCGGAAGGTTTATTTTTTATTTTTAATATTGAGTTTATCGTACCTTTTGTCTCTACAGATGATCAGTGAATCTTACTTAGGTGTCTAATGTTATCTCATCAATTTCAATTCGTGGGTGTCTCGATTGATGTCGATTTAAACCTATGATAGGTATATATCTACTATTATACTTAGATTATAGGGCGAATAATGTGTATTTATGATTAATTAAATTATATTAATTTCTCTATGTTTTGCTTGTCAATGATAAATATACTCCCAATGAATCGTTTAAAATCGCCCGCAACGCACTGAAATACATTAATCGTAATTAATGTGTAGAACAAACATAGTTTCAAAATAATATGCAGTGTATGCAACCCCTCTACCTGATGCAAAGATGACTTAGCTATAGTTAGATCATTTTGTTCCTCAACTTTACTATAAAGTACCTATAAGATTATGGGATTCTGGTGCTGTAATGCAGCGAACACAAGAGCACTAAGCCCCGAGTTTCGATAATAAATATAGTAGGTATGAACGGGGTTTAATAATTATGGACCTGTGTTCCGCGCATTTTGGTTTGGACTAAAAAATCCTTCCACTGCCAAAGGATAAATGAGACCTTAAAACCCACTAGCTTTTGGGATCACCTACTTCGACAGCATGAATCATTGTAAGATAAGTTAGTTAATTTGATTAAAAAAAAAAAAAAAAAAAAAAAAAAAAAAAAAAAAAAAAAAAGTATCCAAAGGGGGAATTGTTGGGTGCAAATTAAGCTTAGTTTTTATGTAACTTCGAATGAGCTGGTAATCGCCAATACAACTACTTGGGGAGATAAAAAAGTATGTCAAGTTTGAAGTCTCAAGCTGAAAATTTCGGGAAGTTATATTTTACCCATTTCCCCTCTTTTGCCCCAGTGAAAGAACACAGAACGCCGCGTTATAACACCACCTGTGTGGAAAGCCTTTAGTGGGCTGTAATTTTAGTTCCCCAGAATCGGTAATTAGCCAGCACTGGCCGTGGGGTAAACTGTAACAACCTTGACCCACTCACATCTATCCTGCTGACACATAGCAGCCCACCTAACTCTGGAGTGGCAGACCAAGGTCTAAATTACCTGGTTCCACGATTGATGGCGCCTTATAAATCTACGCGTCCCGAAAATCCTCTTTCTTGAAGGAGACTAGGAAGAAAGATCGCGTTGAGGAGGAGTAAGATGTCAACGGGTGATACACTGGGCCACTCGGCCATCAGCGGTCGAGTTGCCGTCTTGATTTACTGGCTTCCCCTCAACACGTGAGTCCCTTTCGAACTTTGTCCGCACCACTGTCCCATTTCCGTCCCTCAACCCCTGCGCTGTCCCACCCTAAGTGTCCCGTTTTGTGGGACACAACACACCCAACCTCATCCGCTCTAACCGCTCTTTCAAGTTCGTGAATTGGGTCACCTTTCCATGTCACCTCCAGGAAAGCTTGGAAGGAGTTATAATAACCGCATCTCGGTCAACGGAAGTCCAAGAAATTTGGCGTTAAATTCATACAATTCATCGAGATAAAGTAAAGATATTGGCGATGTTCAAAATGAGCATCTTTCTCGAATACTTGCATTTAAAGGAGTAGGATTGTTAGATAGACAATAGACATGCTTTGTGATTGACTACATCGTAGTCCCAAACCTAGAACGTTGGACGCGTGACAAGAGAAAAAAATAATTAAAATAATCGTGATTATTACAAGACAAGATATAACAAACTTTTTTGCATCAAAAAACTTATTTAATAGCACTTAGCGATTTTTAGAACAAAATGAAGCTATTGCAATGACTCCGAAAATTCCCCCTCCTAGCCCTAATTTTTAAGCAAATCAAAATAAGAAGAGAGAGAGAGAGAAAAAAAAAATTCAATAGTTTTGGAACTACTCAAAAGGGAGGGAGAGGGGGAGGGGGTATTGGATACTTGGAAAATTTTTGTCTCCATTTTTTGACAAGTGATACCTCATAAGAAAGATTATTTAGTGCATAATACGATGATGAAGCCGAAATTGTGGTATCTTATTCTGTTCTTGGATTGGCACTAATGAACCATGAAGAAGCGCGATTTTTTTCGAGATAGGTACCTAATTCAAAAAAAAAAAAAAAAAATAAAATAAAATAAAATAAATAAATAAATAAAATAAAAAAATAAATAATAAAAATAAATATAAATAAAAATTAATAAATAAATAAAATCCCCCTCCCTTCTTTTCCATCTCGGGTAGTCCAAAAACGTTAGAATTTTTTTCTGATTTTGATTTGCTTAAAAATCAACTCCTTGGGGAAATGGGAGGTACGAGTATATCACCGGAGGAAAATTATGGTTGGCTTAGAAGAAATAATATTTACATTACAAAAATATTATCTACACTTAATGGAAAAAATAGTATTTTCATCAGATAAATATCAAATACGAAACAGTTCTGTAGTAATTTGTGTTAATTAAAATACAAAAGTGTTATCTTGGTATGCCTTTAAAATTATAAAATTTCTCCAATTCATGAAAAAACATTGAATCTTGGATATGTTTTTGGGCTCTTTATGTTCATATCGAGATTTCAATGATTTTTTCATGTAGTAGAATGTGTTTCCCCGCTAGAATACACTTTGAGAAAACCAAACACCAAAACTTCCTGGTTCTTCGCATATTAATTTTTACAGAGTGAATGAGCTGCTATATTGACAGCTTCCACTTCCCCGTCAAGAATTACTTAGGTCCAGCTTTGTTCACTTATGATTTCTCCCAAGGCTGAGTGGGTATTCTACTCGTTGTAATTTCCAGAGATTACCTCTTTGTGTTAATTCTTTGTAAGTTATTTCATTTGACAGTTTTTCCTATTCATTTTCTCAATCTTCAATTACTTTATTAATCAATTTAACTTTTCCGATATTAAATTAAATTTTATCTATTTATTAGTAATTTTTCAAGTTTTCAGAAGCAAAAACTGAGAAAACCGCGCCTTTCATTTATTACAACCTAGAGTTCAACAGGTAAACATTGAAGAGCGTGGAAATCGATTTCACTTCTGGCGTCAGTGGTACACTCTCTCTAACAAATTTCAATATTCTATGGTAAAAAGGAGAGATTTGAGCTTACTTAGCTGAGCAGGATGGAGTGCGTAATTTCATTCGACTCAGTTGTTACAGAGAGACACACTGTCCAACTTAAATTGCACAATGAGAACAGGAGAGAGCTTAGCTCACTAAGCTGATCAGGACACAGCCCGTCAATGAATCCATCTCTTAATGCCTAGGGTAAATAGGAGAGAATTAATGAAATGTTGGGAAAAAGTTGTTGTCCAATCCTTCCATTGATTTTTATTTTATTAATATAGAACAAATGGCAATTTTCATTTTCAATTTCATAAATTGATTGATAAAAAGTTGTAAATTTTTCATTTTTTAAATTTTGATTATACCCTTGCTTCAAAATGTTTTGAAACCTCAATAATGGTTTTTCTCGAAATCAAGTTTTATGGACATGTATCATTCTTCCCTTGTACTCTGCATTGAGCTCACTCCCCTGATTAAGAAATAGCCGATGATTTTAATCGTTTTTTAATGCCGTCACCCTATGAAATTGAGTGAACAGGAGCTAATTTCGCTCACTCTACTGTTCAGGAAAGATTCCATTATTTCAATCGTCTCTCAATGACCCAGCGAGTCTCCCTATCGAGTAGAGTGACTCTCACTTCCTTGGGTTTCAATTCATCTTTATTTGTGAATACTCCCGGGTTAATACTTGTAGTTAAGGTAAACAATAATATAAAAATAAATAAATAATTATTTCAAAAAATAATAAAAAGAATGAATAAAAACCCTGACCCGATGTTGTATGCATCGGTACGGAAAAGGTGGGGGCCATGCGAAATGAAAATAAGTACAGCTTTTGACGACCTAAGCTCCGTTATATTACATATGACAATTATATTGATAAACAGTAAGAGGTCAGTACACAATACAGTATACAGTACAGAGTACGATATACAGTAGTGTACGTGTACAGTGAGGTAAATTAGATGTAACAACACTATACATGAAGTGAGTGTCAGTCAAGCCTGGAGTACCGAATTCGCAATTAGCAATGACGATTTCTTACCCGGTACTGAAAATCTTCCCATACAATGTGCGACGACTATTATGGTATCTAAACTAAGAATGAGATGTACTGATTTTTCGGTGTCATCTACCAATCAACATAACGAGCACATGCTATCTCAACTTGTGATGAGTTCAAATACTTCTACGGATGGAAGTAACAACAAATCATACTAATATGAGAGGCGTGCAAAAGTTATCAGTTCGATTTATTTAAGGTGACTACTTTGTAACTACTTCAAATTTTCTATTTATTTCGTTCGATTTATTAGGTTTCTTCGAGCTAATTCTTGTTTTCTTTTTTCTTTTTAATTAATACTTACAGTGATGTGGAAGGTTTGAATCTCCGCTCCCTCTTCCACCAAATACAGCAAAATCTTGAAAGTGCAGCACAATAAACAGAAGAGACTTAAATGCTAGAATGTGCAAATACAACTTTTCAACTAAATGAGTGTCGATCTAAGAGGCTAGTCAATGGAGAATTCGGAATTCTCTACTATAGTGCCCGAGATCTAAGAATGTGCACAGAGCCTCGCCAGGAGGAAGGGGGAGAGGGCTACCCAGGGTAGCCAACGTGAAGGCTGTCAGTAGCAGCCTCATTGTTCCAGTTTTATTCAATCGTTTGTATAAACGCAAATTGTCTTTTGGGCTTTTTGATGAGGCTTTTTAACTGACTTCTCGCCTTGGTACCTTCCTTGTGTTGTTAAATTTGGATTTTTTTTTGGGATCACCGTTTTTAACAAATTTTCAAAGAAAAAATGAGCTATTTAGATGGCTTCTAAAGTTTAACGTGGTGAGGGGGGGGGGGGGGGTAAAATCGATTTCATTCATCAGAGAACACGAACCTAGATTTTAACGACGATAACTCAATTAAAATACGGCGCGTAAATTTCGTTTCAACGCAGAAACATCCGTCTTGGCAAAAGACAGGTCGAGCTCGTTGGCTAGCTCGACTGCTTCAGAATTTCAGGTTCAAATTTACATTCTAGCTGCCCAAAAATACTAAAAATGCCAGTTTTTGACAATAGGTCATTTGGCGTGTCACAGTCGAAGTATTTTTCAGCGCTGAGTCGATTGCGATCACTCCCAGATCTCCAAGATTCATAAATAAGTAAGAAAAATAGATTTTTAAGCGAAGAATGCCCATAATTGACTAAAATTTTGTAGTTTTCAAGTGTGCTGCGTATTCAAAAAATTTCTTTGCGATTTCGTCACAACACGGCTGTTCCCCCCGGTTTTATTCTTTTTATTCCGTCATGGTGGAATCTTCTTCAAATTCAAATTTACAAACTCCTAATCGTTTTTTATCGTCCTAATAGCCTTAGTTGCCCTTGACTCACGGCTAAGTAATGCTGTTACTAAAATCCCTCCACTTTGCCATAATGAGTCCCCATAGTCGAGAGGGAGCTGGACAATTGGCGGACCCAATTTTCGGCCATGCACATTCTTAGATGTCAGGCACTACCTACCTCATAAGATGGGAGGTAGGCACAAGTGGGAATGATAAATCGACTACATTTTTAGGTAGATGATAAACGTGGCGAATAATTTATTTATGTGCATTCAATTTGGTGGATAATACACACCCCTCATATTACTATCATATGTTGTTCATGTTTTCCCACACATGTAAAAATATGCTTCTGATGGGAGGTATTTAAATGCATTTTGCAGAGGCTGATGGCGAGAAATCACCGGCAATATAAATAGCATTAGTACCTACCATAATATATGATCTGCAACTCGAAAACTAGATTCAAAATTCAATGTTTATGTACTGGCCAAAGATTTATAACAAAGCATCAATGATTAAGACGAACCTAATTGCAAATACTTTTCATAAACGGACAATTGATAGCAGATACTTTCCAGTACTGTACCCAAAATCTGAAGGGGACAATTTCAATTGTGGGAGTCCGATTTTTTTGGGAGGGCCAGTGACTTTCGTCTTGGCCTAAAAATGCCCATGTCCTATATGAGGGGGACACTAAAATGTTAAAAACAAAAATTATCGTGGTTTTAAAAGGAGGGTGAAATAAAAACTAATAATAGTAGCATTCATCCTGCAATATTGGGAAAGCAGAGTGAAGCTTCGCGTCAAATGTAAAGATTTGAAGATTTATAGATATCAAGATTTGAAAATATTTTTTAAACTAATTTTTATAGTTTCTCTATATTTTAATTTCTTGTTAGTGAATTTGGTCCATAGCGTAAGAATTTAAGTACCGATTCGGCGGCACGACAAATCATAAGAACACAATCATTTTATTCCATCAATGACACTAAAGTTATGGCAACCTGCTGTTTACTTTAACTCTGTGACTTTAAGACTAGCAAAGTTTTGGGCGTAACAGTTCTCATGTATTGTTTAGAAACTAACGATCATGAGTGTAGAAGCATTTAGTATCTATCAATCTATTGAAATTGTACCTATGGACCAATGAAATGTACCAATGAAGCTAACATTAGGAATAGAGATCTCTTGGGACGTTTAGAATCGAAATATAATGCCTCAAGCCCCCCAGGTCAGCTGAGTAAGATCCGGAGCTAATTTCTTTGCTACACAACCTATGATGCTAAAATTGAGGTCTAGAAATGAATCATTAAGTATAGAGGCTAGAGCCCTCTAGATCAGCTGACTGTGATCCGGATTTAAGTCCTTTGCTATTCAACCTATGAAAATGAAATTTGGTATGGAGGCCTCTTGGAACATCTACAAATTAATTATAAATTTTGAAGCCCCCTAGATCATCTGTGTAAGCTCCCGAGCTAATTTATTTACTATTCAACATATGATGCTAAAACATGGAATGGAGGCCCTTTGGGACATCTAGAAACGGATCATATGGTCTGATGCCCCTTAGAGAAGTTTAATGAGCAACTAATTTCTTTCCTAATCTACCTGTGAATAGGAAAGAAATTTGGGGGACCTGTTCTAACTATGAATTTTGTTTTTATTGGCTTTATAGGTAATCTACCAAGGTAACACGAATGGACGTGAGTGAACATAACGACAAGGTACACAAACTAGATAACTTATAACAAAATCCGAGGTATCAGCAGTTATTATGACACCCGACGCTGTTATTTTGCAGCTGGTAGGTACCTTATATTTAAGAGTCAAGTTGTGATACCATACGTACCTACACCGAAACTAAAATTTCTCAAAATGTGTTTTAGAAAGTAGAACAGAATGATGTATTGCATACATGCACAAATCATCACAATTATTGTATTGTCTATACAATTATATTTTGTGCAATTTTTGTAAATATGTGTCTAGATTGGGGTTGTAGACCAGTGTACAGTAGAGTTTCAGAAAAAAAATCGTTTAGGCTAATTGCATCACTGTTCTTAAACCTTATGCTAGTTGACGGAGTAATATATTGGTATACAGTCCTCTTTTCAAACCTTGACTAATCGAACTCTTGAAATCTCTCAGCATTCACAGTGCTTCATCTACGGTGAGACTTTTCTAATGAGGAGGCGCAGTGCTGTGTGCATTGATATTGTAGTTTTAGTGCAAAAAGAGTTTAAAGCGGTTCAGATGTGAATACATGCTTTGAATCGTGTGTGATAACCCTCCTTCTACATGAGTTATCTTATATATTAAAAACAATTTACGAAATCGAATGGCAGGTAGTTAGTACGGCCGTTCCATCCGGCCCATTTCCTTCATTTTTATCATTTAATAATGATTAACAGGACGTTTCCATTTGTTTTCGTCACGTCACGAGCGTCACATCACGGTGGGGTTTTCTATTGATTTTCACGTACAACCAATGCGTTACTAGGGAAGTGTAACTCCCTTAGTTTTCATAGCAGGAAAATCGTTAGCCACTTTTTGGAATGCTCTCATTTTATCACAGCATCTCATAGTCCCTAAGCCTCTGTAGTGTCAAGGAAAGCTGATTTATTACGCTCAGTTATAAACTAATATTGCTAAGTAACCATAATGAATATGTAATAATGTGTAAAATTAATCACTATTAAATGATCTGACTTAGTCCAGGAAATAAAGACATTGAGGTAGAAAAAAATAGAACCCAAACCAAAATTGGTACAGACGTAGGTGGAGGTCCCCTGATTGACATACTAAAAGTCCTGGGGGGTGGGGGTGCCGCTCGAGGGGGGGGGGGTCATTAAAGGTCCCATTTTGGGGTTTTTCGCGAATATCTCGGAAACGGTGCATTTTTCGATGAACCATGTCCCATAGTAAATGAAAGCTGATAAAATTCTCTACAACTTTGATCATATACGTTTTATCGAAATTCCGAACCGTTACGGAGATATATGCATCCGAAAATGGACGAATTTTGAAAATTAGGTTTTTAGCTCACGTTTTTCGGATAACTTTGTTGATTTGCGTCCAAACCGTTTATCTGAGAAAAAAGTCCTCTTGGAGAAAGTTGTAGAGCATCAAATTTCCTTGAAGAATATGTGGCTGAATGCCAATTTATCATTCACCAATCAAAAGTTAAGCCAGTTTCAAAATTTTGCCAATTTTTACCCAAATGTTGTCAGGCCACTTTTCTGTGTCCTCCAGCTTGAATCGTCCTTCTTTCTGTCATCTGTCGTCATACATACGTCCACACGACCCCAGAATTACATACCACCACATGGGGGGGGGGATGAGACGACGATGTAAAAAAGCGATGCGTGTAATTAATTATGAAGTAATTAAATAATACATGATTACATGATTAGATGATACATGATTAGAACATGTCGTATTCTTCGTCACTCTCCTCGTCGGGCAGTTCCGTGGGGGCGGCGTTTGAACATGTTCCGTGACGCCCGATGCAGGCGACGGAGCAGGCAATGCCTGTTTATTGAAGTTTAAGTTGGCCACTACATCAACTTGTGTTATGTTGTTAGGTTCCACATGTTCATATGTTCAATATTGAATAAAGTTCATTCTGTTTGTGTTCAAGAAAATGTAAAAAGTGTATTCTTCAAAAAAAAAAATATATATATTAAGTACTAAAACACGGATCAACTGTAACACTAGGTACATTTACAAAATTCCACTGTTAGCACTTCATCTGCTTCAACTGGTTATGGGCCCAGCACTAATTTGTAGACAATCAACATGTCTCATGGGGATCCAGGAGCAGGTGGTTCTCCACCTGTGGCATCTACGAGTGTTGCAGTTGCAGGACTGGGAGCAATGCCGAACATTAAAAAATTGGTTGGTTCAGAAAATTATTCCAACTGGAAGTTCGGAATGGAAATGTTTCTGATCGCCAAGGATCTGAGGGCAGTTGTTGCAGGGACAGAGGTTGATCCAAGAAAGGATGCCAAAGCTCGATCAAAAATTTGTTTAATGGTCGATGAGTCTCTGTATCCTATGGTTCGTAGTCAAAAGTCGGCAAAAGATGTCTGGGCTAAGCTTGAGTCAAATTATGAAAGTAAAGGATTATGCAGACGTTTGAGTTTGCTGAAACAACTGTTTTCACTCGAGTTGACACAGTTTTCAACTGTTGAAGAATACCTTAATCGAATCCTTAGCATATCTCAGCAATTAGAGTCAACCAATGCAGGGCTTGAAGACGAGTTCATCGGTGTTGTCATGCTGAAGGGGTTAGGTGAAAGCTACCAGCCCATGATAATGGCTCTGGAGAGCTCAGGGGCAAAAATCACAAGTGATTCAGTACGTACCCTATCGAGTCAACAAGCCAAGCCCAATAATGAAAATGATAAAGCTCTAGCATTGAAGAAAGAGTCAAAGAAAAAACATTTTATTCCCAAGTGTTTTGCTGGTGACAAGAAAGGACATTTTGCTTCACAATTTAAAGCCAAGAAGAAAAATACAAGTGAGCAAGGAACTTCAATGGCCTTAGCTATAGGGAGACTGGATAACGATGAGTGGATCATCGATTCAGGAGCTACTTCACATTTTACCATGAGAGACGATTGGCTTAAGAATAGACGACCAACAGAAAGGGAAATAAGGGTAGCAAATAACGAAAAAATTCTAGCAAAAAGCTGTGGGACAGTTAGTTTAGAGTTACCCGGTACTGTAGAGAAAACTGATCTCCATGATGTGATGTTCAGTCCAAATCTCAACACAAACCTACTATCAGTCGGGAAAATAGTCAAAAAAGGCTATAAGGTAGTATTTTCAAGAGATGGCTGTAGGATAATGGATTCCCAGACTAGGGTCAAAGGAAAAGTTTTCATACAGGGCATATATGATTCGGGAGTGTTTAAAATTGTTCCGAAGAACCGTGAACAAGTTAATGCAATCACCTGTGATAATTCACAAATGCTTTGGCACAAGAGGTTGGGGCATTTAAACGTGAGATCCATGAACCTTTTGAGGAAAAATATGGCTCGTGGAGTGAAATTTGCCTCAGCTGGATTTCAACCCTGCGAAGCGTGCGTGAAAGGGAAAATGACAAGACGTTTCCCCACAAGCAAATCAAAATCCAAAAATATTTTGGAATTGATTCATTCGGACGTTTGTGGACCAATGCCAGTGGAATATTGGGGAGGAAAGAGGTATGCCCTAACATTCACTGATGATTTTTCTAGGAAAACTTTTGTGTACATGATTAAAAACAAGAGCGAGGTAAAGAATGTGTTTCAAGAGTTCAAACAACTAGTGGAAAATCAAACAAACAAGAAGATAAAAGTTCTAAGGACCGACAATGGCTCTGAGTACGTCAACGTTGCATTGACAGACTTTCTAAAGCAACATGGAATAAGGCATCAAACAACAGTACCTTATACTCCAGAACAGCTAGGAGTCGCAGAGAGAGTTAATACAACTCTAGTAGAGAAGGCTAGGTGCATGCTGCAAGAAGCAGGGCTCAGTGAAAGATACTGGGCAGAAGCATTAAGCACTGCAAACTATTTAAAGAATAGGTCTCCAACATCTGCACTGAAGAAGAAAACTCCTGAAGAAGTCTGGACAGGAAGAAAAGTTGCGTTATTTCATCTTCGTGTGTTTGGCTGCCGAGCTTTTGTTCATGTTCCAAAGCAGAAAAGAAAGAAATGGGACCCTAAAAGCAAAGAATACATATTCGTGGGATACTGTGAAGACACGAAAGGGTATCGATTAAGTGATCCCACTAATCCCACAATCGTAACGAAAGCGAGGGATGTGATATTCTTTGAGGCCGAAACGTTACAAACAAAAACCGACGAAAATCTTCATAATTCAACCACTGAAACAATAAACACTGAAAACGTAGTGATCAATCTGAACAATCAAGAACGATCTGAGCAACCGATAGAACATCCCATTATAATTGAAACAGGGATCGGAGCTTCTCTTGATCTTCCATCAGAACACGTTCCAGAAGAAAATGAAGAATCGGAACAAGAAGAATGGTTTGAAACTGAAATAAATCACGCTGAACCACTACCAGAACTCGCCAATCAGAATTCAAGCACAGTGGCATTAAGGAAGTCAAGCCGGATTGTGAAACCAAAGCAGTGGCACTGTTGTATAGCTACAGCAGGGGATGAACTTGACGAACCAGCAAGTTATAAAGACGTGCTTGAAAGTGAAGAAAAAGAAAAGTGGTTAGAAGCGATGAAACGAGAATATGATGCACTAATAAAATTGAAAGCTTGGGAGTTTGTTGATCGTCCAAGCAACGGGCAGGTTGTCAAGAACCGTTGGGTATTTAGGAAGAAAGTTGGAGTGGATGATAAAATTTCGAAGTTTGAATCAAGACCTGTTGCTAAAGATTTTACGCAACAATACGGTGTAGTCGAAACATTCTCAAGACCTATGTTGAAGTTCGAGAAGTTTCGGAGCCTGCAGACATGTTGAGTGTGGTGCCCACTTAAGGGGGAGTATTGAAGTTTAAGTTGGCCACTACATCAACTTGTGTTATGTTGTTAGGTTCCACATGTTCAATATTGAATAAAGTTCATTCTGTGTGTGTTCAAGAAAATGTAAAAAGTGTATTCTTCAAAAAAAAAAAAATAATAATAATAATATTAAGTACTAAAACACAGATCAACTGTAACACTAGGTACATTTACAAAATTCCACTGTTAGCACTTCATCTGCTTCAACTGGTTATGGGCCCAGCACTAATTTGTAGACAATCAACATGTCTCATGGGGATCCAGGAGCAGGTGGTTCTCCACCTGTGGCATCTACGAGTGTTGCAGTTGCAGGACTGGGAGCAATGCCGAACATTAAAAAATTGGTTGGTTCAGAAAATTATTCCAACTGGAAGTTCGGAATGGAAATGTTTCTGATCGCCAAGGATCTGAGGGCAGTTGTTGCAGGGACAGAGGTTGATCCAAGAAAGGATGCCAAAGCTCGATCAAAAATTTGTTTAATGGTCGATGAGTCTCTGTATCCTATGGTTCGTAGTCAAAAGTCGGCAAAAGATGTCTGGGCTAAGCTTGAGTCAAATTATGAAAGTAAAGGATTATGCAGACGTTTGAGTTTGCTGAAACAACTGTTTTCACTCGAGTTGACACAGTTTTCAACTGTTGAAGAATACCTTAATCGAATCCTTAGCATATCTCAGCAATTAGAGTCAACCAATGCAGGGCTTGAAGACGAGTTCATCGGTGTTGTCATGCTGAAGGGGTTAGGTGAAAGCTACCAGCCCATGATAATGGCTCTGGAGAGCTCAGGGGCAAAAATCACAAGTGATTCAGTACGTACCCTATCGAGTCAACAAGCCAAGCCCAGTAATGAAAATGATAAAGCTCTAGCATTGAAGAAAGAGTCAAAGAAAAAACATTTTATTCCCAAGTGTTTTGCTGGTGACAAGAAAGGACATTTTGCTTCACAATTTAAAGCCAAGAAGAAAAATACAAGTGAGCAAGGAACTTCAATGGCCTTAGCTATAGGGAGACTGGATAACGATGAGTGGATCATCGATTCAGGAGCTACTTCACATTTTACCATGAGAGACGATTGGCTTAAGAATAGACGACCAACAGAAAGGGAAATAAGGGTAGCAAATAACGAAAAAATTCTAGCAAAAAGCTGTGGGACAGTTAGTTTAGAGTTACCCGGTACTGTAGAGAAAACTGATCTCCATGATGTGATGTTCAGTCCAAATCTCAACACAAACCTACTATCAGTCGGGAAAATAGTCAAAAAAGGCTATAAGGTAGTATTTTCAAGAGATGGCTGTAGGATAATGGATTCCCAGACTAGGGTCAAAGGAAAAGTTTTCATACAGGGCATATATGATTCGGGAGTGTTTAAAATTGTTCCGAAGAACCGTGAACAAGTTAATGCAATCACCTGTGATAATTCACAAATGCTTTGGCACAAGAGGTTGGGGCATTTAAACGTGAGATCCATGAACCTTTTGAGGAAAAATATGGCTCGTGGAGTGAAATTTGCCTCAGCTGGATTTCAACCCTGCGAAGCGTGCGTGAAAGGGAAAATGACAAGACAAGTTTCCCCACAAGCAAATCAAAATCCAAAAATATTTTGGAATTGATTCATTCGGACGTTTGTGGACCAATGCCAGTGGAAAGTTTTGAAAGAGGTATGCCCTAACATTCACTGATGATTTTTCTAGGAAAACTTTTGTGTACATGATTAAAAACAAGAGCGAGGTAAAGAATGTGTTTCAAGAGTTCAAACAACTAGTGGAAAATCAAACAAACAAGAAGATAAAAGTTCTAAGGACCGACAATGGCTCTGAGTACGTCAACGTTGCATTGACAGACTTTCTAAAGCAACATGGAATAAGGCATCAAACAACAGTACCTTATACTCCAGAACAGCTAGGAGTCGCAGAGAGAGTTAATACAACTCTAGTAGAGAAGGCTAGGTGCATGCTGCAAGAAGCAGGGCTCAGTGAAAGATACTGGGCAGAAGCATTAAGCACTGCAAACTATTTAAAGAATAGGTCTCCAACATCTGCACTGAAGAAGAAAACTCCTGAAGAAGTCTGGACAGGAAGAAAAGTTGCGTTATTTCATCTTCGTGTGTTTGGCTGCCGAGCTTTTGTTCATGTTCCAAAGCAGAAAAGAAAGAAATGGGACCCTAAAAGCAAAGAATACATATTCGTGGGATACTGTGAAGACACGAAAGGGTATCGATTAAGTGATCCCACTAATCCCACAATCGTAACGAAAGCGAGGGATGTGATATTCTTTGAGGCCGAAACGTTACAAACAAAAACCGACGAAAATCTTCATAATTCAACCACTGAAACAATAAACACTGAAAACGTAGTGATCAATCTGAACAATCAAGAACGATCTGAGCAACCGATAGAACATCCCATTATAATTGAAACAGGGATCGGAGCTTCTCTTGATCTTCCATCAGAACACGTTCCAGAAGAAAATGAAGAATCGGAACAAGAAGAATGGTTTGAAACTGAAATAAATCACGCTGAACCACTACCAGAACTCGCCAATCAGAATTCAAGCACAGTGGCATTAAGGAAGTCAAGCCGGATTGTGAAACCAAAGCAGTGGCACTGTTGTATAGCTACAGCAGGGGATGAACTTGACGAACCAGCAAGTTATAAAGACGTGCTTGAAAGTGAAGAAAAAGAAAAGTGGTTAGAAGCGATGAAACGAGAATATGATGCACTAATAAAATTGAAAGCTTGGGAGTTTGTTGATCGTCCAAGCAACGGGCAGGTTGTCAAGAACCGTTGGGTATTTAGGAAGAAAGTTGGAGTGGATGATAAAATTTCGAAGTTTGAATCAAGACCTGTTGCTAAAGATTTTACGCAACAATACGGTGTAGTCAATGAAACATTCTCAAGACCTATGT
Organism: Adelphocoris suturalis; assembly: GCA_030762985.1. Lineage (NCBI taxonomy): Eukaryota > Metazoa > Arthropoda > Insecta > Hemiptera > Miridae > Adelphocoris > Adelphocoris suturalis. The sequence goes on from CM061048.1 coordinate 31,673,623, forward strand.
TGAAGTTCGAGAAGTTTCGGAGCCTGCAGACATGTTGAGTGTGGTGCCCACTTAAGGGGGAGTATTGAAGTTTAAGTTGGCCACTACATCAACTTGTGTTATGTTGTTAGGTTCCACATGTTCAATATTGAATAAAGTTCATTCTGTGTGTGTTCAAGAAAATGTAAAAAGTGTATTCTTCAAAAAAAAAAAAAAAAAAAAAATAATATTAAGTACTAAAACACAGATCAACTGTAACACTAGGTACATTTACAAAATTCCACTGTTAGCACTTCATCTGCTTCAACTGGTTATGGGCCCAGCACTAATTTGTAGACAATCAACATGTCTCATGGGGATCCAGGAGCAGGTGGTTCTCCACCTGTGGTATCTACGAGTGTTGCAGTTGCAGGACTGGGAGCAATGCCGAACATTAAAAAATTGGTTGGTTCAGAAAATTATTCCAACTGGAAGTTCGGAATGGAAATGTTTCTGATCGCCGAGGATCTGAGGGCAGTTGTTGCAGGGACAGAGGTTGATCCAAGAAAGGATGCCAAAGATCGATCAAAAATTTGTCTAATTGTCGATGAGTCTCTGTATCCTATGGTAAAAAGTGTATTCTTCAAAAAAAAAAATAATAATATTAAGTACTAAAACACAGATCAACTGTAACACTAGGTACATTTACAAAATTCCACTGTTAGCACTTCATCTGCTTCAACTCCCCCTCCGTTCCCTCGGCCATCCGGTCTTTCCTGAGCTCACCACCCAACAAATTTGAATGCAAAAGACCACTTCGTACGATCATTGGTAAGGGGTGAAAGAAGTTGAACTCGTGCTTACCATGGAATAACACTTTTTTACATCGTCGTCTCCCCCCCCCCCCCTCCCCCCTCCCCCATGTGGTGGTATGTAATTCTGGGGTCGTGTGGGCGTATGTATGACCACAGATGACAGAAAGAAGGACGATTAAAGCTGGAGGACACAGAAAAGTGGCCTGACAACATTTGGGTAAAAATGGGCAAAATTTTGAAACTGGCGTAACTTTTGATTGGTGAATGATAAATTGGCATTCAGCCACATATTCTTCAGGGAAATTTGATGCTCTACAACTTTCTCTAAGAGGACTTTTTTCTCAGATAAACGGTTTGGACGCAAATCAACAAAGTTATCCGAAAAACGTGAGCTAAAAACCTAATTTTCAAAGTTCATCCATTTTCGGATGCATATATCTCCGTAACGGTTCGGAATTTCGATAAAACGTATATGATCAAAGTTGTAGAGAATTTTATCAGCTTTTATTTACTATGGGACATGGTTCATCGAAAAATGAACCGTTTCCGAGATATTAGCGAAAAACCACAAAATGGGACCTTTAATGACCCCCCCCCCCCCTCGAGCGGCACCCCCACCCCCCAGGACTTTTAGTATGTCAATCAGGGGACCTTCACCTACGTCTGTACCAATTTTGGTTTGGGTTCTATTTTTTTCTACCTCAGGGCCCTTTTTTGTCTTCATTGCCTGGACTAACTGTAGAACCGTAGGTCTACCGTCCGTTTTTTTTTTTAATGAAAGGTATTTATGCATAGATTTGTCATCAAGCATTGAAAATCAGCTTTGTCCATCTTTTATAGCTTTGTGCTTTGATATCTCAGGTTCTAACTGAGATACATTATTCGCATTGTACTAAGAACACTCAGTGAATCACGCTCTTTCATTTGAGATATCATATGACTTAATTGGTTGAGTTTGAAAGGATTTACCTGCGGGAAACCGAGTTGTTTGGCTCCCGAAATGTTATTATGGTTGCCAACACGCAGTTTGAGGCCTTTCTTCGCGCGTCTTTGGTTTCGACGATTTCGATCAGCTGAGTAAGCTAAATACTCTCCTGTTCACCCTGGGAAGTTGAAATTTGATAGGGTGACTCTTTGGAACATTAACAGACCATTGAAATTATGGGCTCTTCCATAATTAGCTGAATGAGCAAAATTATCTCCTGTTCACCCTTGGAATTTGAAATTTGGCAGGGAGACTCTCTGGGTCATTAAGAGACGGATGAAATGAATGATGGGCTCTTTCCCGATCAGTCGGGGCTTGATTTTGCCACTTTTATGCGGTAATTTGGCATTTAACTCTACGGAGCAGCACGGGTCTACTAGTTATTTTTATAAATATATTATTATTTGTTTGAAAGATTTGATTATTGCGATTGGAAGAAAAACGATTGTTCTGCATGACTGATACCAAATAATGACCAGAGATTGATGCCAATAATGGGACCGAATAGTGAAAAAGACTTGTTGAACAATGATTGTTGGGCCATTCGTCAAGACGACTTCAAAGCCATCATTCTAGTCCTAAAGGAACGAGCAAACTATTAAAATATAACGATGCTTTGCCTAACTCCACCAGGGGTAGCCGCTGTCATTCTCGTAAACGAATTGTCTTTAGTGAGACTCATAATAATTCGCAACGTCAATGTACCTTTCATATCAGTGAGTGGATTCCTTAAAAATGTTTAACAAAACTATGACGGTTTGTTTAATTTACATGAAACAAAAATAAAATAAAATGAATGACTAGCTCAAAAGAATTTATTGAACTGCTTATTGAAAATCATATAGATCATAATGGAACTATTCCATTGTACATATGTAGTAGGTGCATTCCTATGCTGATTGATATGACCATATTAATATAAATATAACTACATATTTCTTGAAGTTTGAGATCATTTTCAAGTGTATGTATGTATTGAGTAGTCGAGTGAGTTGATAATGGCGTGTAACCACGTGTAATGGTGCGAATCCAGGAGTTCAACAGAGTGAGAAAAGCGGTCGATGTAATCAGTGACAGAGCACTCTACTTCAATTCGTACATTTGGGCTCGATTACGACTATTTTTAGCTTTTTTATTGTACATATACCTGTATATAAATATAATTTATTATCGTGACTGATGCTGTTTAATGTTTTCAGAACTCTTGTGTATTTGTAACCGTGCGTTTTATCTTCTGTTCTTTCTTTTCATTTGTACCATCTCTTTGACCTTTTCAAAGGACCTTGTACTATCACTCAAAGTCAGTACGCGATCACAAGCAGGAGATATCTACGGTCGCTATTTGGAAATTAGTTTCCAAATCTCAGGCTACTCTTGATTGTCTACTCTTAATTCAGCTTCACTTCTTTTGATCAATGGATTTCCACTCATCTTTCGTCTGTTGTGCTAAAAAGCAACAACCCTTCATCCATTAACACGAATTCCTCTCATGAGAAGTAGAATTTCACGTTGTCGTGCTCACTAGTAATGTATGCAGTACGATGTGTTGAACAAGCCGTCTAATTCAAGTTAGGCTACTTAGTCAAATTTCAATGTACCATCAGTTTCCTTTCAATGCGAAACACGTGGAAATAGACTAGCAGGCTGACAAGTCCAATAATTGAAAATTCACAGTAAATCAACAATATTGACATTATATTAAGAAACAGTCAGTTTTTATAAGAGGCACCTAGTCAGTATAGGCCTATAATTAATATGCTTCAGAAATAAGGAAATATTACCTATAGGGGTGAATATTTGTGATAAGTTTTATCACGATTCCAGACAACTTATTCTTATATGGTTTCAAAGTACTTTTATCTCACTGCATATGAAGTGCCTGCTCCAAAAAATTCCTTATTTCATTGGTTTTTGGTCAAACCGACTCGCAACCTGCTATTTTTGGCCCAACAACCCCACCCTAAAACAGTATTACATTCCCATGTTAATAATGAACGAATATATTTTTTGAAGTTTGAGATGGTTTTATGTACCTGCAGAGATCACACATTTAAGATGGTACATTTGGTATCTATGGTCGTTACTGGGTAATTCGACCCAGCATTGTAGGTATAATTTATGCTATGCTCTGTTGTGACGGTTTCCGTCATATCCGAGAGAATGTGTGTCTACCTTGCAATTCGTTCGGTCGAACGTTCTTGTTCCCGTATTTCTGAAGCGGTGATTTGGGAGACACCTAACTCGTATAATCGTGAAAGGACTGAAAGCTGCAAATATAATCACTATTATGGGTAAATGGAGCTGTCACACTTCTTTCCTGTTATTTATTGCCCGGAATCTTTAGAGCAATTAGTTTTGATGGACTATATTCTGAAAGTGTTCTATAGTAACATATGGGCACTATCGGACCTGTAGTAACATCAGGGAAAGTTCCTGAAGGTACCCCTTTTTCGCATGTTTTCCTGACTACCCTGCGAGTCCCCGAATGATGGAGCCCAGCCCATTTACCTTAAATCCGTTTCACTGTATAGTACTGCTTCATTCTGTTGGCTAGGAGGCTCAAGGCCGGTTTATCAATCGCATTTGCTAGGCTGATTAAAGTATGACTAAGTCAAATCTCTGACTATCTTCGACATTCCTGTTCATCAATTCAGTTTCACTGCTCAGGTATCCAATAATCGCTGATTATTTTAACAGAGCTCCTGGAGTTCGATTACCGTTTTAGCTGCTCAGTAAAATGAGTAATGGAATCTTTCGTGACAGCTTATCGTAATAAATTTATCTCATATCGTTCATGTTTCTTTTCTTGTTTGAAAACTATGGATTCTGATTCTGACTGGGAAGATTTTGATTTCTCAGATGGAAAAATCATGGACTTACTCGCTTGCCTACTCCAGATTTGTTCTTGGTAGTGAACAATGTGGATTTCCTTACACGATTTCATTTAGACACATTAGGTATTTGTTCTGTTTTAGAAAATTAAAAATGTACCATAGGCAGGAAGACAAAGGTTATAGAGTGTTGAGGGGTTGAATAAGGTAGGTTCTATTTATCTACCTTCCCAATGCCCGACGTTCTGTGTAGGCTGTACAAGGAGGTAGGTACCTACGCACTTTTCGCTTTACCAACACCTCGAATGCTAATGAGGAAGCTTTGTAGTTAGCCTCAAAAAATTCTGGAACTGCTGAAAAGTTTCGGAAGCATTAAAAGTGAGAGGGGGGTATATGAAGTTCATATGAAAGTGTAAAAAAATAAAGTGCCTACGCCAATTTATTTAATAAAATGTTAGGAAAGTACTGTGAAGCATTGCATTGACCGTCATGAGTACATTTTGAGGCTGAGAGCTGATATGTCTTTCATGAAAAAATTAACAAATAACTTTTGCACTTCAAGGAAGAAAGGATTCACCATTGATACATGCAGAAGAAAGAGGTTGTGGAAGAAGAATGCGCCTGAAAGCTGTGACCCGGCAGTTGCTATGGAAACAACTTAATACTGCGTAGTGCTCCAACCTAATTTTGTGAGGATGTTTTGCTGTTGTTGTAGCGCCCCTGATTTTCCCGAGGTGAATTCTGATCAGTTAGTCAGCAGTAATTTCAAAAGATTAATAAACGGAATCTGAAAGTCCAATTAACCTTCGAATAATTGTAATCAGTAGTTAGTTAGTCAGAGATTTGACTGAGCATTGATAAAACAGCTCTTAACGTTTTATTCATCTGATGTGCTACAACCCCCCCTCTTTCTCCACCCACGAACATGAATTCATCACGAGGGGATAAGAATTTCTAATTTTCTTGCTCGTTCATAATAAATGCAGTACAAGGCGTTGAACAGGTCAAGTCCGCTTCAGTTATTTACTATCAGTCTCCACTCAACTCAAAACACGTGGATATTCAGGTTGGAAGCACGAAGGAGGAGGTCGCAGGTCGGAGCCCGACCGGCAAGGGACTCCTGGTCTCCGATCCATCACTCGAGAAAGCTGCCTCCTGAGATCCTCAATAATGGATTCCCCTCTTCCGCCGTGAATGGATTGCAGACGGAGAGAAACGCAGCTCCAATATTCACCAGCTCGGAGGACCGGCCGGGGTGCGGTAAGAGCGAGGCGTCGGGCCGGAGGTGTAATATTCAACGCTAAGCGGGCGCGGATTTCCGGATTACCCGCCGTCCATTACCCGGAACCGGATGACAGAGAGCGAAGATCTTCGGAGAAAGAGAGAGTGAGTGAGTGTGTGTGTGTGTGTGTGTGTGTGTGTGTGTGTGTGTGTGTGAGAGAGAGAGAGAGAGAGAGAGAGAGAGAGAGAGAGAGAGAGAGATGATTGAAGAGAAAGGAGAAATTGACTATTAAAACCCATTTACTTCCGGATCTATCGGCTTTCCGTATCAATGTGTGATATGACGGTATTGAGATGCAGATTCGCTCGTGTTGGCTTCTAATCGCTACATGGAATTGAGTGTTATCAAGGGCACTCTACATAATGCTCGCCGGCGGAGCAGCAGGTGCTTGATGCAAAAATTTCAATATATGGACCTACATCACTGAAACTTTTCCATTGCTTTCATCTCCATCCATCTCACTGTCATGTGTAATGATGTTTGAATGTTGTAGTTTTAGGGAAAAGAAAAAAAAATCACAAAAAACGTTTCTAGTACAACTTTTACACAAATACATAAATTTCAAGGTTTCTTTTGACAAATTAGGCCTTTCCAAATCGAAATAAATCAAAAACATTCCTAAAACGCGACCGAAGGAGATGGAATTCGATGAAAACCTTTGAATGTGACCAGTTTTGAAACCAAAGACTTGAAGTTAATACTTTGGGTACTGAACATGAGGGTTACTACTAGTTTTAAGACCAAAATGGGTAAGCAGTGAAAACCAGATAAAAATATTATGTTGGCCTAACAAAATTATATAAAATTTTTCCGTTTCTGAGAAAAAGATCACGTTTGTTCAGCATAATAATTGTTATGTTAAAAAATCGCTCATTTTTCTCTTGGCAAACCGAAAAACAACTCGTATGGACAGAAAAACGATACTAAAATGATAAATGACAACTTGTAAACAACTATTCACGAAATCTTTGTTCTCTGAAGGCAAGGAAAACAACGTCCTTAACTCCGTTAACGTACATCTAAAATAAAATATGTCTCATTCCAACTGATACGACGAATTTCACTAACAAACCGATAAAACTAAATACATTTTAAAAATTCAAAAATTTATTTGTAAAACTGAAAAATATTTATATAAACTTTTAACAAAAATTATAATTTCTTTTTTCTATTTGAAACAAAACAACATGCAGACACAAAAAGATTTGCACACAAATAGCTCCGATTTCAAAATAATGTTAAAAAAAAAGCTAAATTACGAAAATTCGCTCTCACGATCGTGCTGCATGAGTGAAACTTTTAAAACTTTATTACAGTTCAAAAAACCTATGTCTCGTCAGCAGCATCAACTATTATTTGTGTTAATTTCTGTTTATTGAGTTTGAGCCCTTTCTGAATAAAATAAATAAATGTACTTGACAAATTATGGACAGTTCCCGGTAACCTACGTGAGGAGATCTACAAGCAGATCCTAGTGATGTTGGAGAGCGTGTGAGAGAAACTGTCAGGTAAGGAAGAGAACGCGTGGTTAGATATTCAGAAGCAGAGGAGCTCGGGCAGAAATGGAACGCACTGTGATTTGATGGAACCTCCGTGAGCACAATGTGAAACATTTATGGCACTCAAGATTTACGAGTTACTTCGAGACGAGCTGGGAACGTAAAATCAAGAACAGATATGAACTGGGTATACTTGTGTACTATTCCACCATTATCATACCATTCTGAATTTGTTGAATCAAGTAGATTATTTTGCCAATTAGTTATCGTGAGGAATAAATGTACATCCATTAACGTGTAAGATTGAAAAACAGGTTCTAATACAAAAGCAACGAACAACAAGATACAGGCTTTGCTTTTATTCTGGGTTCCCGTGTTACGGCTAACTTTAGACATTACATTACAAGCCTTATTAACTTTTTGGAGCAACCTTCTCTTGAGATGGAGCTCTTTAGGTCTTTGAAATACTTTCGTTATGGAAAATAATTTATGGAGCTACATTGATCGATATCACGTTTTTGAAATCTGGTACTCGGCATCAGAAATGAGTAAAGTCACAAAAGTTGTAGGAAAAAATAAGCTAACGAGATAATTTGTACGAGATCGGTGGAGGTTCCAGATGTTAGGTAAGTATTTTAGTACAAGGTAACATGTCAGTAATGTATGGAAGAACGTTTTTTCTTAGCTTTATTCCCAAAAAGATGAACATGGATGCTGATGATTTGGATATACTGACGAAGCATTTCCAGAGGTTAAAAAAAGGTACTTATTGCTAACTTGTAAATTAAACATATTTAAAATCTGCATCATCAACATTATTGAATAAATGTATTGTGGTCTCACGTATAACAATTATTGATATTAATCAATCCTATGAACTTCGAAATTCACTTCCCTGCCAAATCTAAGAAATTACATGGTGACTGACCGTGAGTCAAAAATTTAGCCGTCAATATTAGAATAAACTTGGATGGTATTCCAGGTTCACAAAGCATAATTTACTTCGAGACGAGCCAGGAAAGTAAAACTTAGAACCGAAATGACCTATACTTTTGTAACTAAACTTGCGAAATACTTAGCCGTTCTGGTATGAATGAAGTAGAATAGTGTGCCAATTTAGGTATAGCTAGGGAATTAAAATACTCCCTGAAAAATTAAAAACTGGTTTGAGGACATGAGCAAAGGATAATACGAAAGAACTACTAATTTATAGTGATCTCTCGTATCTTGTCACCGTAGTTATCATCACTACAAACAAGTCTTTCAAACGTGAGAGTGAGGATCGTTCATCTGTTGAAATTTCACACTTTTGACCTCAGATTCGGATTTAGTGCACTTGAAAACCCTCTTGTAGTAATTTTCAACTCAAACGACCGTTTAGTTTGGCCAAGAAACAGGTAGTAAGATCATGCGTGACGTAGTGGGGCAAGGATGCAAAGGGTTCCCCCCAAGTGGGCAGGGGCCGTGGCGTCATCGTGCAAATGAGTTATAAGAGATAAATAAATAAATAAATAAATAAGAGCAGTTATACAGGGTGCGGCAGAGAGGACAGATGGTTTTAAAAAAATCATAAAATAGTTAATTTTTACTCAAAAACAAATTTATTGATGCAATCAGGTTCGCAAGGAAATAGCATTTGAGACAGTCAAGTGTGAAAAATCACATCAGGCATGTGGTGGCCGAAATTGTTGATGCAGTGCTGGAGGCGTTCTTGGAAGTTAGTGTAGATTCTCTCCAACTAACACTACGTCGTAATGATCACCAACTTCTTTTTCCCTGAATTATGACGGCGACATGTTCCAACCCGACGTGTGTGGTTCCAGCAGGATGGGGCGACCTCTCTTCCCTGGTCGCCTTATTTCCAGGTTTAGCGATGTTCATTGGCCTCCTCGGTCCCCAGATTTATCCATATGCGATTTTTTCTTATGGGGACACCTCAAGGCTTAGAGTATACGAGAACAAGCCCCGAACTCTGGACGAATTGAAGGAAGCAATTCGCGTGGAAGTCGCCCAAGTTGAGAGAGTATGTTGGAGATGATGCCCAAGAACGCCTCCAGCACTGCATCAACAATTTCGGCCACCACATGCCTCATGTGATTTTTCACACTTGACTATCTCAAATGCTATTTTCTTGCGAACCTGATTGCATCAATAAATTTTTTTTTGAGTAAAAATGAACTATTTTATGATTTTTTTAAAACCATCCGTCCTCTCTGCTACACTAAAGTGGGCTCTCCTAAAGTTGTGCTAATCTCACGCCAAGCATCTTCTTTGGTGTTAGGATTGTAATACACGGAATGACATTTTTAGCGAATTTCAGTAGAAAATAAAGCTATTGAAATGGGTCAAAAAACTTAAAAATCAAATACAGATATACTCATAAGCGAAGGAATACCTTGTATTGGCATAATATCATCTACAAGGTAGGACATGAAATAGATACTGATGAGACTTACCGAGCACGGGAAGCGTTGGAACGCAATCCATCCGCACATCGCTGACTGCTCCAGTAATGCTCTGACTGACGTAGACGAAACAATATTCGACATATCTCTCCGAAAATAGGGAGCAATCAAATCTGGAATTGCAATAAACATTATTAAGCGGAGGTGTTCACGGTTATGTTACATTAGGTACTAGATATTTATCCTAATAAAGGAGGTATATACCGACGGTTGGGAAAAGAAAACAATGAACTGAAAGAAATTATTGTACTACCGAATGAATAGAATATTGAGCAAATCTATATAGCTATGGACTAAATATAACAAAGTTTGAAATTTTACATGATCTCTTCTGAATCTTCCAAGCACATTGGTTTCTTCTTCAAGTTACTGGCAACCCGTTTCTGATGCATTGGATAGTTCTTCTACGCAGAAGAGCGGTCTATAATTGAAGGGCAAAGGGCGTAAGTGCCATAAATCCCAAAAAAAGTTATCGCTGTTTCAATTTTAATTTGTTTGTCTTTCTCAAAATATGCGTTCTAAAGAGATGATTTTTTTAAAAATTAAATATTGCTGAAATACGTTTTATTTGTGCGTTGGATTTGTTCATAACGATCTTCCCAAGATTTAAAAAAAAAAAGGTTTTGTTCACAATCCTATGACAACGGCCTAAGTGCCACCCCTGTTTACCACCTGCCTAAGTGCTATGCCCACCTAATTCTTCAAGTTTTTTCCAAGTGAACAGTTTAAAAAACATTGCTAATATTTTTTCACATAGGAAGGTATCTAGTACAACTAATTTGCAACAACTATTATAATAACGTAAGTCGGGCCACGTCAATGAACGAACAAAAAAAAACCTTTTTGAATAACTTCTAAAACTTGATTATCACGGAGTCACAGAGATCTGAGAGTGTTAACATTCGAATCAGAGTGAAAAATTACAGATAGAATCTATACCAGTGCATCTATTTGCGGAGGATCATTATTCACGAAAACCCTAATTTTTTTTATTAAATCCGTCTTTTCTTATACGCCGCATATGCTTTTTTAAATCTATTTTTCGACCATACTAGGGGATTCAACGCTCTTTCCAACAGTGGTTCAACTTTTGAGTTGACTGTGAACCAAAGGGCCGTTTTAAATTCATAAGATAGAATGCTCGAAAAATCCTTAATGTGTGAAACTTCTCAAAAACATAGAACTTAAAAAAATATATCTAAGAGGTTCTTTTTGTTGCGAATTTTTTTGGTTAGAGAATCGATCTCTGAATTTTATCACATCTTAAATGATGACACCCTGTATATTAGGGTAGGTACCCGCTATTTTGAGAAAGGTGGAATTTTGATGACCTCCACACAAAATTTGGTTTAAAATGTCAAAAAAATTACCCCTGAATTTTTTTTAGATTTTTCGCATAACAAAAACCTACGCCGGTAGCTCGATTTTGGTTTTTGAAATACTTTTTTTTTGCCAATATCAGACTTTTGAATATAACTTTTACAAACTTCTTTGTAAAATTGTGAAACTTCGTATAGGTACTTACGTTTTTGGGGCCGTTGAACTCGAATATGCAGTCAAAACAAGTCGACAGCAACAACTTTTGGCTCGCTCCCCTCCACTAGATGTTTGCCCGTCTTTTCTCTGCTCTCCTCTCTCAACCCAGCGAAGCTGAGTTCAAGACGCCGAGCTGAGCTGGGTTTCAAATCACGATCAAACAAATCATTTAACAATAATCTATTACAAGAGAATTTAATTTTCATTTTCATTTTTTTTTTTGAATTTTCAATATATTATAACAATGTCTATAAATGAAACCCAAAACATCATTATTGTTACCTCGACATTTTCTGGGATCTTGATTTTTCAATATTTCAGCCCTTTATTAATACCCTTTAGGGTTAATCAAAATGTACCTATGCCGATGTTACTGGCGAATCCCCGGCCGATGCATGATTTTTTAACCAAATTTCATAAAATTTGGTCCGGTACATAGTTTTGTAGAAAAGCTCTGGATAGTGGACGGCGGACAGTGTACCGCTTATAGCTGACGACGGATTTTTTATTCGATTTTTTGATTCTACAAATCTTGAAACGTACAACAACAAATTTTTAGTAGGATGGGGGGGGGGGGGGGGTCAAAAATGTTTTTTCTTGGTCGATTAAAAGGTTTATTATTAAAAATAATAAACCAAAAGCGATAAACCCTGGGATTCGTTTCAAAATGCTTCAAACGGATTTCATAAAGACATTTTTAGAAAAATTTGAATTAAAAAAATGTTGCCATTGTAAAAGCTTCACTAGCTAGCTTTTAAATAATTATTTTTTTAAGTTAGCTTTAAAAATTAGCTAAAAAGTAGGTATATTATGGGATTTTAGACGGTGTTGTGACCTGTTATTTTTGAATATCCTATCTGGTTACACGAACGCTCATAAATTCCACTACACATGCAGACTGGTGTTCAGCCCTTCCACATTATCACGGACCTCAATTTTTTCAATCAGCAAAAGAAGCCAATATACTAGCTCTCTCTATGTGGTTTGATTACTACTTGCTGTTCCTCCAGTGTTGCGATGTATCCCATCACATGTCACAAACTCTACACTCTATTGCATTATCACTAAATTTACTTTACCTCAGAGAGTGCTTGCCGTTGGCCACTCTCTGTTCTGACACGTAGTGGAGGCTGGTGGGCGGGACCAATGACGACACGTCCGCTCTCAGCCGGGAGAATAGTCTAACTCTGTCGCCAGTGGGGAGAATACACTTGGGGTACTGGAACAGCACCGGGACGCCAGAGTGACCGTCGCAAGGAAAAATTGATCTGGCGTGGACGTTGAACACGAATTTGTCGCTCCACAGAGCCTGAAACAAAGTAAAATACGAAAGGTCAATCCAAGGCACATCATTACCACTTGGTACTTGTAAGCAGAAGGTACTAGACGATGCGTAGACCTCTGATTAGCTTATTGGCTCCTGAAGCTGATGATTTCTACCGTATTTCTTCTCTGAAGCTGAAATTAAGGGACGATTGAAATGATTGGCTCTTTCCCAATCAGCTGCGTGAGCTAAATTCTGGCTTGTAACCCCTAGGAAGTTGAAATTTTATAGAGATACTCTCTGGGACACCAAGAGACGATTGCAATGATTGGTTCTGTCCTAATCAGATGAGAGAGCTAAAATCTCTTCTGTTCTTCATAGGAAGTTGAGATTTGATAGGGAGATTCCCTGGGACACGAGACGATTGAAATTATTGGCTCTTTCCCGATCAATTGAGTGAGCAAAAATTCTCTCCTTTTTCTTTTTTTTTAGCTCAATCTTGTTGCCCAAACCCCAGGGGTCGCTCTCAATGTCCTCTCCGAGGTCTCTCCATTTTGGGCTTTGCTCTTCAGGATGGCGGTTTTAGGGTCCATCTTGCCTGCCTGTACTGTTCTGTCTTTATGTGGAACTCTGCAGAGCCTCGCCTGAAACGCTGAGCTAGTCTTCTGTATCGGAAATATCTCTTTCTCAGATCGCCTATTTCCTGATTCCACCAACAGGCAGGGCGACAGTCCCTCATTTCCGTTTTCATAGGCATAGAGGTCTCGCATGCTCTGGTTAGTAGCCCTATTGTCGCTGTTACCAACATCAGCAATGGCTCCTCCTGTTGCTCTCTGTTAGATTCTTTGTAGAGTCCCTTTTCCCATGTGAATCATGGTGTTGAAAAGGTCCCTATCCAATCTCTTTACATTCCAGCGTAACGGGGGGTTTGCTTCTTGGCATTGGCTGGGTGGGTTACTCCCAATCTCACACAAAACTTATCCCAACGTCGACCACGTGGGGTCCAGGCGCACCTTTCCCCCCCTCCCTAATAGCCACTTTGCCCCTCACTGCCTGCTCCTCGAGTAGCTTCCTACTCAGTACTGCTCCAGAGGTTGGCGAGGTAGCAATGGTCCTCCAGGATAGTGTACCTTTTGAATTCATTTCTGTTTGATGAAAATCGTTGTTGGGGTCTGAGTAGACCCCACGTAGACTTCCGTGAAAAAAAAATTTTCGGCACATTCACTCACATGTTTTGTCTTAATTTTCAATCGATTGAGCATACATACGTAGTGGTTACTTAGTTCTCCTGTTTGCACCATGGAAAAAACTGGGAATGTGAATCAGTCGGTTTTTGTCCATACTAGTAGACAGCGAAGTGGAGGACGAAATCTTGCCTAACGAGGACTCAGTGTCCGACGAGTTCGTTGTTGTGAAAACATGAAAAATAAAAATCGCCATGTGACTGCAAACAATTAGTTCACTTCATACGTATTAGCGGAGGTGCTCACTAAATGTAAATTCACTTTCGTAGGCACCATGCAAAAAGGCAATATGAAAAGGCAATTTTCGAAAAAGTTCTGTGTTGGCTGAAGTTCCGTATTTTATTGAAAAACAATGGGCCTTGTTAGAGTTTATATGCCTAAAAAGTTTACTAAAATTTATATTTCGTTCTGATATAAATGAAAGACTTGAACGTTTTGCTTTTTATTCCTTTCTCTTGCGTTTTTGGTTTTCATATTGGTGGTCACTGGCTGAGTAGTCTTCTAATACTCGCCAGCCCACCAAACGTGATGCCAACCTCTCAGAAGCCATGGTGTCGTCTGAGAATGTACCCGCGCATCCAGCTCTTCTAAAAGTTGGGAGATTTCCCTGATTGACAACAACTAGTCCGAGCCTAGCTACTATTTCCATAATTCTGCGGCCTCTACCATCTGGATGTGGCATTCCCCATTTAATCGCTTTGACGTTAAAATCCCCGGCTACTACTACCTCGCCCCTAACATTTCGAATCTCATCCTCTATTCCTTTCAGTTAATTCTCAAAGACTTTGATAGGTTCATTTGGCGTTAAGTAGCAGCTGAAGTAGGTGACGCCACTGCTCCTTATCCAGGTGTAACCACATCCAGTTCCACTAGCTTCGATAGGTATCTTCGAGGGATTGACAACCATATTGCGGAGGTGCGGTAGTAGGAAGAGGACTTTTGGTGTTACGAAGCTGTACAGCGAAATGTCTCTCATTTTCTACGCGCGATTGTGTCTAAATGGGTTTTCCAGCCCTAAAAAGTATAGGGACATAATTTGTATGAAATTTTGTCTAGTTCATTTTTGTATGGGGGGCAATTTGTAATAAAAATGTATATATTTTTTTAGTTATAAGCGAAAAACTGAAAAAATCACTATTTGGGTCATATTTTATAATGCCAGCCATTTTAAAATTTAGACCTCCTCAGATTCGTATTGAGCAGCTCAAAATACATAATAATACTTTCAAAACATAACTACTCCACAAATTGTTTCTATTTATCGATTTTACAGCCCCAATGACAAGGCTAATGTTGACCACAAAAAGAGTTCAACAAAAGGATTTGCTTAATCGAATATACTTGCTCGTAGAATTTTTTTTCACTCAGAAACTTCTTCATCAACGAATTAAATTAATGCTTCGGAATTAATAAATGAACCTAAAGGAATCGCATTTATTATCAATTCAATGATGTTATCTTTATCATGGGTCTTTTATCGTCTGCGAAGTATGATTTTGTACTTGAAAAAAATATTTAAACTTAGCGTTATATTATAGAGATGTTCAAAGTTCACGGAACAACTATAAGTGACCACATTACACATGGTGACTAGATATGGGGCCCAGCTTTGAGAAAAACTTCACATAAGGTACCTTCCTAACACATACGGGGAACAACAGGTCTGGATAGGCAAAGCCAGCACGACATAGCGGTTTTGAGGGAGGGGAATCCTCCAGCTCCTTACCTTGCAAGGGTTGGTTTGCTCGTTTCTATGAATTCATTTTTCATGAACAAATTATAAGCTCTGGAAATAGTGTATGATTGCTTGGATCCAATATCAATATGAATTCATCCATTGGCCTTCCCAAAACCTCATTAAGCATTTAAGTGTACGGAAATATTAATTAGGAAGAGACTACTATTACTTATACAATGACGATGACAACAATGATTACTTATATGATAATAATACGTGGTATTACTAACCGATTTGGAGAGAGTTTAAAAATATTGTAGTGCCAATAAGAAAATTGTAATCCGTTAAGCCATTATTTTAGGGAATAATTGATTGATTAATTTCTTTTCCATTTGGAAGATTTTCCAAGTACTCATGTATTTGTTTTAAATTCGGATTATAATTAACAATGACAGACAGTGAAATAATAAAACACGGGATGAATAAATACACTTGAATAAGGTAAAAGTTTTACAAATAATGTGTTAAGCTTGACAAAAGTAGTAGGAATTCCACAAAATCAAATCAGATAGAACAATTTTTTATTGTGAACCAACGTCGGTATGACAATAGTCAATTATGGTATCACTAGCTGCTTCACCCGTGCGTTGCACTGGGTGACTTGAATATACGCAAGCCCCCCCCCCCTCACCCGTCATATTTTGGGACACCTCTATGGATATGGTTCAAAGAAGTCCTTACTTAAAAGTACTTGCTTATAAATTACCTATTAGGACCAAACTACTGAGATTAATCCCGACTCCCTCACTACTAACACCCCCCATATTTCAGATTAAAAATATTCTTGATAGGTAATCCAAAAGAACGTTTAGACTAATCCAATTTCATTCGTCCGAACATCAGATCACCAGTTCGTTCGGTGATGACCGAATTATTCCATTTAACCTCCCCCTCCCACCCTCCCCCCTCCATTTTTTTAAAAACACAAACACCTCCCTAAGGTTGAGGCTAGAAAAAAAAAAATTGAATATCCTGTTATTAAGGTTGACGTAATCTAAACATGTTCGCCCAATCACATCCCCAGTTTGTTCAGTAATGTCAAAGATACACCTTTCCAAACCCCCTCCCCCAAAAACACCCCTATTGGTCGGAATTGAAAATTTCTAAGTAGGCTGTGGTTTTTTAGTGTTATCCAAACATATTTTATCAATCAGGTCCTCAGTTTATTCAGTGATGTTCAAGATTCCACCCCAGCCCTCCCTCAAAATACCCGTTATGGTTCAAGTAGCCTGTGATTTGAGTTAGTATAATTCAAACATATTTTAGCAATCAGGTCCCCAGTTTATTCAGTGATGTCCGTAATACCCTATCCCCCCCCCCCCCCGAAACACCCTCTATGGATTAGATTGGAAAACTTGAAGTAGTCTGCGATTCAAGTAAGAGTATTAATTCAAACATTTCTTACCAATCATTTCCAGTTTATTTTGTGATGTCCAAGATAACCCCAATTCGCCCCCTTCCCTCCTAAACTCTAATGGTCGGGTTTGAAAATTTCAAGTACCTAGTCTACGATTCAAGTTAGAGTAACCCGAACATATTTCAACAATCACGTCTCCAGTTTATTTCCTGATGTCCATGATACCCCATTTCACCTCCCTCCTCTCCCAAAACTCGCCCAATGGGTCAGATTTGGAAAATTTTAAGTAGCCCCCATATCCAGATCCCCTTGTTCAGTGATGACAAAAACTCCCTTTTTGGACAGATTTGAAAAATTTCAAATAGCCTGTGATTTAAGTCAGAATAATCAACATATTCGCCCAATCAGATTCCCAGTTCGTTCAATAGTATCCAAGATACCCCATTTCATCCCCTCAAACAAGTAAAATGAAAAGGACTGAAATCAATAAAATTTTATAACATAAAGAAGAAAATAAATTGGTATAATCAATGTACGTAGCACCCGAGCGGCCTAACCACGCGATGAGCGGGCCAGTACGTCTCGACCGGACCAGAATCCACCCACCGTGGCGGCCCCGGAGCCTTCAATCGAAAACCCATTTCCTGATATCATTAGCTATTTAAAGACTATTTCTAACGATACATACCAGACGAGCCGCCACCACGGGCTGACTCGGTTAAACCCCAACCAAGCACCAAGCAAAGGACACCCATCGCACGCCCACACTCACACACTTTTAATAAACTATATTCATTATGAAAATCTATTGGACAATCCAGATCGAAGTAACAGACAGTATAATAAACAATAGCGTGAAGATTAATTCAACCATTGCTGTAATGCTGGAGTTTTGAGGAGAGGGATCCAAGAATTTACGACTACTTCACTATTGTAACACTGAAAAGCGGTAAATACCAAAGACGGTGGCGTAGGAAAGCGGGGAATTACGATCTAATAAGAAAAGGCCGTATTCAACAGTTCTCCTTTTAAAGTGAGACGGGGGCTGTGGAGGGTTTTGTGTCACCGGTCTCGGTGAATTACAGCCTCAGAGCGCTTCCTGGCGCATTCTCAGACCCATTAACTCGGCGGCAGCTCTCTCTTTCTCTATCGCACTCTGAAGAGGTGATTTTGCCTCCGTTGCTCGCTCATTCCTAAAGCCGTTTCTGCTACAAATCAACCCTCTAGAGCTCACTGCGCAAAATATCAACAAGTTCATAGATTGAAATAAAGCGGTACCTACCTACCTAATTGAATTGTATATCAAATACAGACCTTTATGCCAGGACTGTGATGGAAGACATCTTGTCATCTTGAAAACAGTCAGTTGAATCGATGAAACTAACTAAATCACTCGCGATGAAGTTGTGGAAACCCACATCAATAACAAATCGGAAGTAACGCAAGTAAAACAGTAAAGAACGTTGTAACTCTTTATTTTCGTAGAATTAGACAACGTTCTTCTTTAACTTCCGTTTTTATTGAATCTGGGAGCTTATTTAGGACCACGAAAGCCACTAAATGTGGAATTTGTCAGATATTATTGTAAATTTTATTAGTGTTTTAATACATGGAGTGCTGGAACTTGTGATGACCATACCCCATCCAATTAGCGGTTGTCAGCACTTTTTTGGCTTAAGACTGACAGAGACTAAAGAGCTATCGCCCTCTAAATTTTCGTCGCATCGATACATTAGGAATAACTGTTCACGTTAGTTGTTTAGCTCAGCCGTACGAAATCCCAATTTATATTGGGTAGGTAGGCGATACACATTTGGAAAATTTTAAGTAGCTTGTGGTTCAAACATATTCCCCCACTTAAATCGCCAGTTTTTTAAGTGATGATAAAGATACCCTATCCCCCCCCTCCTCCCATAGAACACCCCGTATGGGGCACATTTGAAAATTTTCAAGCCTGTAATTTAAGTTAGAATAATCTACATATATTCCGCAATCAGATCCCAAGTTCCTGCAACGGTGTCCAAGATACCTCATTTCACCCCCTCCCCCTTCCCTAAAACACCCCTCTCGCTCAAATTTAAAAAACTCCAAATAACCTATGATTTAAGTTGGAACGATCCAGACACTTCCCCACACTCATATCAGTTGCCCATTGACCCCTGTAATCGTGAAAAGCGGACAAACGTACGGACAGACAGAGAAAAAAAATAAAAAGCTGCAAATTATAACACAAAGGTTTATTATTTCTGTATCGGATAGCACTTCTAATCAGATCATTGGACTGCAATTATTAAGCCCGTATATTTTCAAATATAAAAATTAGGTACCTACTAAATTTCTCTTTTTGGGGCGTTTCTCATTGGAAATGTAGTTAGTTGGAATGACGAAATCAAGTACCTAAATCAATCTTTTGATTTATCAAACTTTTGTAGAACTATTCTTGATTCCATATTAGAAAAAAAAATGATACAAACTATCGCCCGCAGCAAAGTATGAATAGACAGAACTACATTAAAAAAAAAAAAAAAAAAAAAAAAACCAGCAAAACCAATAGTGCACAAAAGAGCATATAAAAGAAAGAAATGTTTCAAGTAAAATTATAGAATGAGTAAATTTTTGTAAGAGAAATTACTTTTAAATATTAAGAATTAAACATTTCTGAATAAATAGCTATTCATCCAGAGGGTTCGGACTCCAATCCGCTGAAGTAATGCAATTTTAATTTATGAATGATTTGCATTCTAGATGGGCTGGATAATTATTTATAACATCCCATAGTATGGTATAATATACAAAATATACTATGGCTTGTTTAAGGTATAATATGTTTACGGGTATTACAAGAAGTATGAGTAATAAATATCCGTTCTCCTATGCCCCTGGCGCCGTTCCGCTTTGCCCATAACGCCGTACCCACCTCATGGTGCCGCGGTGTATTATATGGGTGTTACTTGTAAAAGTAATATATATGCGTTATCCTACGCCCCTGGCGCTGTTCTGTTACGACCCTGGTGACGTGCCGCTATGCCACTACAAGGCGTCGCGCCTCCTCCCCCTCCCCTCTCATGACCCTCTGCCAATGGTTTCATCATTTCACTAAGCGTGCCAGGCGTGCGCGCGTACGTCAGTACGCACTCTAACACTCAAAGCCTCGAAAAATACACTTTTTCACCTATTTTTGGCTCATAGCACCCATGGGTGTGGAGCGATCAGGCTGGCGAGAAGTTAGGACCAACTAGACCCCAAGTGGAGTCTATGTGCGAAAGAACGGATTTTTAAGTCAATTCTATGGCCTTTTATGGCCCGGACGGCGAATGGCGAAGGGCGAACGGGGGACGGCGGACGGACATTGCAAATTTGGGTCCTACGAACTTTGAAACGTGAAATGACAATGTTTGAGGGGGGGGGTTATAAAAATTTTCCTACGATCACATAGGTTTATTATTGAGAAAATAATAAACCAAAAATGGTACCAATCGTCTGCAAACAGTATGAAACGGAAAAGAAACGCAAAATTTCATGATTCTAATCAAGGTACAGACAGACATACTAACGATTTCATTGATGTGGATGCGAAAGAAAATGAATTCCGATACGCCACCATTGTTCTATTGCTCAGTTCTTTGAATTGAGAGATTGTGGTGAAAATGATCAGCTTTTGAACAAGATCAGAACAAAATGTTTAATGTTGGACCGCAGCATTTAGTGTGATCATTCCTTCTTTTCGGGTAATGGCATTGACTTCTCTACTTCAGCCATTTTCTAGGGTTTCATTTTTATGAAATCTTAACTTTATTACACCAAAATTCTGCAGTCAATCTAAAGTCCAATGTTAACTCATGCTTTGGATTTATAGGCTTTATTTGATCTTGTTAAGAGCCTTTGTACGTTTGATTGGATTGTACTTTTCATTTGAGAGCATGTTATGGATTGTGTTAGCGGATTTTCGTAGGAAATGAAGCTATTGCAATGGCTTCAAATATTTTAAAATCAAAATTTTCGAAAATTTTCTTCGTTGAAATCCGTTTTTTAGATATTCTGAAACAAATCCAAGAGTTTAACATTTTTCATTTACATATATAAACATATATATCTATGTATGTATATTGGGATAAAAATCAAGCGTTCCAAACGAAAGGACGATTTTGTTGGCCAGAATTTTTTGAGCACATTAAATTGGTCAAATTTCAAAAAAGTGCTGAAAAAATTACAAAAAATAGCAAAAAATGACTAAAAATCGTTGAATTTATATTTTTAGCAGAATATTGCTCAAATAAAGTATATTAACTATACAATAGACCGTTAAAAAATGAATGTACAAAATGCTGAAAAAATTAGGTACTTAAATTTCATGAAAATGAGCTAAGAAATCGATAAAAACTGCAAAAAAGTTAAAAAATCCAAAATCACTTTTTGAATAGCAGATTACTATTTAGAATGCTTTTTTTGCCATAAAAAAAAAAGTAATAGTTAAAATTTTCTTCGCACTCCAAAATGTCAACTTTCAAACAATTTAACATAATATAATACGATAACTTACGAAAATTCGCTCATACGATCATGCTGCATGACTGGAACTTTTAGATGAACCTGGATAATATTAGGTAGTCAACATTTTCAAGAAACAAAAACGTGCTCTCTGAATAATGTTAGATCTTCCTCTATTGTCCTTTTGTCGTGGTTTGTTCCGTAGGAAGTGGGATCTTTGTTTCTTCCTTCGTTATATATTTACGAGGCCTCGCGCTCTATCGCTAAACGAAAGAGCCTGTTCGCTTATTGCGTAATGCGCCACAATCACGACACAAAATCCGGCACAGTACTGTAGCGAGTATCACCACTTCTCATGAAATTATTTAGGCGAAATGTGCATGTAGCTCAATAATGGTAACTCATTGTAATCGTCACCTCAACCGATATATTATAATCCCACCAAATGTTTCGGTCTTCAAGCGAAATGAAACAATTTTTATTTGTCAGAAAGTTTTGTTCGAAAGTGGATTATTTCCTCGAGAACAGTTTTTGGCGGTTACCTCGGGCCTCCGGAGTTTTGTATTTACTGATGGATTCTGGAGCTGTGGGATCATCAAACCACTTCCACCTCTCGAGGGTACTTAACTCGTAAAATTCATATACCACTCATCCTATCTCCAACTTTGCTTTTTATATCAACTACATACCTTTCATCCGCTACTTGTTTATTAATTTATTTGAACGATTTGATCTACTATATCTAATTGTATGATACATTGTTTTTAATAGTAAAAAATAATTATTATTGACAATTCCTGGCTTGAGTAATTATTGAGGAGCGAGAGACTCTAGGAAGGATTTGAGTCGCAGTATCTTTTTTATCAATCTGGAGTATCGAATCATGAGATTTTGAAATTGTTGGCATTTACCTACTACCGCTATTTATAATCTAATACCGCTATTTAGTACCTACAACTGGTTGGATTTCAGCATATATATTTTTTTGTGAATCGGGATCTGGATACATTACTATGACGTAAACTTATGAAACATTTTCCAGTTTAAGATATTAGCTTTCCGCACAATTTACATTATTTTAGTCAAGGTTTGGTTTAGGTTTACTTAAGTTCTTCTCTACAATATCAATGAAAAAACTCCTAGTTATTCAAAATTGCGAGTTTATTCGTTGTTACAAAACAAAAGAGTTACATATGGTGTTAAACTCAACTAAGGAGTGACTTTGGATGTTGAAGCTTGGCACTGCATGTCCTCAGCATACTTTTCATAACATGGTGCGTAACCACTGAGTGCCAATCGCAAGCATGATGACATATGATCGTCAGTCGATTGCGATATTTGACTTAATTATCTTCATTTCAGAAAATGCAGACTCGCACAAGTAAGTTGACCCAAACATTGCCGTCAGTTGAAGGGCGATTTGCCTTAGATTCGGATATTTATCTTCAGATATAAAACACCAGAAATTTGTATCAGATGCTGTAGCTTTGAGATGTATATCTGATATAATCTGCACCAACTCATTTTCAAAAGAACATGAGTTCATATTAAACTGACTTGCTACTTCAGTAGCTAATTCCTCAATGTTTTTACATGAAAAAGGATAACTCATAAATGATGCTATATTTGCCAATTTACTGCAATCATAAAAACGCATTTCGAATTGTCCCAAAATATTTGATAATTCAGCCTCATACGTATCATAATTCAACTGAGGAATCCTTGCTTTCAAAGAGGGAAAATGTTTCAGATCCTTTCTTTTCAGTTGATCTATCATAAGTTGCAATTTACTTTTGAATACGTTTACTGCGCTAATCATCTCAATAATAGTTTTTCCTTTACCTTGAAGCTCCAGTTAATGGTGTTTAAGTGCATTTGATGTCAGTCAAAAATGCCAAATCAGTCAGCCATTTTTCGTTTTTCAACATCTCAGTGTCATCACCTCTTTCGTCTAGAAAAGCTGTTATTTCGGGCAATAATTCTTGAAACCTTTCTAGGAATTTTCCGCGACTCAACCACCTGACGTCCGTATGAAGAACTAAATCAGTGTGTTCAGCTGACTCCCTATCTTCCAACTGCAACTTAAAGAGCCGCCGTTGCAAGCTACGTGCACGGATGGAATTCACAATTTTTGTTGCAATACCCATAATTTCCTCCGTGTTTAAAAATTTTGAACACAAAACTTGTTGATGTATAATGCAATGGAATGAAAAAAATGAAGGGCATTCTTCATTAGCTCGACACAATGGCACAAAACCGTTCTTGTTTCCGGTCATTGCTGGTGCTCCATCGGTTGTAATGCACACTAATTTATATATTTTTAGCCTGTAGTTTTTTACAAAATTGATGAAAACGTCATATATATCTTCGCCACGGGTCTTCCGCTTCAGAGGAATGATTGTCAAAAAGTCTTCCTTAGCATTATTGAATACCATCCAAATAAAAATACACAGCTGGGCAGTGTCTGTCATATCGGTGGATTCGTCGAACTGTAAAGAAAAGTATGTACATTCCATGATATCATGTTTTAGTTTATCTGCGATGTCCTGACTCATGACTTAAATACGCCTTGTGACAGTCGGACGAGATAACTGAAGTTCGCTAATAGCAGACATGATTTCTGTTTTATTTTTAAAATCTCCAAATAAAGTCTCACCCGCTTCAATAAATGCTTCCTTCACAACCGATCCATCTTCGAATGGTTTCTTGTGTTTCGCCAATATATGAGATATTTTAAATGACGCGATCGTAGCAGCTTTTGATTGTTTGGCTGGTCTTGTGAACATGGTTTGTTCTTTTTTCAAACAAGATATCAAATCACTTACTTTTCGTTTTCTTAATTCACTCCTTTTCATAGTTTTTATGAACCGTTTTATGATGCCTCTCTAAGTTACCACGCTTAGGTATTGCAACTGACGCACGACAAATAACACAAATGCACTTATCCTTCACCATACAAAAGAAAAAAT
The DNA here is from genome assembly GCA_030762985.1 of Adelphocoris suturalis. Taxonomy (NCBI): domain Eukaryota; kingdom Metazoa; phylum Arthropoda; class Insecta; order Hemiptera; family Miridae; genus Adelphocoris; species Adelphocoris suturalis. Next base: position 31,698,054 of record CM061048.1, read on the forward strand.
CTTCCTCCCAATCGTTATTAAAATGATACGTTTTAGATTTCTTCACTGCACTCATTTCGCACTATTTAATAATAAACTTTGTATCGACGTAGTATCGCCTTCAAGTTACAATTCAGAATGACTCCAATTCCTGCAGGCGCAACATCTATATCGGCATGAGCAAAAGTCTCGAATGTTCCCGTCAAACGCGCCGGCCGAAATGGTCTAGTACAGTCTAGTCTAGAAACGACGCGGCTTTTCTTTGACAAGTACCGCGCGTTCCTTTGATAAAGCCGCCTTTTGCCGCAAGCAGTGTTATTACGTAATAAATTTTTGTAGTTTAGTTACCTACTTATTAAAAAAATTTTTCTTCTCGAGATCTACTCAAAAAGCACTCGCGATCCACTGGTCGATCGAGATCGACCGTTTGAGCACCTCTGCTCTAGGTATTACTTCGGTTGCGGGAGTTACAAGTATAAGAAACGGGAAAGGCCAAATCTGTCACACACCGGGGGCTTCCAAAAATCAGTATAGCAGGAGGGGGGGACAGAGTGTAAGAGAAGGCTCGCAATAGGCAGAGCAGGGGTAAATGGTTATTTTTTAACTGGTAGGAGTTAAATATTTATTGCACATTTTGCCAATGGGAGCCATTTGGGAGTGGGAAGGGGGAGGGGGCATCAGGACAGTCAATAATAGAGAGTGGGTATGGATTTTTCAAAACTAAGCTCTGCTGAAATGTGACCGGAAGGTGACAGAATACATTTTATTTTCCAATCGCAGCTGGAAGCAACACCCATTTAAGATTTACACCCAGAGGATATCATGAAAGCTAAAAAATTTCAGGCATAACCTCGGGGACGGCAGTTTCAAGAATCAGGAAGGAGGGATTATCCTGTTCTTTGCCCCAGAAAAAATGATAATTGGAGGCACCAAGAATGGGCATGGGAACCCAAGTATTCATACTAACATGTAGACAGTTATGTCTACTGCAACAATAATAAGTAATATCAAACAAAACTTAAATTAGTTGAACTGCTTTGTTATTTGAATTTGAAAAAAGCGTGGCGGGAACGGGTCAATGCAAAGCCAACGCGACAGTAGTGGCACGTATGCCTTGACGGGGGAACAGCGTTGAATTCAGAGCAATGGAAGGATAAGCTCTGCTGAAATGTGACCGGAAGGTGACAGAATACATTTTATTTTCCAATCGCAGACATTTTACACCGTGTTCAGAGGAGTTCAAACATAACAAATGATGATATTAACAGCCAGTTACCTTGAGTGTGCTCTTAGGTGGAGTTGCGGCGATGGGTTCTCCAGGATCCTGAATGGTTGGTCGCAGAGCGAGCGCGTAGTGCCCCGCCATCCCGAACAGCTGGCAGCGAAGTGGCACGTAACGGAGGGTCGGGTAGCCCCGTATCTGCTCCGAGTAGACCAACTGTAGACCAGAGAACAACTGATAAAATCAACAGGCATAATAGGAAGTCAATCATCAATAATAATAATCGAGCTCATTGGGGTACTATAAGTAGAGTGTAGGTTTCAGTAAGTTCTTTATACCAAACGAAGAGGCCAGTTATAATGTAACCTTTACCGAAGAAATTTTTCGTTGATTTCACACAAACCGTTATAGATTATTATTCGTAGAAAAGAGTGATACTAAGAGCTTTCTGTTCAGTTTTTACTGATTTCTGATGTCACCCTTTATATTGTTTGTTGGGGGTGATGGAACCATTCCACCTATCGGTTAGTTCCTGGGATCGACATGGGCAATATTCATATCCCCAAAACCTCCCGTAATATCCTAAACCGGAGAAAACCTATCAAATTCGTCCGGCTAAACTAATCTGTAATTAAGGAATTTAATTTCGACGGTAAAGCTTACTTCAATGAATGTTTGCATAGTAACTATCACTTGCTGAAAACAATTTTACGCCACTAATCCAACAAGACCAAACTGATTAAGACCGGGCAGGGACGTTAGGGGGTGTTAGGGACAACAAATCCAGTCGCAAGCATGGTATTCACATACCTGCTTTAGAATGCAACTGTGCATCATATACTTAATAATTACAAGATAATTCTGAAGGTATTTTTTTCTGGCAATATTTCAAACATATAATTATGATGATGAAAAGAGAGCGGGAATTTTGTCCCTATTCAACTTTAGATGTTGAAAATGGATCTGAATCTTTCCGGGTCTTGTTGAGTACAATATTACAACATGAGAATCTACTATATTCAACAGAGGGAGCTCTGTAGCTAATTTTGTTCCACTCTAACTCAAGATGCAAACATTTGGGATGGGGCTTCTGTGGGTATAGCATAGTATAATATTACAACTTGAGAAACCATTCTAAATAGCTGAGTGGGCTCTTAAGATACTGAACTTTTGAATGGGACCTCTCTGAGAGGGGTAGATTATAATTACCATTTGATACCATTCATTTAAACCAGCAAAGTGAGCTCTGTAACTAATTTTGTTCCAATCCAACTTGAGAAACCACTCTAAACAGCTGCGTGAGCTCTATTGCTTATTTGTTTCTTGTTCAGCTTAAGATTCTGAACTTATGGACGAGGCATATCTGTCTGTGGTAGACTACAACTACAACTTGACTATAACTACAACTTGAGGAATTACTCTAACCAACATAGTGAGATCGGGACCAATCTTGTTCCGATTAACCTAAGACGCTACAGTTTGGGTCGGGGCTTCTCTGGGGGTAAATATTTCAATTTGACAATCTAATTAGCTGGGAGGGCGTCTTCGTAGCTTATTTCATTCACATTCAGCTGAAGACACTGAACCCTTGAATTGGGTCTCCCAGGGACTGGAAGAGCATAATTACAACTTGAGGTAACACTCTAATGAGCAATGTGAGCTCTCAAGTCAATTTTGCTCCGATCCAACTTGTCGAGATGTCGAGATTTGGAACGTAACTTCTCTGGGTGTGCTAGACTTAAACTGTAGATAGTATTTTCCTGGCAGTACTGACTCAATTGATTAGATATTTGTTTGACGGTACACTGTGAGATAGTGGGCACAGCTAGTTGCGAAAATAGTTGTGATTCACGTGTGCTACCTATTATTCCAACCGTTCCCTCAGAACACCTTGGTGAACAATGTTTCTGCACGATAGTCTGTTTGCTTCTCAAAGCTCCAATTTGATGGACCCCTTGTGCCAATAATGGGACTTGATTGGCGGTTATAAGCAACAGGACGGGTTACAACCACGTCACTCCTCCCAATATCCATCAGCGGGCGCACCTCTCCATTAACCCCCTTCAGGAGTCGACCTGTTCAATTTATCCTGTCATTACCTGCCTAACACGACCTCAGACAAGGGCTTGTCAGGTCCTCCACACTCTACATGTTGAACATGCAATTTCAATTGATCGTGCTCAGGACATCCATCCTAATAACTCATCGATGTGTCTACTACATCAGCAATGTACCAATTTGTTATTACGAGAGAATTAATGAGAAAATGCTCCAATAAATCTTTTTACTCTGCCTTACCATCCCTGTATATTGTTCTGACAGCCGCTAATATTCGTTTTTAAAATCAGATTTTCCTTTACAAATTACACAGGTGTAGGTATAAAAAAGAAACTGGTTCCGATTTTTCGCTGATTTTCATAGAAAACAAAGCAATAGCAACGGCTCCAAAAATTTTAAAATCAAATTTTTTAAATGTTTTCTTCATTGAAATCCGTTTTGAGCCATTTTGAAGTGAATCCTAGAGTTTAACACTGTATATATATATATATAAATATATATATATATATATATATATATATACATATATATATATATATATATATATATATATATATATATATATATATATATATATATATGGAGTATAGATATATCATATCTATTTATATATGAAGAGTAGACTCTACTCTGCGTTTTGACAAATGGGAAAATGCAAACGCCGAAATATAAATTTGTAAATTTTCATAATATTATTATTTTTTGTGTTAGAAGTTTTCATCCCTCATCTATGCCATAAGATAAACTGTTCTAGTAGAACTGTTTCTAACCAACCACAACTATGTATACGCAAATGAACACAATGATAAGCCATATCAACCCACTTGATGCAGCAATCCCCGAAACGCCACCGGTACCTCCTTGCAATCCCGTAACTGCACCTTTATTTCGGATTTAGCATTACTTGGTTTACTGATTCGTAATTCAGCATTATGATGCGTCAAAATGTGATATATCAAGATAATCATTAAATTGAGCATCAATGTAATGATTAAAAAAACCACGCACAACAAGGTAACAGATACAATTTTTGTATTTTTTAAAAGTTGCGAACACGGAACAATTTTTGTGAAGGGTTTTGTCCATACTATTTTTTACATCTCGAGGGTAAGGGACCATGTACATACAAGTATCCTACTAAAATATTGGCACCCTCTAACTTTGGAAGTCAAAAATGAGCCTCAGACTTTATTTTCCGGCCCAGATTTTTTAGATTTTCAGGATGTAACAGCCCTTCACCCAGGTACCTTATTAGGTCGTCTCCCAGTTTTGAATACGGACTTATTAAATTCAATATCATAATGCAAATGGGGAAAAAAAAAAAAAAAAAAAAAAAAAAAATCACTAGGTACTTCTGGTTCCAAAATACCCCAATACCAATACTCCACCTCCCAATACCAGCTCCCGGATCAAGCGTGAACTCACTGACTCAAACAAAGAGCAGCTCAAGATCAAAAATTATTCCAACACTGCTAAACTTTTTTAGCGAATTTTCGTAAGAAATGAACTATAGCAATGGCTCAGAAAATTTTGAGATCAAAATTTTTGAAAAATTTCTTCATTAAAATCAGTTTGGAGGCATTCTGAAACGAATTCCAGAGTTTTAAACTTTTTCATGTGTATAAATTTATATTTGTGTCCTTCCAGATGATAACTCTCCTTAGGATTGAGATAATAATTTCGTTCTTGCGCCAAAAAATCAAACATTCCAAACGAAAGGATGAGTTCATTGGCCAGCACTTTTTGAGCACATTAAATTGGCCAAATTATGCTGAAGAACGTACTTAAAAGTCGTTTAAATTTTGCTACAAAATCGATAAAAACTGCTAAATAAACTAAAAACTCAAAACCTCTGTTTGAATTGAATATTATTATTTAAAATTAGTTTTTTACCATAAAATTAATAGTTGACAATTTCCTCGCAGTCGGGAGTGTCCGATCTAGCTCAAGATTGGACGGTAGTTAGGAAAAGCCAAGATAATCACTTCGTAAATTTCATGACGATAATATCGTTAGTGGCTGCTGCAAAACGTGAATGTTGAATCCTTGCAACACGCTAAACTTCTACAGTTTTAATTCGATTTTGATGAAATTTCCTGGAGGTGTGCTGGTTCGGCTGGTTTAGGAGAATGAAACATTCATTGCCTCAAAAATCATCATTTTCACTCGCATTTTACGTTTGAGACCATTCCGAACAATTTTGGTTTCGTGTCTGTGCTTGTGTTACTGTGTTAGTTTCTGCAAATCCTCGCAACACGCAAAACTTCTACAGTTTTCGTCTGGTTTTGAAGATATCTTTTGGGACTCTCCGGATTAGACTGTAGTTGGTCCCCAACCAGTTTTAGTACTTGAAGAAGAAGAAAAAAAAAAAAAAAAAAAAGGTTAGGGTCACTTCTGGATCTAGTGTAGGCACCCCTGACGAACATGGTTGGGTCCCGATTTTCGAGAGTCCGGATCGGATCTGGTGAATTACGGATCCAATGTAGGTGCAGCCTTTTGTGTGGCCTAGCCAATACCTTACCATAAGAAATAATTAACAAATTAGGTTGATACCTGGCTGTGCGTGCTGTTGGGGAAAGTGCAGCCCAGCGGAGAGTGGCCGCAGTAGAGGAGGTCGAGCCAGGTCTCCGGTAGGATGCTCCCCAGAGCCGGCTGGCAGAAGGTCGTCTGGAAGGTCACGGTCGCCGTCACGTTGCCCTCGGGGTACGTTTGGATCTCGTGGGGCGTCAGATTGAGGCTGGCGCTCGGCCATCTCACGTCCAGCTCAACTATCTGGAAAACATGGGGAAGATTTATCGGTTGAATTGAGTTACAATCGTCTTATCTGACCCGCTTCCTTACTCTGTCGAGAGAGGGATTCATCATTCACCCTATCTGCAAATTAGCTGTGTGCAGTAGCACGAGCTAAACGACTAGCCCAAGCTAAATAAGTTCAAAAAAGGCTGTGCTTCCTAAAAATTGCGAACAAGCTGAAAATGGTTTTAATCGACTTTGGGTCACTCATATATGAGGAGAAAAAAGTTCGCGACAATTTTCTTTTGGGGGTCGAAAAACCTCGAAATTGTTGGACTTTCTTTGGTTTTTCGTGATTTTAACCTAGAAGGAAGTGTCTGACAGAGACAACTATTCCGAACTTTTTTTAGGAGATAAAATTACGTTTCGAATAAGTTTCAGTACTTCCCAAATCCGTGTGGTGGCTTAGCTACAATCGATTGTCAAAGCTAGGCAAATTTTCCTATCTTAGCTCAAAAGTAATAAAAATCGACTTTCGACGCCGAAATGTTTTTTTTTGTATTCATCCTTTTATAAATTTTTTCCGAGTAAATTAACAATCTTACAAGCGGGTCCGGTGGCCAGGTGGCTCACTTCAATAAAGTGAAAATAAGTAATTCCCCCCCCCCCCTCCTTCTCTCTTCCGTGAATTCATCTATACAATTCGAACCTTTCTTCGAAATTAAGGAGCAAACCCTTTGCAATGCATAAGTGGAGTGGCGGAAGAGGCTTTAAATTTGTCAATTCTTATTTTCGTGGGTTGAAGTTGTCTGTTCGGTAGTACGTTTTTTCCTTCCTCCGTCCCTCCAACTACAGATACCTTTAACTCATATTGGATCCCAAGAACTGAGGTAGTCATACCACTGAAACTTGTCTCAATCCAGTGACCACTGACCTGCTCCCAGCTCCATAAGATATCCTACAAAACATCTTCTGCTTCTGCAAGAAGGGATTCACAGCGACATGCTCCTGCAGGAAAGCTGCAATAAAATGATCAGCCATATACCCACACTGCAAGGGTCATGACTGCTTCAACTCAATCCTCGAAGACCAGGATATCCCAGTTGATGAGGAAATTTATGTTTTGGAAGAGCGGACAGATTTGGAGGATAAAATCATGAACGCGGAGCTTGATGATGAAACCAAAGAAGATGATGACGAGGTAGAACCACCACTTGGTTCCTCCACATCTCCAGTTCCCCATATATAATATGAAAAAGCGCAAACTTCAGGAATTGTTTCAGATTACCTCAGAACGGATTTCAATGAAGGAAATGTTCAAAAATTTTGATTTAAAATTTTTTCGAGCCATTTCAATAGTTTCATTTTTTACGAAAATTCGCCAAAAAATGTTAATTACCTGAGGTTTCTGGTTAAAATCCTTTCACAACAAATTAAAATTCAATTTTCCATCGAAAGTCATTCGATTAAATTCACCCACAATCCAGATTCTTTCTCCCGTAAGCGTTTGGAATAGCGTTTGAAAAGGGGGAAAAATAGAAAAGACGCGGTTTAGAGGAAGCGAACCCAATGGAATAGGTATTACGAGTTTACAAGAGCAGATTCCAAACAGAAATTAGCATAAACCCGTGCTCCCATCACCCGCCCTCCTCTCTCAAGGCACTCGGTCCTTTAGCCACATGAACTGGAATAAGAGTATTCAGTTTAAAGATACTTCCGCTCTTTAAAATAGAGATCGGGTCCCTCCGATAGGGAAAATACTGTCCGGGCTTACATATTCATGAGCCCATTTCTGGAAGTTTTTCTTTCTTCTTCGTCGGTGGGATCCGCAGAAGCCAAGAGGGTTGGAAATCGCTGGAAACAGCTTTCGTTCAGAGGATGTGCTTTTTTGTAAGCATTCCAAGACACGTCGAGGAAGACATTTGTGGTCAGTTCAGCGTTTTGTAAACGAAAAGAGGGAAGAAGAGAGACTCTAAATGTTATATTGAGATATTGATTCCAAATATAGGGAAGCCTTGAATTCATCCAAGAAGAAAAGGGCTTTGCATGTTTTTAGTTTATTCAGGGGAAAAATCAGACAAGATGTAGTTTATTGCAGAAGAGCAACGATCAAACTAGTTGTGGATTACCCATCAAGTACAAATAATTTTGGAAAATCCAATCACATGCATTTGGTGCAACCTTGTAATCTATGCAAATCCTATGAACATACCGGTCATGCAGCATGATCGTATGAGCGAATTTTCTTAAATTATCATTCTTATTATAATATATTAAAATGTAATGAAATTTGAGCAATTTCTGTAGAAAGTATCTGTTTATTTTATGGCAAAAAAAACTTGTACCAAATAAAATTCAGTGATTCAAAAAGATTTTGAAGTTTTGGGTTTTTTTTGCAATTTTTACATATTTTTCAGCAAATATTACTAGAATTCAACTACGTTCTTCGGTATAATTTTGTGCAAACATTTAACATCCTAGTTAATTATTGATAATTTTGTTTTGACGAAAACTCTGCTAAAACTTTTAAATTTAACAATTTTTGGCTTGTACCAAATAAAATTCAGTGATTCAAAAAGACAAGTTTTAGGTTTTTTTGCAATTTTTACATATTTTTCAGCAAATATTACTAGAATTTAACTACGTTCTTCGGTATCATTTTGTGCAAACATTTAACATCCTCATTATTGATAATTTTGTTTTGACGAAAACTCTGCTAAAACTTTTAAATTTAACAATTTTTGAGATAATTTCCCTTTGACCTTCAGAGCATGAATAAATAAACAGATATTTATATATCAACTGAGGTTCAATGCCTCACCCCAACTGGAAGACTATGTTGCTCCCTTAATTGAATTCATTTTGAGTATCATCTGGACTATTACTTTGGAATAAGCATTCCATAAAATGACGTTTAAGCGCTATGAAAAAAAAATTATATAAATAAACTTAAAAAATAAATATAATGATAAAATAACATTACTTCAGTTTTCAATAATTTTTTTTATAGCACATGAACATGCCTTCAAAAACAACTGAAAAATCAACTCATCCATTGCATGGACTTGGCTTCTTTACAAATAAAGATTCCTAATAACATTTATTATTGTAATAATATTCGCAATATTAAATATTAATTAACTATTATTAAATTTCAAATTTGTTTTTCATCAACAATATGGAGACAATATTGTTTGAGATTTACAAATTTTACATTTGTTCTTTTAAATCTGATTTTTTAGCATCTCCCTGAAGAAGTTCCAGCTCATGGGAAGAAACGTTGGAGGAGGGGTAAAATCAAGGACAAACAAACCTCTTTATTAGTGTTTTTTAATATTGTTACTTACCTATGCGTGGATGAATAAATCAACGGGGAGAATATTAATTATAGGTTGAATAACATCAATTTTAACTTCCTTCTGGACGTTGAGAATAGAGTAAAACCCAGACTTGAAGTAAATATCTTACCTGTGGAGGTGCCATGGAGGAATTTGTGACGTCAGCGATAAGTTTAACGCCGTAGCGGCCACCTCTTGTGATGACCCCACAAGGGAATCTGACTTGCAGTGAAGACGAGTTGGTCCAGGTGAGCGGGATCGATCCCATTGACGACCAGCCGTCCGTGCCTCCATCGCTAGAGAATTCACTCTCCATTTCATCATCAATCTGTTCAAACATTGATGCAACACTGATCAATATAGTAATGTGAATAAAACTGTATTTTAAATATATGCAGATACAGCTAGTGGGTCCGCTTACTATGGATTGTTTTTGGGTTGAAAGATGATATCATTTATTCGATCCAGCACCCCATGAACATTGAAAACTACAATAAACTGGGTATATATTTAGTACAATGAATGTTTGGACTTCATTTCGTATACCCTTCAGTTAATAGACATGCACTTCATCCATGTAGACGAGTACTAAACACGTAAAACGAGACCAAAACTACCAAAACCCAGCATGAATTTATCCCTTAACTGCTAAATCCTGCATCTCGCCTCTACAGAGGCGTCTCTGTTTTTCGTTGTCACGACATAAATTGTACTGTATGTACTCTGTCTATGGCTTGGCCTCCCACAGTAAGAGAGTAGAATTTTGGTCAACTACTACTAGACTCAATCACAGCATTTAACAATACCTGACGGTTAGAGCGATTCGTTGCCAGATTAATCCTATCATTAGCCTGACGTATATGCTCATGTTATTTATATGAACACCATTCATATAGTTATATCCTGGCCCTGCTATCAATTGTCCCGCGGGGCCTTTGTTCAGAATAAAGATTGAAAGAGAGAGAGGTGACGAAATATTGTGAACCTCATATCCCTCTGTAGTACAAGCTCCTCGGTTCAAGTACCATCAACTACCACGTCCTAGCAGTGACGGATTAATAGAATTTCGTGAGTGGGGGCGGTAGTCCTCTACCGGGAGGACTCCCCCCCCCCCCCACCGGAGGTTTTCTTGAAAAAGACCTTGACAAACGAGCATTATTAACATGAAAAACACGATTTTTATTTGCACAAAAATTAGCTTGGTTACCAAATGTCCATGTACACACACAAAAAAATTAATAAATAAAATGATTATAGGTAAGTAATTTTTTTGGCAAAATTATATTGCAAAATGCAGGGAATGAAACATAAAACGCTGGAGATATAAATCAATACTACATAATAACTTCAGTCCTCGTGATGTAATATTATTTATAGATTATATATTTATATTGTAAACACAGGATTAAATAATAATACACTGACACTACCCGCGTAAATCCCCGATTGATACGCCACGGACACCGCACACAGTTTGTAGGCCTACTAAAATTCAAACGAACATATTTGTAAATTGGCCGTGACAGATTAGTAAAACCAGTACCTACCATCCCAGTTTCTCCACAGTTCCTTCATCTACGAAAACATACTTGATAAAAAACGGAAGTTAGTGAAAAACGTTGTCTATTTTCACGAAAAATAAAGAGTTACAAACGTTTTTCACTAACATCCGTTTTGAAATGGGTTTCCACAACTTCGTCGCGAGTGATTTAGTTCGTACATACTTGATGGCGCAGTTTTCAATCCTGGGAGTTTTGGTTAAAAAAATTCCGAAACCTCGAAAATCGATAGTGATGAATATTGCGGTACTATGACAATAACTAATAGCGGAAGCTACTAGAAATATGATAAACTGAGAAGCAAAAAAAAAAAACAAAAAAAAAACATTTTGAGGCCTAATCGTTTCATTGATGAAGTTAGCTAAAAATAATAATAAGGTGATTTTGGTCTAATGGATGGTAATTTTGCATTAATTTTATCAAAACCCACATAATATAAATTTTATATTATATTTAGAAACTAGGAAGGTATAAATGACGGTATTTTACTCGGCTTTCAAGTTTCACGGCCATTTTTAAATAAAACTCATTGTTTCAAATTATGCAAATTGCTACCAAAAATTGAGAAAAATCAATGTTTGCAGAGGTTTGCGGAATAAACGGGTAGAAAATTCTAATTCTGCATTAAATTCTGTAAAGAATGCTTCTAGTTTCGAGACTTGACATACCGGTACTTTTTTTTTTTTTTTTTTTTTTTGAGACCTTTTATTATTACTTTTTTCTACCTGAAACACATTAGTGTGGTGTGCTTCTTTTCTGTGCATTCCCTGGCAAGAATTTTTTCTTCTGCCTCTCGGGGGGGGGGGGGGGGGGGGGGGACCGCCCCCCCCCCTTTAATCCGCTGCGTCCTAGTCAGACTCCAGTACTGAATGCGGGAAACACGTTCATCGTGTCCATCCAATCCCAGATAGCTTCTTGCTAATTGGACTCGCAATAAATAGAAAAACTAATGTTCTTACGTTATAATATTCCACTATAGGTATTATCATAAATCTACTGTGAGGTTCTCTAGTTCGGTTACATCATCATCAGGCCGTCGAAACAGTACTCCTCCGAAGGGTACGTAAATGACGATTTTACCATTACTACTACTGGAAATAACCCTTTAGATTTAATACTTTGTGAACAGTTCTTTGATGAACACCTTATTCGGCAATCCTAACATTACTCTAAGTCACTGTTTAAGTCAATACTATGGATTTCATGAGCATTATCTGTTCACCTGGTTAGAGGAACGACTGAGGATGGGTCCAGAAGAGAACGCAGATCTCTCGAGAAGCTGAAGGCGGCCGGTCAGCCCGGCCCAACCGCCCGTAACGTGAGCTTCGAGGTCGCCGGACAGAGCGGTGTGCCCCACTGGCAGCACCACCTCCAGCCCGCCCCAGCCCACCAGCTTATCTGAAACACAAGAGTGCACAACGTAAAAATAACCATACAAACTTTATGCTCCACAATCCACATATGAAGCATAAAAGGACGATGCATAACACTGTACGAAGGTCCAAGTTTTTATTTTTTAAGGGCAGATCCTACCAAAAACACCTAGAACTCGTTAACCGGGAACCAAGTTCAATGAACGATGGATACATCTTATAGGTCCAAAAAATTCGTGTTTCATGGAGTTGAAAGAGTTCCGAGAAAATCATCTAAATCTGGGAACACCTTAAATTAAATGTTACTCAGAGGTGAACTACAGCGTGAATATCACACTACTCAGCGACCAACTGATCAGTAAATTCATCACAGGTTGCATTCAAATTGTTAGTATAGTTTTGTGGTGTTATTTTCTTCTTCTTATTCTTCTTTTTAAATCTTCAATAGACTGGTTTTAGTCACTTCATTGGTTTGGTGAGTGTTGAATGGTTGTTGTTCTGTTAATTCCGTTTTTAGTATCAGCATCCCTTGATATGAAATTGTTGATTTGTGCACCTGTTCTATTTTAGTACCTGTTTGCAACCTGTGAAGAATTTACTGATCAGTTGGTCGCCGAGTAGTGAGATATTCACGCTGTAGTTCACCTCTGAGTAAGTTAGCTGATTTTACCTATATTATACTGGTTTCTTGCTGGAGTATTTTTGCGTTTATACCTTTATGTATCATCTTTCATGAGTTCGCCGTTTTTCTAAGGGTTGAGCTGTTGTATTGTATATTATAGGCCCAAAAAAGATAATAAATTTATCGAAAATCAAGCCATTGCCAACCACCAACACGCTAGATTGTGATTCTACATATTGAAATTAATGTGTAATTGCAACTTTGCTGCGTAAGATTTCAAGATTTAGGTGATATTGACACAGAAAATAGAGTAGAGAGTCTGGTGAGAGGAGATCCAACACGCTTGGACGGCTATCTAAACATTTGTATTTTTTCTTCCAAACCTTTGAAATCAAAAGAAGGTGACTTCTCTATCGATCTGAAGATCGGCCAAGCCTTTTCCAAACCCTCCTCAGCATCGGTTTAATGGTCTGAACACACGGGGGGCCCAGGAAGACGTAGGGCTTTTTTGACAAATGGCAATGAAAATCAATAAATCACCCGTTTGGATTTATGATCCGGCAACTCGTGCGGGATTTGTCAGCTTTATATATTTCTCCTCCGCTCAAGCTTTATCGAAAAAATATTAATCGAAATGTTTTGAGGGGTTAGCAGTAGTTTTTATGATGTACGGCGTCTGTGAAACCGTTTCCTTCATTTCCCTCGGTTTACGACACCCTGAAGATCAACTATAAATCGTTAGAATATAAAATTATATTTGATATAAGGACATTAAGTTTACAAGGCGATTCGAATAGCACCAAATCCATTCTTAACAACACAGGTAAATTGCAATCTGGACTACTTACTAGTTGTACATACCAGTCGCTTCATTAACCAAGAGAGAGATATCTTAGAATAATGAATAATAGTTACGATAATAATACGAATGTGGTTTCCTGTGATTTCTTGGTGCGTGGAGGTTTTTCCGGTACGAATTGAAATATGTATGAAAATACACGGAAACAAACTTGACGAAATTCTAAATTTTATTGTTGGTTGGGTCAAGTTGGGTTTTGCTACTATTGTAGGGGAGGGGGGCACTAGCCTTATGCCTATGGGGGGAGAAAACGTAAATTCGGGCCTGGATGCAACAATCAGAGAAATGCGTACCGTCAAATATAGTTTTGCAACAACGAGATTAATATTGAATGCCAATGGCCGTGAATTATCGCAGATTGGTGCACCCAAATTGATGAGCTAAATTATAATCTTCAATTTAGTCACACTTTGCATTCATACCATTAAATGCTGACCGCATTAATTTTCATCTCAATTATTCCTTCAGGACTCTCATTTACATCAATGAAAATTATCTATGTTAATTCACGACCAATCATTATCATTATCTAGTTGCACAATACAGAGCCCTGACGACCCATCTATTTAAATGAACTGTATATACTGTCGGCATTTTTTGCAATTCTTCACCAACCCCCGATCGAATGACGAAACAAACGCTGTTTCTCTCCCACGGTTTTATTTGTTGTTGACCGTCCGAAATTCAGGGCTACATCATTTATCAGGATGTTTGAACTGATTAATGCGTTTCAAAATCATTGTTGACCCACAAAATGAACCCCTACATTCTCTTTTTATGAGAAAAAAACCTTAAAAAACAAACCATATTTTAAATGTTTTATCGCGTTGTATGTGGCGCAGTTTTTTTTTTCTTCGAATTGTGCATTTTTGTTTGAATGACAATTATTTCCAATTTTTAATTTGTGTTACTGATTGGAAATAAACTCTAACGATATTGAAGTGCTTCAACATACCTTTTTTCAATTTGGGTTCAATTATTGGAAACGTGGCTTGTGCTCATTGAAGCGATATTCGTTACCTTGTATGAAAGGGGTTTGATTTTCTATTAGCGAATCCCGATATTATCACTAGCAGAGAAGCGGTATTTGAGGAAATATCGGGATATCCTATCATATTAGCAAGCCATTGAGTCCGCTAAGGGACGGTGGTCGGAAAAGGGGTAAACGGGAGATTTTTATCATTTGATGGGACAAGCGGTTTTCCGCATGTAGGCCTTTTCGACGAGACGATATTGGATTTTTTTCCTTGTTTTTATTTGGATTTCCATGGGCTTCGGGCAACGGTATTCGCCCGACCAAATACCAAACGCCTGGTTTCCGTTGATACAAGGAACCAAATAAACATGAGAGGTCGCATCGAGCTTTTCCCCTATTTTGTGTTAAACGGAGTTATTGTTATATTTTCCACTTCTGGAAAGAAGGAACGATTTAAATTATAAAATTAGAATGAGTTATAATCCGTTTATTTTATACCAACTCAAAGAGTAGTATTGCCTGCAGCAAATGCATCCAAGTATTTAGATTATTTAGCACATGGTACTCTATGATTGAATACATTGTTTACTCTTTATTCACTGTTTCAAGTTCTTCTTTTCGTTAAAACAAGAGATCTTAGCCACTTTATTTTGATTAAAAGTAATTAAACATAGTAGTACATAGGGAGTGCATAGTAGTAGGTACATAGAGACCTTTCCTGTTATCCGACCGCTCCAGCGTGGCAGCGTGGTTATCTTTGTGATCTAGTTGTTTTTTGAACTATAACTAATGAAACTGGAAAACAGCCTTTTTAGCCTTCACTCAATCCTCGGTAGTTTTCACTAGTGAGAGTGCTCCGTCTTCTTTTGATATGGATATGTCTTTGCTCTGGGGGGTCAACCAAAATTTCTGTCGCGCAAAATTTATGTCACAATTTCAGTGTTTTTCACGTAAACCCAGCCGTTGCTAGGGGAATGGAACTTCCGCAGTTTTCATCGCACAGAAATCGTTCGCCACTCGTTGGAAAGCGCTTGATTTATGTGATAAATGTTCACATCTCAAGCTACCAATTTCCCCCTCCTTACGTACCTGGCTACATTCCTAAACTAAGTTGATTGGACTATAAACAATTTTAATAAGCCGGTTACAATATTCTTAACGTAAAGCAATAGCATCATTTACTCCACTCCATAGGAAACATTTTCATCCCCTGACAACAGTCTACTGTTAACAACAACTCATTGCGTCTGTATTGGAGAAATAACTTTAATTTATAGTATGCTTTTTGTGCCTCCAAGAATGATAAAATAAATTCTTTATCCTACATTTCGTCGCCTACAGTCCAAAGTTAAAGGATTTGTTTACAACTCTCGAGGACGACCGTTATGAAATCCCCAATCGAAGATTTATATCCATGTAACATGGTATCTGCTTGTAAAGCAGATAGTGGAACTCGTTTACGAGTTTTGGTACGGTTTTTTAAAATGAATTTAGTTGCTCTTTACAATATTGTTACAACAAAGGTAGGCACTGTCTAAGATATCAATTCGACAGAATTATACAGGACATAATTGCGTTTTGGCAACTTGGCGAGTTTTAGTTAATTTTCAATATTTCGTTTTAGTGAGTCAACGGTACCTCGTTTTAATTTCGGCCATTGTTCCTCGTTTTGGGTTGGGTTTTAAAGTTTTAATACACGGTACTGGGGGTTATCTTCATGCTTTGCACTCATTTTTGTACCCCGATCATAGGCCGTTGTACATATACTAAGTGAAAGTTACCGTCAGATCCAACTGAATGCGCGTCTATCCGCTGCTCTCGCGCCGGGTTGAACGAGTCAATCTCGAGTTCTTGGAATGCTGTGGTTGGGGATAGATGAGGATCCGAGAACCGGAAAATTATCTTCTCCGAACGTAGCACATTACGCTATTAGTACGAGATGTATCTGCTATGGTACTCTCATTGTAGCGCGGATTTAGGCCCCATTGCACCTCTGGGGGCGGTCTAAGTTCGTTACAACTACCTAGAGGCGGGTTGGCGGCCACGATGTTTCCTCGATGTTTTTAATGATGGTGTGTGGCGGCCCTTGGACGTCGATTAATGAAGGTGAGTTGCGGTTCTCGCCGGGACTAGACTAGTGACCTGGTAAATATAGGAGAATAAACCAGATCGATCTCAAATCAGTTCTCAGTTCGCTTGCCTCGTGTCACCAATAATATGGAGTTTGTTACCAGTGAGAAAGATGAACCGATGATTCTGTACGAGGGCTACAAATTTCGATTTCACAGAACACTGCAGGGGGAGGTGCAGAAGTGGCCTTGTTCCAACAAATCGTGTAAGTGCTTTCTGAAGCTTTCTAAATCCAAAGAAATAGTTGACAGTTTTACTTCACACAACCATGAAAAAACGTCTGCCAAGGTGGATGGGGTGTATAGTTTCCTCACATACTGTAACATGGACGTATAGAATTACCAATTTTAAGAACAAAGTGCGAGTCGAAATGATTGATATCAACGTTATAAGAAATTAACGTTTGCGCATGCGCACAGACTACTATTAATCCAACGGCAATGAAATTTATAGGGAACGTCTGGGAGCTAAACCGCACAATCCTTGAAAATTTCATTAAAATCGGTCCATTAGTCTTGAGTTTTGTCTGTGTCGATCAATTTTGTTTTGAGTATGCGCAATAGTTAACACCCCACCAATCGCAATATATTTCATAGGGGATTTCCTGGAACATACCATCTACTCTACATCCATCTACTCCCCGATTTTGAACGAAATCGGACCAATAGATGAAAAGAAATCGACGGCATAGTGAACCAACGTTTGCGCATGCGCACAGACTACTTTAATCCAACGGCAATGAAATTTATAGGGAAACGACCATGAGTTGAATCGCACAATCTTTGGAAATTTCATCAAAATTGTTCCATTAGACACGGAGCTTTGCCTGTATTAATCGATATTAGTTTCGCGAATGCGCAATTATTATTACTCTACCAATTTCAATATAATTTATAGAGCGTTGTTCTAGAACGTTTATCCCATCACTTGTCGAGTTTGAAGTAAATTGGACCAACAGATGATGAGGAATTGACGTTACGAGAAATTTACGTTTGCACATGCGCACAGGCTACTGTTGATTTGATGGCATCGAAAACTATAGAGGACCGTCTAGGAGTTGAATCCGCACAATCCCTGAAAATTTCATTGGAATCAGACTAAAACTGATGAAAAAACAGGATGAAAATCGTTGTTAGCATAGATTGGTAAAGTAGAGAAAAGTTTCTGGGGAATATCTCAAAATTTGGGGGTCTCTTTGTGTCACGACGAAGCACTTTTGCGCTGAAACACTCCGGTGTTTGAAACAGTGTTATTCTTTCATTTCCTGTCATTTTGTGGCTCCATCGTTGTTTTTGCATCATCAGATATCTGAGATTACTTCAATACTAAATGGATTACGTACCATTTTTTATATAGCCATTATGTAGTCCACAATTTCAACTATGCAGTAATATTTCTTTATTGATAGTATGATACCAAAGTTGTCAAGTGCCAAATCGCAAGTAGGGGGGGAGGTTTCCCGCTCACGTACCTAATTTTTACATAGTGCATCGAATTTTCGAAAAAATTTCACAGACCACTGCTGGGAATCGTGCGAACCATTCGTAGTCTACGAACCACAGTTTAAGAACGAATGTGACAAAAGGGCTCTTATTTAACTCGGAATCTATTCTTTATGCTACCTGAATGGAAAAAATATAGTTCGCTGTTTGAGGTATCATTATTCCCTCTTCAAGTTGGACAGGTTTCGTCTTATCGTCAAGGACTATTTCGATGACCAGCATCAAGGCCAAAGAAAAATTTTTCGATGGTTTTGAGTTGGGGGTTCTTAGAATTGACGATATTTGAACAGATATTGTATCCAAATACTACGCTCAAATAATATTCGCCTACTATGTATTTAATGTATATTGTTATTTTATGGTGCACATAATTATATTATACTAAAGTTTTTTATTTTCACAATAATACAGTTTTTTGTAGCAAAAAACCGAGGGTCAAAGGAGCCTTTCCGCAACTCAGATGGAAGTGGCTTGTGATGCAACTGTGCACTTGATTATGTATGCTGATGATATTACTGCCCTGATACGTTCTCTTACTATCGACCATGCTCAGCTTTGTATAGGTATTGAAGTTCGGCGCACTTGGGGATGACAGCTGCTCTGTTACATTGCTTGGCCTAAGACTGGATCAAAGACTTTCATGGAATGCCCATGTGCTTACATTGACTCAGGCTCTCAGGAAGACTGTTTACCTTTTGAGGCGCCTCTATTATGCAGTGAGTGAAAAAGTCCTGAAAACGCATACTACGGCCTATTTGAGTCACGTCCGAACTACGGGATCCTTTTATGCGGGAACTGTAGCGGTACCATCCCTCTTTTCCGACTTCAAAAAGTGGCCATTAGAATATTGTGCAGAGCTTCACCAGGTGCACATTGTAGGCGCCTGTTTTGGAGGCCGGGTCTCTTAACGCTTCCAGCGTTCTTTATTCTATCCATTGTTGTAAGAGTAAGGAGCCAAATTGACACTTACCCTCGTCTTGGTGATCAACAAGAATATGACACAAGCTGAGCGTTCAACGTCATCGTCCCATGCTGGTGCAGCGTAGAAGTCTGACTTCATGGATTTTAAATTCTTTGATGGACTTTCGGGACGATTCAAATCACTCCCTCCAAAAATTTAAATTTAAATTGAGGATCAAGAAGGCATTGATCAACGTCGCTCCCTACACTGTAGAGGACCTTTGAACAGAAGTATGGTGTGCTGGTCAATATTAATTTTATTCTTCAACTAAACTTTATTTTTGTTACATTGTTGTCATTCAACTTATTTATATATTTGTATACTTATATTTTTTTTGCTAACAAGGATATATTGAAGTTTTTTATGTACATCTTTGTATGTAAAAAATAAAGAATTATTATTATTATTATTATTAGTAACGATGCATAATTTGTTTCTTCGTATCATTTCTAACTGTTGATACTCTCATTGTTTCTTTTTGTAAAATGTTGTAAGCATATACAATAAATGCTTTATATTGGATCGAATGGAATAATCATTATGTTCATTTATTAGTACCCTTCAGCGTGACTAGCACTAATTACTGTCTGATTGCCTGGAGCCATAGAAGGTTGTTGGGCAGATACCAAGTTTAGTGATCGGGGTAGGAACAGGATCGATTGGATATTAAAAATAGATGAGGTTTCGAGGGGTCTCTGATATTCGTTCTGGTAGAGAGTCTCATTTGCCAAATGTCGTGTAAAACAAAGAAAAGTGATGCTTAATCCTGCTTCTGACTGATCACCAAGTTACAGTTTTCAGAAAAAACTGAACGGATTTTAATGCCTGACGATGTAAATGAGTCGCTCATATCCTACAAAGGATTTAATTGATAAACGATCACTACAACTGTCATAGCTGTAACTGTAGTATCTAATATGGAAGAAACCGTTTAGCCTGTCGTCCGATCTCGAAGAAACACAGGAGGTCTGTTGCAGAAATCAATCCTTATGGACTAAATACTCATGAAAAGCGTTAAACTCTATTGGTATTGTTTCTAAATGCCGCGGATTTTACGAATTAATTTATGAAAATTTTCGGAGCAATTAAAAAAATAAATAAATTTCTTTAAAAAATCGCTAAATTAACGCAAAGTTTGCATTCTCGAAGTCTAATATATCATGGCCTATAATAATTTTGTAGTAGACCTGACATATCTTTAAAATGTAGGACATTGTAAAGCTGGCTACTGGTCCTTTGAACCACTGCTAACATACAACTAGGTATCATTAAAGTATTATAAAATTTAATCAGCTTTCAATTATGCGACGAAGCTCTACTAGGTCCCTTTTCATCTCACTAAACTCAACCCTCTCTAAAATTAAAATTGAATTAGGTTAAGGGAGCGGGGTAAAAAGCTCTTGCAGGTTTCGCCTCATTAATTAATCATTCGGACAAGCTTCAAAGCGCCAGGTGGTCGCTCGTGAAAGAATTTTTCAAAACCCCCCCTCCGATTCGGGGAAACCGACCGACCGTCCACTGTTTGTATTTTCAAAATAAGCTTTAGAGGATGCCAACAAAACGTAATAGGTATTAAAAAAAAGTATTCAAAAGCAAAGGAAGTTTCAGTGAACATTCCCGAGTAAGCTGGTTAGTAAACAGTCAAAGGGATTTTTAGCACAAGTAAATTAACACCTTCCGAAAACAAAGGGAATGAAAAAAGTTTTAACCGTGCGGTCTAACTATGTGGGCGTTGGAAAATGCAATAGGTACAAAAATTCGTGCATTTAACAGCTCGTTTAGGGGCATTTTGAAATAAATCATATAGACACCCTATGTGCTATAAGAAAATACAAGGCTTAAGAAAACTAACATACCCCAACTATCTACCCCAAGTTAGCAACATAGAGAACCTAGTTATAAAACAACAACACATCATAGAGTTTAAAATTCGCATAATTTAATATATACTAGGTATACCCAGTGCGTTTTGCTGTACTCAATAAAAATAGAATTATAATGAAAAGTCAAATCAATCTGTTAAGTGGAATTTTTGTTTTCATTAATTAATTAATTTATTTACCAATCAATGCATTGAGGTAAAGTATATTTATTGTTTTTTCGTCTCGTGCATGAATAAACGAATTTTGAGGAAATTCGACCCTTGAACCGGGCCCGTATAATTGGCCGTATGAAAAACGTGGCTCTTCTAAATTGATGTCACTGACTTGAAGCGTCTGTCCTTGCGATTTGTTGATGCTCATAGCAAATGCAAGGCGAATAGGAAACTGCAAATATTTGAATTCGAATGTAATGTCTGTTGGAATCATTGGAATTCTCGGTATCAACATATTTTTAATGTCCCAAAGAGTCTCCCTTATTAATTTTCATCAGTGATCTATACATACATTTATGTTATTTTCAGTTGGTAGGGACCTACATACATAAATGTCGCTATATTGAGAACAGGGGGATTATTGAAATGTACATCTTTCAATTAATTGCATTAATTTTCCCTACGTAGGTACCCATATCCACGCAGGCATATTGATGTCAACCTACGGATCTGCAATTTGAAATGAACCTCCTTTGTAACATCAAGAATTTAATATCGGTGAACACTGATCAGCTGTTCGGCCTCTGAGCCTTAATTGTTTTTAATTGGCTTATGATACTGAAACCTGAAATGTAGCTCCTTTTTGGAGATCTGGAATGCATTTATTTACATTCATGTATGGAGGGACTCAGATCGGCTTGGAACCTCTGAGGCTAATTTCTTTCCTAATCGACTCACGGTGCTGTTATTTAGATGTAGCTCCTTTGGGACCCCTCGAAAACAATTAGAAGGTATGGAGGCGAACTGATTAGTAGAGCGGCCTTTGAACCTATACTGTTTCCTTACCTATCGCCCTTTTTCTTATACATTTACTTTGAAGTGTAAAATTCGGGGTCTTGGAACTGTAAAGGTGTTAACCCTTATGGGAGGTACGATGCGCCATGTTCTGATCATATATTACATACGGGGCTTAATAATTTTAAACCAACGTTCTGCGTAGAAGGGCTATCTAACACAGAAATAATAAACCAGTGTGTAATAATTTGCAGCGTTTTTTTTTTCTAATAGAAGTTTAGGTACAGAAAAATACCAGGCAACATATATGTAAATAAATTAAATTCATTCTATAATGAACACAAAAAATAAACCAATTTATTCAATATTATAATAAATTAATAATTAGTTCAATAAGTTTTAAAATGTATTCTACTGGGCACCCCAAGCGGCCGCACCGGCTCGGCATAAGGAATGAACCACAATGTGTCGAAATTAACTTTTATATTTTCAAATCCCGCCTGTACGATCATATTCATTGCATTGTCCCCCGAACATTTCCCCAAATAGGTAAATACGTAGGCATTTGTGTCTATCACCACCCGTATGAATTCCTCACCTCCTAGCTCATGGGGTCGGGTCGTTTGACGCAACTGGATCGCCCCTCTCGACGGTCGTCAGCGTCGGAATTACGACCCAATACTCCAGTTACGACTGAAACCTAACGCGGTCAAACGCTCGTGGAATGCATGAGGGAACGCAACTGGCTAGAACAGCACCGCTCAACGCCGCGTACATTGATGCAATTCGCGCGAATAATAGCATGAGAAGGCATGAAGGCATCTCTGCATTCTTTGATGAAACAAATGTTCTTGTAGCGATACTTTCAATGAACATTTCAAATAGATGGTATAAGATAAATTCAAAGCAATAAAATAGGCCCTCCTTCTGAAAAGTCCCAAATTAACCTTCGGTTATCTTTTATTAGAGATAGCTGCTGTTCTTGTGCTGTATTCACTCTCACTAATAGGGCGCACATCTATATCCCTACTAAGCAAAAGTAAACATGCTTCTTTAATAAATATGGCTTTTACATTAAGCACGTCAAACCAGCAGTTCCAATTCCTTGGTTTATGAAGTAAAATTTTAATTATGGCTTCTTTGCGTAGTTTGTAATTTTCTTAAATTTGTTTTATTGGCTCCACCCCAAACTACGATACCACATTCAAGATGTGAATGGACAAGGCCAAAATTAATAGTTTTAGAAAACCTTTTAAAATTAGCTAGAAATATCCATGTACCGATATATCTGCATGACGTGTTTTTTATTCATCTTATATTCTGAAACCATTACAATAGCCTAATTAAATTTTGTGTTGGCTCCTTCCTGTTACGGCTTTATCCCTACATATTTTTTAACTAACTTGATTCTTTTTGGTGAACCTTTAACGATTCTTTGCCGTTCAGCTTTAAAAAGTGAGGAAGTCGCTGGGGATTACAAGTGACAACAAGCGATTGGGAAACGGTGCAGGATCAGGTGGCAAACGGAGCGGATGTTTCTCAGTGTTTGCTCAAAAACAAACGATCGTAATTCCCCTCAGTGAAGGTTCCAACGGCGGAAAATTTTTATGCAAACAATTTTCCGCTCTCTGAGCGTGTTTTCCTCCCATATTTCTTCTCGCCTCATCGACAGGCGTGTACAATGGATATATTATTTATTTGCCGTTACCAAGTTTATTCCATTTTGAGTCGAGGGTACTTTAATGATATTTATAGCCACTACGTGCTACATTGAACGTATTATAGGTGGCTGAAAGAGATCATGCCACTACAATGTGAATAAAACTGAGGTGTAATATCCAGTGTTTTGGAAGCGAATAAGTAAAGATGACCTATA
Source organism: Adelphocoris suturalis (assembly GCA_030762985.1). NCBI lineage: Eukaryota > Metazoa > Arthropoda > Insecta > Hemiptera > Miridae > Adelphocoris > Adelphocoris suturalis. The sequence continues at coordinate 31,722,072 of CM061048.1, forward strand.
GATCTATTTATGATCCTGTAGATGGGAAACTATAGATATCTGTTTGGGGTCCTCAACCTACGGACCAAGTCCGAACCACCAAAAAGTTTGATTCACTCATAACACCATACAATTTTTCGCAGCCGCTCAGAATAAAAACGCTGCAAGTTATTACACAACGATTTTCTGTTTTAGATAGCCCTTCTACGAAGATCACTTGTCTACAATTATTAAACAAAGTATATTATACATTACCTAAAAATATATACACATTTTAAAAAACAAAATACATTCAGTTAATTTATTATAATTAAAATCCAAAAAGTTCTTATAAATATTTCGGTTTTGGGCAACAACCATACAAATTAAATACAGGATGGCCAAGTACAGTAAAGCTTCACCTGACTTTATTTCAAATCAAACTTTTTGATTTGAGTCCAATGTAATATTTTGGTTGAGGCGACAACAATTATGCATGCACCTATTGATTTTGCTATTGCATTTACTTTTTGTTGGAGAACCATTGTCGATTTTACGTGTTTCGATTCTGTTGTAATCAAACGATCGCCAACAAATAAAGCTCCTTACCAGCAAACCGCACTAAAGCTGTGTTAACTGATGGATACATCCCAAAGGGTGGTGCCGATTTATTCACGAACAACCTCATTTCGGATGAAATTAATTGTTCCCACCGCCAGGGTGGGTCGGGTGTAATAAGGCATTCAGGTGCAGGGCTAAGCCTTTTCTAATTTATTGTAATGGTCGCCCATCCATTTTTCAGTACGTTCACAGTCGGGTTTTGCCTGCAGGAACCTAATAGGCGAGATTAACCCCAAGTATGTAGTTTACACTCGCAATAGTGACGAGTTGTTAAAATTTCCTTTTTAATGAATATACTCGTATTCCTGTCATGGGCTGGGCTTACTCTCCAAAAAACATTTGCCAGGTAAGAGGGGGGGGGTCACATAGTTCATCGTTAAGACCACGCGTTTTTTGTACGCATGAATTTATGATGAAAACGGATTACCGAGATTGACCTTTTGTGTATTTGTGGCAATGGCACAATGCAGATTGCTCAGAGCTGAGCAGTGAGCATATTAGCAGGCACATCAGTGGTGAGAGTTTCACTAGTGTTAACCGATGGATCCAAAAAAGGCGAGTACATAGCTGCGTTGTTTTACGATGGGGCCGAGGGAAACGAAGCCACATTCTAAGAGTAATTGCCAGGGTAGGTATCAGTTTAATATATTTCCAAAACATTTTTACATTAGTTTCAAGAGAGGATTGTATATCATTAATATAGGTGGTGTACAATGACCTAGAGAGGCAGCTACAGCGAGATCTAAGATGTGAGAATAGTTAATAATTAGCACTGAGACCGAACGTTTTCCATCTTGAATGTGTAACACGCTTTTCCATCACCAATAAAATAAATTCACTTGGGAACCACTTTGGGAAATTGTGAGATACTTTTATTTATTTGGAACATATTGCTTGGTTTTATTTTTGGAACATATAGCTCTATAGCCGACCAAACTATATTATAGAATCTCATAATCGCTAAATCCACTGGTAATGATGTGCATTCGCTCCAATCCAATTCCCCGAAAAACTGACTCATTGACAAGTAGTCACCTGTTTTGAAGTTATAAGTGAATATGATCAAAGCAACGACATTTGTTTCAATGCAAGAGAGATATAGCACTCCAAGATGATGGCAAAGAGATTTGGATGGTATGGGTCAAAAGACATTTCGGGATCAATGGGAATGCCACTGAAGACGCACTCGCGAAGCAGTTGCTTACTTCGTGTCAAATAATGACTTACTTAATCATTCCTTCTCGATACTTTACAGTTCCTGCAGCAATAAATGTTAGAAACCAACCCAAAAGTCCCTCGAACACCACGGGTTTTAAAGACAATGATATACATGTCAAAGGATAATGTACAATGCTGACAGCCAACCATATAATGTGTGGGAGGATGAGGTTATATAACTCATTCTTTCGAATCAGATGATTATGAAAGATACCATGCTGTTGAAGAAATGCTCGACAAAACTTTTGACTGTGTGGTACTAGTCTTAAGAAGAAGAAGCTGAACGATTTGATAAGACGTGTTCAACAACCCTCGAATCCACCTCACCTGCTCTGTCAGTGTAAGTGTTCCGGCTCCTACAAGGATTTCAAACTGAAGGTGAAGTTACAGTGTGAGGAATTGACTCCATTAACTTAACTTTGACCATCTGAATATGATTATTCAATTATTGAAATTTATCAATTTAAATACCTGTGGAAGTATGAAGAAATGATGCTCGTAAAAGTTTACAAGTAGATCAATGCTCACATGATAGCGCATTTTCTTGTATGGAGATCCGCGTGAAATAGACGCTTCCTGCGTTGAATAGGAGACAAACTTGCTTTGGAGCTCACTCAGCTGATCGATGACCTCTCAGTCGTCTTCTGCATTCTCCCTTGAGCCTCCCTCTCAAATGTCAGCTTTCGGCATCGAATAGGTGACAAAATGGCTTTGGAGTTCATTCCGCTGATCAATGAACTCCCATGCGTCAGCGGCCCCTGATACATCTTTATCTTTGGCATGTTACAGATGACATCCATACCAAGTTTCATCAAAATCAGACGTCGGGAAGTTGCATTTAAAACGATTTTAAGAGGACCACATACACCTATACATCAACGGACAAAGAGAACAAAATAGATCATTTTTCCTTTTTTTAAAAGAAAATGCGGTAAAAACAAGAAAAAAAATCAATCCCATGTATGTCGTTCTCCCACGTAGAGAAGTTAGTACCTAACTTCTCTTCTATATTAAAGTACACTTGACTTGGTACTTGTTTAGTAACTATTTATTATCGGGTTCCTCCAGCGCTTATAACTAATTGTGTGCCACAGGATATTTATGATCGATTTTTGATTTGAGTTCACGATTCGAGGTGGGTTTTGATAATGAGAACTCCCATCAACGGTAGGCGGAATCAAGTAAACAAGGGGAGGACTAAAAAGTCGAAGGACTGATCCTTGAGGAACACTCTCAAGAGGGTTTCCCACTCTATGTCTTAGAGATCGAGGAGGAACGAAGTTTTAGAGGCGATGGAGGGGGCAAGTAGACCCCGTTACCGCAGCGGTAAGGTAGTTCCCAGCGCTTTACGTTCCCCTTTTACCCACTCCGAGAACTCAAGTTCTCCTCGGCCTTTATGAAGGACTCTTTTTTTCCTTTTTTCAAAAAGCGAGAACCGAAAATAGATTGGAGTGGGTAAAGTTAAAACGCGCTGACGTCATTTGAAAAACCACCTTTGTGGAAATTATTACCAAACTTGACGGGAAGAGGATAGGGCCTTTTTTCTCAGAGAAACCCCAACCACTCGTCTTCAACTTCGACCTTGTTGAAGTCGACCTCTACTCAAAGTAATTGGCAGAAACCTGAGTTACGAAAAGAACGGGATGGGAAGATCCGGAGAAAAAAAAATTCTCCTCGTCAAGAACTTCCCAGTTATCTCGTTCTCAACTTTCTTTATTTTTCTTTCTTTGATAACTTTATGATGTAACGATAAATACCTACGTGGGAACGGAAGCATTGATGAGAAACTCAGTAAGGTATTATGTTTTCACTTTGCGCTCCATTCGACCCAAGTATCTCATCTTTCAAAAACAGAAGGAAGAAAACGTCTTGCGTAATGAAACATGTGAGTTAAACCTATTCCTGAAATTGGATACCAAAATCTCAAGATGAAAAACGTATTTTCCAAGAAAACAAACATGAAAACGTCTCATTTTTCATGATACTCGTATTTATATTTTACTAGCTGCACCCGTTTGCTTCACTCGCATGACCAAGCTACGAATGTACTCGTACATCATCCTGTACCAGCTCATGAATTATTAATCAATTCTTGTGTCGGCACTTCCAGCGAAATACTATTTAAGGTTATGTCTAATACACCCAGAGAGGCCCCGTTCCAAATTACGCTACCTTAAGTTGAGCTCACTCCGTTAAATAAGGACTAATAATAAAATCTAAGAGAAATAATATACATTTGTGTAATAATTCTCAGCGTTTTTTCCGACTGGTTCTGCCAGTTCGGTTTTTGTGATGGCATCCTTTGAGACAAGACTTTTTCATTTTTCAGGTCTTTAGGATGGCCCGTAATTTGAATGTTAGCAGGTCAAAATCACTTACCTATTCAGGTCGAACCACTTATCCAGGTCGAACCACTCATTCAGGTTTTTCAGGACCGCTAGACGAGCAAACGAAGTCATAGTGGTATTATTTGGGCATTTTTTGTAGACATGATGAATAATCGAAAGTTCGATGACTTCAAGAATGAGATGACTTCAAGAAATGGAGAAATGTCCTGTTTTGCGATTTCAAACTTTTGACCTCAGAATCGGATTCAGCGCTCTTGAAAATCTCCTGTTGGCAATTTTCAGCTCAAAAGACCGTTAAGTTTGGCCAATAAACGGGTATGAAGATCACGCGTGACGTAGTAGTGCGAGAGAGTTGAGGGTTCCCCCCAGGTGGGCGGGGGCCATCACGTCGGTGGACGGCCCCGAGGGTTAAAGTGGTATGTACGAACGCTCCCGAAGGGGCACTCTCTTTTCAGTCAACCATGTACGAACGCTCCCGTACCCTATTTACGAATCCTCCCGCTGATAATCGTTACGTAGTGAGCTATTAGCGTGTTACCCAGAGGACACCGCGAGGAGGTTGCTCACGTAGTCCCCTATTTTCACATGGCCAAAGTGAAATCCAATAAAATGTCTAATAATACAAATATGTTCACAAGAGCCCAAACCACCCCTTTGCCCCCCCCCCCCCCCATTGGAATGTATTTAGCGAATAACCGTTTAGTGTGAGAGAAAATCTCACATGTCAGCTCTGGCGAAGTAATGGACGTTCGTGTACATTTGACTGGGCAGCGAGGGAGTATTCGTACATGGTGAGGTTTCGACAAAGTCCCTTTTTCCTTCCCGGGGAGCGTTCGTACATGCGCCCATCACGTCACCGCGCAAATGAATTTCAAGAGCCGTATTACTGGTCAGATACCCATCATGTAACACCTTTTCGGAAAGCTCTCGTACAGCTCTTTCTATCTAGCAAATAAAAAAAAGAAATATGAAAATTCCCCATTACAGCGTCTGAATCATCGATATCGACTAGACCAAAAAAGGCCAAAAAAGCCCTCTTGATTCTGTAATTTTACAACGGGGATAACCCATTTTGACACGCACCGTTCTCCGGGCCAACTATTTTTCAGCAGCAGAATGTATTTATTGGACGTCAAATATATTTATACAACGTTCAATCGTTTGTATACCGCGCAATGTATTTTCTGACGGTGAATGGTTTTTCCAACCGTGCTTTCAAAAAAATATACCGCGCGCTCATTCTATTTTGCTGTAACATTATATACTCTCCGTTAATAACAGAGCAAATGCAGAGCCCTATTACGGATCATATAAAAATGGTGCTTTAAGTTTAAGTTGCAACTTAACCGCAGTGCCAATCTTATCTGCATTGGTGAAAACGACACTGGGACAGCGAATATCTTGTCAGATCTAACGAGCAGGAAGGAAATATCCAGAGAGCGCACATCGACCTAGGATTATTCCCGTGATGCGATTTTAACGTTACCTTATGGGACGAGTGTGCCGTAAGGGGGGAGCTCGCACGGCCAATCTTCCTGGTGCTCTACATCTCGTATTGGGTTAGGGGCAAATTGGATTCAGAATGCGCGATTCGCTGGGAAGCCGCCCTCAGCGAAGGTCTGATAAAAGCTTGGGAGCTCCGAGGATCAGAATTCCCTCAATATTAAAGAGGGAGGAGTTCGAGTGAGATTACGAGCTATACGTCGAACGTTGTTCTTTTAACACAATTGTATGCCTTTCAATGGTTTTAGGCTTTTAGAAAAACGAGTTTTACAGACTTAGATTCAGTCTTATTCAATATGTATTTGTACTTTTTTTAGAACGAAATTTAAATGTTGCGTTTTCAGTCTCAACATCATTTTATATCTAATACAAATTTACACATTAAGATTAAGCGTATTTTTTAACAACATAGGTCCTTAAAATTTCTACTGAGATCTAACATTAACGTTTTAAATGTTTTAAAGCTATAATCACGCTAAGAACCTATTATTAAGGAACCGGGTTTCAAGTAGAAATTGACTTGTAGTAGAGTAACTAAAAACAAAACTTTCTGACTTTTCCTTATGAATAATATAAAAATTATCACTTTTTCTACAGCTAATCAGAATTGAATAGTCAGACGTTTTCTTTTACTTGAATCCTCTTTGCAAACGCTATTTATAATAAAGAAGTTACCTATGTACTAGTAAATGGCAGGAAACGAACGAATTCACTTAAAATTTCAACTAAGAACAACATTTCGGAACGACATAACGTTTTCAAAAAATAAACTATTCAAAGAATAAAGGAATATTTAGTAAATGGCAGGAAACAAACGAATTGACATAAGACTTTTAACTAAGAATCAACTTTCAGAACGACATAACTATATCGTTTTAAAATAAACTAAGCACCTATTCAAAGAGTGTCTTTAAATCAAATTTAATCAGTTAAATTGTTCTTCAAGAACTCAATATATTTATATTCTTCCACAGCCATGTAACGTCTTGAGGTAGATTTAGGGGGCTCCTTCAATTTGTACAAAATCCCATTTTTGTGTAGGTTCTGACGATCTGGAGGGAGGGGCCAGTAAAAGTTATTATAGCCAGTGCCTCGATTCATAAAATTCACCTTCAAGTTGTCCCCAGTAACTTTCTCAACAATTCCTGAAAAGAAACAAAAATATTAACTAGGTAAATAACAAATAAATAAGGTAGTTCAAAACGTTATTTTTTTAAATAGTTACTTCACTCTAATTAAAACCAGTTCTACAAAAGAAAAAAATCAATCGAACCTGGAAACCATTCGTCGTCGTATACAGCAACAACCCAGTCGAACTCCTGATAGCTGAAATCGAATACGGTGGAGACATCCGAATGATGTTGAGTGCTTTTTGAAGATCCTGCTTTGGGTTGGTATGTTTGGCCTTCCTTCGCCATTGCTTCCACAGGTACTTCCATATCCTCGTCTACCTCATGATGAGATGTATCTGTGCAGTCTTCGGCTAATTTCATTGGGTCACACACTTTCCAGTGAACACATTCAGTTCCCCAAGCACAAACAGTGCATGATAGGGCATTAAAGTGTAATTCATTTTGATCTCTAGCCCATGTAACTTGATGAACCTGCATTGTCTTCTTAACAGGTGGCATGACATGTTCCAAAGTCTTGTCCATTTTCTCAAAATGTTTTCCTTCAACCAGGAAAATTTTTATTTTAGAATTGTTGTTTTCGATGACTTGAAGAAAGCTGCTAAGATTATTAACGTCTTTGTGTAAGGCAACGGCTTGGTCAGCGCTTCTCTTGAGTGCTCCCCCAATACCATCAGCTGGCCCTTTCCCCGTGGCCTGCCTCGCAGTAATTCCACGACATTGATAGAATTTGTGGGAAAATTGCAGGTAGAACCGATCCAAGAAACGTAAAAATTGTTTTATTTCGGTACTGGCCACTGGGTCCATCAGATATAATGTTGAGCTTGATTACACTGGGAAAGTTCTCCAATAAGTACTCCAAAACCATAGTCAAGTGGGCAGCTACGGCTTTACCATCGTGGCGCAAGTTTTCCGAAATCGTGCAGAAAGATATGATTTTTTTGTCAGTCCAAGCACACCCTGCATGAAGGCTCAACTGTTGCCTTGACGCCCCAAAGTGAACAGACTGAGGTTCACGGCCATATTTACAACAATAATTTTCACTAAAATCAATTTGTAATGTCATCTCAGTGCTTCCACAGTCACGCAACTTACGAAACTCCTGACACTGATGCTTAATGTAGTAAATGTGTCTCATGAAAACTGAAATATCTTGCTGCACATTAGAAATAACATCTTCGAGTCTCTCAGTAATTTCCGCCTTTACCACACGTTTGACCCTATGCTCTTTCCCTTTGAAGGTTCGACATTCTTCTATCGTTCTCCATTGCTTGTATTTGAATTCTGAAGCATTAGCATTTGAGGAGAAAGAAATCTTTTTCGTTGAGCATTGTTTGCATGTTCTCAGCAAACATGCAGGGGTCTGTGGTTCGCAGCACACACTAGTCACAAGTTCGTTGGGACCTGAAGCAGCCAAGATTTCCGAATTCTCAAAGCTCGAACAACCAACTTCATGTTCTCATGTTTTAAACACAAGCACGTGTCTCGGTCACTAACTTTGGCTTGGACTATGTATTTAGGGCGGAGCCTACAAAAAGTAGCGTAGCTGATTTTTTCCACTTTAGTGCAGAAATGTTTGTGTAGTTTTAGAATAGTGTCATTTAGAAAGCGTCTTTGGAATTTCCCATTGGCCAAACAGATCACATCACGTTTACCTGGGCACTGAGTACTGTACTCGTCGTCTAGGAGAAACTGAAGAATCTTCTTCTCCATGTTTAGTGCAGAACTCTTTAGAGCTTTTTCGTACTTCAAACTTTTTATGTTTCTCTTTCTGTTTGAACGATAAGTTCCATAGGGGAAGAACTGTCCTGCCTTCATTAAGCATCCGTACTTCTTCAAAGTGCCTCCTCCAACCGCTTTCACAAAAACTTGCCTGCCGCTGAAGGAAAGAGATTTGTACTGCTCTTCAAGTTGTTTTACCATGGCTTCACCAAAAATGAGTTTTTCTTTTAACTTCTTCTTTCCAGGTAGTGAATTATCGTTAATTAAGCCTTCAGCAACCATTTCTGGAGTCTCCTCTCTCTTCATTTTCTCATTAACAGCTTTCAGTCGCTGCCAACGTTTTTTCAACATATTACTGCTTTGCTTGAATTTCTTAGACCTCTCCATTTCTTTGTGAAGCTTTCGACGCAATTTTTCTGCGGTTCTTAGTTCCAGTTTCCTCCAAAGTTCTCGTCTCCTTGGTCCTGATGGTGCAGGTAATTCTTGAGGATGAGCTGGTTCTGGCCGGATTGCATGGGCAACATCAAGGACATCCTCTTGATCAAAAACATCTCCTGAAGGTGTTCCTGGCGGTGTATCGGCCAAGACATTTTGAATGGCTCTTTTATTTTGTCGGTGTTTCCTGACTCTCTCTCTAACGGCTCTCCTCCTCCTCTTGAGGGCAGAGTTTGACAGCTGATCAACCGTCTTTATTTCTCCTTTCTCCTTCCTTTTGTGGTACCTTTCCCTTTCTTTTTCCTTATATTCATGGTATAATATGGGGTCATTTCGAATTTTTTCCCTCCGCAACTTCTCCGTCTCTCTCTTCTTCTTCAACGCCTCCGCCTTGCTCTGTACTTCACTTTTCCTTGGGCGACCCCCAGGCATGGTTATCTGAAAATATTACCGTATTTGGTACTTACTAGGTCGTAAATATAATTATTAAGGGTTGAAGAAATTTCCCCACCCCCTCCCCCCATCCAATTTGAAAATGTAAGGAAAAAGATCAGATTTAAAGTAAGTAGAGCCATGTGCACCAACCAGTCTAAGTACCAGGATAGTTAATATTTTGGGGACATATTAGTGAGAATAATAACACAAATAGTCACCTATCACACATATATATGGTTGAAATATCATGGAAAAAATTAACCTATAATACTTTGTCATTGTTTAGCAAAAGCAGTATCGCAAATTTACTCTCATTGTAATGCTCCATGGTCAAATGTAACGCTCCATGGGTAGAAACTCAATGTGGAGGTTACAAGTTTCCCCCCATGGAGCGTTACATTTCGACTTTGGTGATTTTTCACTCAATGGATTGAAAAGATATAGATGCCATTCATGTTATCAGAAGTTAGGTAGAAAAATACCTTCGAAATTCAATAAGAGGGTAGGGGAAATAATAATTAGTAGAATAGTTAGATACTCACATGGAGGTTTCACCAAAAAAAACACGCAGCTGTAGAGCCTTCCTTCCAGCCTTCTGTCTGAACACCAACTGACGAGGAGGGAATCGGGCTGACTCACGTTTGATCGCCAGGGTTGCCACTACATTTTCTCCGTGACCCGGAAAAATATCCCTTCTTGGAAGGTCTAAATGGTAACTTAGAAAAAAAACCCATGGATGTTACATAAAAAATTAATATCGATTTTGGGAGCTCACTGACAGCGCACTTTATGGTTTTTTGAGCTTAAACTTTGGTACAACACTCCTTCGCAATCCTTTTTCAAAAACCAGTTGCCAGTTTTTGCTTGGCTGGTCATCAGTCGTTTCCTGGTGTACATGTATGTTCAAAACCTTAGGGTGGGACAGCCATGGAGGGTTACCAAATTGATATGTTTAGGCTTTGTTACACCCCCTTAAATTACAGTGAGGATCAATATGCATAGGACCGCAAGGGGGTTAAGTAACGGCTTGGCTGAGTAGTTCCACTAGAATTTGGATCTCGACCGTCCATATATCCACCTACCAATTAAAAGATACAACAACCCTTTCACTACCATTTTTTTAATTTTAAAACTTGAAGTTTTTTTAATATATGTCACTCTCTAACAGGTCCTAAGGAATACTTGTAGAGGTGGCCGAAGACATCAAACAGGGGAGGGGGAAATTAAGAGGGAGGGTCAAATTCGTCCCACTGGTATTTCGAGATGGGACGTATATGTCCCAGTGGTACCAGGCGCAACTATCCAAGCCAGCTTTTCCAATACCATTGGGATATATTTGTCCCAGTGGCAAGTTCCAATGGGATATATTTGTCCCGTTACATAAAAATAGTGTGTAATAAGGTATTATTTACCTACTTACCAGCGGCAGTTATTTGATGTAATACACTTCAGAAACAATACGAAACACAAAAAGACGCGGTGCAAGATTATAAACAAACTGAAAATCACGCAACGGGAACCTGTAAATCGAAAAACTCAACAGTTTGTCTACAGTTGCGATCTAGTATCAACGTTGCGAACTAGAAAGGCTAAAATACCAGTGGGACAGCGACCCGATGTATTTAATGAATTATTCAATACTTCAAGTCCCATTGGTATGTATTGAAACGTCACCGGGACATATGAGTCCCATTCGTAGTGAAAGGGTTAAAACGTCAATCCTGATGTGAGGAATAATGAAGCTATAACATGGAATTCATGATTCCTCAATTATGAGCTCAGCCGAATATGATTCCGAGTTGAATTTTCCCCGAACGAGTAATTGGTATCAAATAACTCGTATAGAAATTCTCTATATTTTGTCAGTTTATGCAACCCCCCCCCCCCCATAAAATAAAATTTAAAAAAAAAAATAACAGTGACCTTTTTGCAAATAAAATAGTCTTTTTATAAATAAATTCAAAATGTCTAAAAATGATCTTTGTAGTTGGAAAAAGATTAATGTAGTTGATTATATTAGCAAAAAGCCCAACTTATTAGCAAAAAGACTAGTTTTGTTTGCGAAAAGAAAAATTTTATTTGCAAGAAGATTAACATTATCTGCAAACGTTATAATTATGCATAATGCTATAAATAAATAAATTCTGCTAAAAATATAAATTTAACTCATTTTATCCACTTTAATTTTGTACGGTTTGCTCATTTCGATAAAATACTTATTTTTCATGATATAAGCCTAAAACCAAAAAGTGCCCAAATGTCAATGGTTTTTGAAATTTTGACCATGTTCCGGACAAAAGTTCTGTATGCAAACTTCAGATAACCCCTTCAAGTAAAAGCATGTCATACCTTCCCTGCATCGGCTTTTTTCTAGAATGCCTGGACTATGAATCCAATAACGTGTTTCACGCAATTCATTAGCTCGTAGGCATTTGAAGTTTTGTATCGTCTTGGGAAAGCTGAGAAGGAATCTAGGTTGGGAGTAAAACAGTTGAATGAAAGACTAGGTTTCGACTGAAAGGAGAGGAAAGTAAATTTTCAGAGATATCTAAGCGAAAAGTGGAGCGGAAGGGCCATTACACCAGTGACCGATAGCGAAGAATCGGAAAAGGTGGAGTGAACCCCGTTCACGATATCGATACTAATAAATCGATTCTAAAAGGTATCGAATGAGATGGACGAGTTTACGATACCTCACGATAGCGATGGACGCATTTTTTTTCCCTCTCCCTCGGCATGAGTGGAGTTCGGTACGTCCGCCGGCAAACGGGGGTTCGATCTGTGAAATATTGAGGAATAAAAGGCGACGGAAAAAGTGAACCACAGGCCAGATATGGGGAATCATAATTCGTGGAATGACGTATCGACTGATGGTGGTGGGCCGTATCGTGAGAGATCTTTCCGGTGCGGTCGTTTGTGCTGGACGATGCTTCGCATGAGGATTGGATCAGGGTTCGTCTTCGTAAACCACGCCGTGGAATGAATGTCAAGTCAAATCTAGTGATGAGGACTCATCTGATTCAATGCCTTATGCGCGGTTAAATGTAACTACGGTCAATAATTGAAAATGCACATGGAGTCTGAACTAAGCACATCGAGTGATCAAGTATTAGTGATGATATGTGTGTATTGGTGGTTGAGGGGGCGGGAGGGGTATTTTTGACGAAGAGCTAGAAACTGAACTAACGAAATTCATGCTGAAACAGTCGAAATCTATCAACTAACAATGATAGTTACGTCTGAGAAAACTGATCTTGTGCAAGCCAAAACTACGTCAGGTGCCTGTTTAGTAGCCTTGCAGGGTATTCTAAGACATGACCGTGCTTTGATTTGTAATGGGGCTGCCCAAAGAATGAAACTAGAAAAAATAAGGGTTGACGGATATAAGTGGTTGGAAACAGCACCATAACAAGTTTTGAGTTAAAACGTAGGTAGTTCGTAAGTAATTATGAGTTTCTTTAAATTGTTGAACGCGTTGCCACAAATTCGTTGCGAGTGATAGTTTGTTTAGTTTAGTTTTAGTTCGTTCTTTAAATCGCCCTCATTCTGTTACTATTCGAAAATAAAATATAATACCCGGAATACTAAAATCTATATATATATCTATATACTTAATACATAATCTAGTGTGTAGAGCTTGTAGGTGTATGGGTAACACGCATTCCCTTTTCTGCCTCTAGGCTAATTTTCCTGCGTTAGTACCGTTGGGTGTTGTTATTGGATTTGGAGGATAGGTACAAGAGGTTAATTTGAGCATTACCAAACAATTTCAACATATAATCCGATCATTAGTAGCTATTGCGCATGCGCGAATATGTATTCCTTTTTAAACGAGCCTACATTTAACAGTTTTCATATAATCTTGATGAAATTTTGAGGGAATATTTGGATTAGGCCCTGTATGGTCCATTATTAGTTTCATACTTCTCAAATTATTACTCCATTTTGCGCATGCGCAAACGTAAATTTCTTCAAGCATCATTTTTTACGCCCTTGTCGTCCTAACCCGCTCAAATTTGGTGCATAGTTGGGGGACAATGGTTTAGTTATTCCATGTTAAGTTCAACATGATTGCAATATTATTAGCCATTGCGCTCCGTGAAAAAGGCTAAGTATTCATCAGATTTTGATTATATTTTCTGGGAATTTGTGGGTCAGGCAGTAGATTGTACCCTACCAATTTCATTTTTCTCAAATCATAACTCCATTCTGCGCATGGGCTAGCGTAAATTACTTCAAGCATCATTTTAGCCGTTTTTTAAAATATCTTTACTGTGAAAGCGTAAAATGGCGGGGTCTTGAAACTGTAAAAGTGTCAACCCTTCACAGAGGCACGATGCTCCTTGTTCTGAACATACATTACATACGGGGCTTAATAGTTATAGACCAATGATCTGAGTAGAAGGGCTATCTAACACAGAAATAATAAACTATTGTGTAATAATTTGCAGCGTTTTCACACGTGGAGAAGCCACTGACTAAACTCATTCTGATATTTGTCAGAAATGTCAGTACCCAATAAATAGCGCCCATAACTGTCGAATTTTATGAGTTTGGGTACTTCAATTTCGTTATCCCCAGGAGGAGAGCTTAGATTGGATCTCTTGAACGTGACTTTCGACCGTATGATTGCTCTGCTTGAGGAAAGTTCTTCGTTGGGGAGCATTTTATCGAATTTAGTCCGAAGAAACTTATCGAATCAAGCTATACATCGTCCTAAAAACATCTCAAGTTAATCTTTTATACCTTGCGTATTCAAAACTTCAAAGAAAAACATCAAAGCTTTTAATTAGTATCCGTAAACACCACGGCAGATAGTAAAAACGTCTTGTTTTCAAAGTAAAAAAATATTTTCATTAGCGTTTTGAACTTACCACCTTGATAATTCAAGATACTGGGAAGTGTCGGAACATAAAATATCTTACATACTTGAAGAAAAATAAAATTAAACACTGGAAGTCCTAAACATGGGTCTCACAGTACCTATATCTGTAGATTGATATCCACCAGAATAAAGCGAGTAGTTTACTTGTATTGTATTGGTATTGATTATGACAGATTCTAAAACTGAAGTAACACATAACTTCGTCTTCGAATGCATTCGCCGACCTTTGATGGAAGAAGAACTAGTTCAAAAATGTGTTAGGTACGTAAAACTTTGGTTCAAATAACTGAAATTTAATGCCAAACGAACCACATAAATTCTTACAAATCTACTTTATGGGCGGCGAGGATTCCGGAAGCGCACTTGCCAATCGCGTGGAATATTGGTAAAAAAAAAAAAAAAAATCTTAATGGTTAATACGTTTTTATCACATTCTAACCTCAAAACCCAGTAAATATACAGCTGTTCTATGAGGTTCAGAGTTTACGATTCGTTACTAGATGTCCCAAGGGGCCACCATTTCAAATTTCAGCTTCATAGATTGATTATCAAAGAAATTTGCTCCGGATCTCACTCAGCTGATGTGGAGGGCTCTAAATTTTATGATTCGTTTCTAGGACTCTCAAGCAATCCCCATTTAACATTTCAGCCCCTTAGGTTGAATAGCAAAGAAATTAGTTCTAGAGGTCACTCGGCAAATCTGGAGGGCTGATTCTTCGTTTTTAGATGTCCCAAGGGGGTCTCGATTTCAAACTTCACCTTAATCAGAAATACTCTCCAAGTTATCCAGAAAAATGTTGGGTAAGTACCTAGTAGGTCTAATAAGTGCCTATTCTTTCAGTTTACAATTTAAGCTACATAGGTTGTATAATTAGCAAAGAAATTAGCTCCAGAGATCATGAGGCAACTGTTACACTAGCCGTATCGTGTATGCTGTTACATGTGATTTTTTCGTTGCGTTGTTAGATGACGATTTTCGGCCTCCGTAAAATTTGGTTTCCGTAAAAACGTAGGTATTCTATGAGTACGTTGAAAACAAACCATACAACGTAACTCATTTTCAGTAACGAACCTTTTCGATCGACCAAGAAAGAAATCTGGTACTATGATAACGGGTCCATAATTTTTACAGCGTTTAATTTCAGGCAATGATATGATATCACAATGGGAAGGTTTCCTTGTGCTAAGCAAACGTAACGCTTTGTCCCTACTGAAGTTAAGGAAACTATTTGGGAAGCTTTTAGGGTATTTGTGCAGAAGGTTTGTTGTGAACTACCATTATGTTTGTGGGGGCTTTACCTCTCTACTCCTAGCTGATCGGCACTCCGTATAACGCTTATCTGGGAGTAAATAAGGACCTGCAGGGCTAGAGTATCCATTCGTCAAGCCTACTCTTGCATTTGACTTCTATCCAACCTAACTACCTACCTTAATTCTATCTCTTAGAGCGTACGATGATATTGTTCCAGTCCTTTCCATACGATGAGAACGAGTGATATCGCTTCGCCAGACTCTGTTTCCGTAGCTGAGATTGCAAAGAAGTGTCGCTCCGCCGAACTAGACGTACCTATGGTGATAAATAGTTTTGCCGAGTTGATCCTTTCCAAACTAGCTTCACAATTCCCACCACACCTCTCCAACTTAGATATTCAGGACATTGTTAGGAAACCAGTATGAACAAAAATATTTGCAGATGAACACAAACACTTTTTATCCATTGAAATCATAATTTTGTTTAGGTCTTTGTACAAATAGAGGCTCAAGCTCACACTTACCTTTTGCTCTGTCTTACTTTGTCTCTCTACCTTCTGTCTTTGGTCAGTCCTTGTTCCGTGCCAAAATATACCAACTTATTGGTAGAGTTAATTTGATGGCATTTTTAGGAATCATGAGTATTAGCTCCTGTACAGTTTGCTACAGGTTTCATAACCGCCAAATTCATTGGAGCGTGTGCGCAAGCTCAAACTCGACTTTCCTGATACAACTACTTCTTACGATTCAAGGGACCGGGTTCGGTCAAAATCGGTTGAAAGATGGATTTATTGTATTCGTCCAACTTCAATTTGATTGGATCAATTGTGGCGACTGCTTAAGCCCAAAAATACTTTGCCAAATATTATGACATTTTCAGAGGTTGTGCTGGTTAACCAATATATACTTCTATAGGCTTTATGATCTTCAGAACATTAGTGGTGCAAATCAGTTTTAGAACTGAACCCTGAATTTTGTCTTACCTAGCTGTCGACACTCTATAGAAAGCTATACTATCCAACCAACTTCGAAGACGTGAACCATGATCAGCAGATCTGGTAACAACCGACAGCTGACGAATTACTAGAATCGCAAGACGTGAATAGGAGACCGCTTGATTAACAACGCAAGATCGATTCTAAGTTCATCTTCGTTATCACGTCTTCAACACCAAGCCCGTAAATGTTTAAACTCGAGGAAGGTTTCAGTGAAAAGCGTGATCAGTTCATATTTTTAATATTAAAATATATACTAAATATATTTATTATATCATTTAAAATATAAATTATATATAATTATATTAAAATATACTAAATTTATTTATGTTCATTTTATTTTCACTCGAAGCAGTCCAATTATCTAGTGCCCAAAAACAACTTAGTCAACAATCGTAGGATAAAGGGTTGCCAAAAAAACGGATAAAATCTTTTCATTTCAATCATATCTACCTTGTTCTAGATACAAACAGTAAACTACTAAGATACAAACATGTGATATTTTACTGAGTTTCTCCACAAAATGCATAAACTCTGTATACTTATACCGACCTCTTTATCTACAAAGTTGAGCAAGAACTTACTTGAACGATCGCCAGTGTTCCTGACGGATGTGTCTTCAAGATAAACCTAGAACACATCGTCGAGCTCGTCTCTGCTTTTTAAACTCGCGTGTACTCGTATAAGACTACGAAGTTTAATACTTCTCGCTGAATTTCATTGCACAAATAAAACCGCGGCTGGACTGATTCGATTTTTGAAATCTACATATATTGAAACGTATCAACAAATTTCGAGAGGGGGCTAAAAAAAATATCTTGCCGATTAGAAAGGTTCACTTTGCAAATATCACTACGAATTGAAAACAAAACAATAAAACAACACAATCGTATAACACGAATGTTATAGAAGACGAAAAGTGAGCTCAGGTTGAAGGAAAACAGAGTCGGAGAAATCCAAGGTGTCGAATCTCGGAATCAGCGTCAGGTTATAAAATATTTGATGAGAGATGACGTGTGAAGACGCGAGAAACACCGAGCTTGCACCGTAGTAACAGCCAGCGTGTTAGCGAAATTTTGATTTTCCCTAGATTCACGTACACCGTATTAGAACACCGTTGTAGCCAGGAACTCTCCAATATTGATCAATGATTAGCAACTATAATAGCTATCCTTCTCGTTTAAAATCTCATTTCCCTATATCAGAAACCGCGTTGAAGCAAACAGGTGATTCAAACTCCGGGTCAGGCATAATGAGGGTTCCGTGACCGGTTGAAGTCCTCAGTCTTGTAGTAGTTGCAACATTTATTCTCAAGATAGTTGGTAGTTAAAGGGGTCGGACTTGACCGCTAAGTTCTCCCATCGCCATCGTACTTCTCCTGAATTAAACTGCCACCAACTTGCCCTTTGTTTCCCTCCCAAAATGAAAGCTTTACTGTGCGTCAACTGGATCTGATTCAGCGACGCCGACAACGCGATACCATAAACAAAAACCAAGGTCGCAAACAAATATAAGCTATTTCATGGAAATCATTATTATTTATGGGTACATTTCGGCATAAATTCGCTACAAATAATTTAGCTCGAAATTGTAGGTGTGTGTTGTAGTGCAGTGGTGAGTGATCTTTCCTGTTGAGCTCAATTCTTTCCTGTTCGCCTTATGAAATTGAAATTAGATAGCGAGCATCTTTGGAACATTAAGAGGCGATTGAAATTATGGGCTCTTTCCTGTTTAGCTGAGTGAGCTAAATTCACTCCTGTTCACCCTAGGAAGTTGAAATTAGATAGGTAGACTCACTGAGACATTATGAGACGAATGAAATGACGGGCTCCATCCTGATCAGTAGAGTTAGTACATTGACTCAAGCATTTTCAGTACTCGAAAACATATCCATGTGTCAATGTTTTTCCATGTAGTGGAGAAACTATTTCTGTTCACCTATATGGAATTGAGGGAAATTCAGTTTCACACCGTTTCCGGATTTGCTACAGGGCTGTCCCATATTTTACATATCTTATGTATTTAGAAAAATTTAAAGGGGTAGTTTTTGGACTGATGAAAAAGGCGATTCAGGTTGGCAGTTTTCCAACGTTGATTCCCAGGACATAGTTCGTCAACAGGTCATTTTCTAGGCGTTGGAGTAGCCGTGGTAACTAGGCAACATGAGCCAACTTAATACAATAGAAAAGAATTTATTCAAATACGTAATACATGAATAATACAGATACCAAAAATTGAGGTGAGCAAAATGCAGATAATTTTTAAACACTGCTTACTCGGTCTTAGAACGTGTAGGTTAGTATTGTTGGATATTCCACTATTCCAATATGGAGTAGTATGATGCGGGTGGAAGTGGTATAGAGCTCTTCCAAGTGTTTTTAGCTTTTGCTTCCGAGTCTACCTATAGGTAGCGGAAACATTGTTTTCACTTTCAGAAGAAAACAATTTTTTGGACTCCAAAATCAAAATGTCCACTCGCATTTTACGTTTTAGGCCATTTTGAACAACTTTGGTTCCGTGTCTGTCTGTGTGTGTGTGTGTGTGTGTGTGTGTGTGTGTCTGTCTGTGTGTCCGCAAATCCTTTTAACAAGCTTATTTTCCACAGTTTTAATCCGATTTATATGAAATTTTCAGGGAATGTGCGGGCTAGGATGTAGACGGCCCCCTGTCAGTTTCATCATTCTTGACTCAATACTTCACTCTGCGCATGCGCAAATGTAAATTGTTCCAAGCATCAATATCTCACGCCCTAGTCGTTCGATCTCGCTCAAATTTGGATGATAGTTTGAAGATAACAATTTGATCACCCCATATCAATTTCAAAATGATGGTACCATTAATAGCTACTGCGCATGCGCCAATGTGTCCACTTACACATCATCATTAGAAAAGAATATAATAGGTAAGAAATAAGTCAAATATCTTCTTCCTAATCCTTGTAACAAGCTAATTTTCCACAGTTTTAATCCGATTCGGATGAAATGTTCAGCGGTTATGCGGGCTAGGGTGCAGACGGTTCCCAATCAGTTTCATTGTTCCTGACTCAATATTTCACTGTGCGCATGCGCAAACGTAAATTTAATCAAACACCACTTTCACAAGCCCTTGTTGTTTGATCTCGCTCAAATTTAGATTATAGATGGGGCATAACGATTTGATCATCCCATATCAATTTCAAAAGTATGGTATCATTAATAGCTACTGCTCATGCGTCAATTCGGAATCCTTGTAACGACCCTAATTTTCACAGTTTTTATCAGATTTTGATGAAATTCTCAGGCAATGCGCGGGTTAGGTTGCAGATGATCCCTATGTCAGTTTCATTGTTGCCAAACCAATACTTCACTCTGCGCATGCGTAAGAGTAATTTCCATTATGCTCTATTTTTAGGCACCCTATTTAATAGAAATAAAAACTTAACTTAAGTTGTATTTATTGTACCTCGGTGGAACGTTCCACTCGTTTCTTTCTACATCAAATTTTTTATACAAAAAGTATTATTAGAATCAACATTGTTATTGTGTTGCAATAATTTCTGCCCGTCATGTCACCTATGAGGATATGGGAAACAATTTTCAATAAAAACTGTACTAAGTACCTACCTTTCCTTACGTTTTATTTTTAAGCTAACCACTAAGTGCCTACGTTACCTTACGTTTTACTTTTAAGCTTACCACTGGCTATCTATAACATCAAATTCGGTTACCTTCAGATATGATTCGTTATTATTACAATGTTATTTACCCGGGAGTAAATAAAGCTTCGAACATGTTTACATAGAACATTTCCTTCATGATCCTATGTCAAACTTGTTTTGATAAATTCTATATATTCTACGTTTTTCTTTGTCAGTAGAAAATCGCAATGTAAATTTTCCAAAATAAATTTCATTGAACGTAGAGAGCGTAAACTCACTGAGTGCTTCTCGAGTGTTTGAGATAAAGGTTTATTAAAAAGGAATGAAATATGACAGGGACAACCCGTTCTGATGAATTAAAAAAGCAGGGCCAAAGCTGTAATTAATTAAGAAACGGAGTCATTTATCAAAACTCTTTGTCCCATCAATTATTCCAATTATTTGGACACGACAGGTCGTGGGGTTATGGGGAATGGAGGGAAGGGTTGGGTTTAACGGTGGAAGAAGATTACAGAAAACGAGATTACCGGTCGGCATTCTTGAAAGCTTGGCCTTTGATTCTCCCGAAAAAAGGTCAAGATGTAATTATTCACTGTTGTTCGTAATAATTTAATTGCTAACCTTTTAGGTGAGAGTATCAAATTTTAGAAGTAAAATAAGCTGCCTATTACAATCTCATCAGGGATTTTCAGGTTTCAAGGTCTCCCAATACCATAAAAAACTCTTTTCCATAATTTTTGGATGAGTTTATCAAGATTGACTGGAATTATTGTATCCTTATCATAGTTACCTAAATCACTTGAGATCCTTACCTACATTCGATGTGCGGGTGCAGCCTCCTTTTGGTTTATTATTTTTAATAATGAATCTTTGTAACAAGAAAACAATTTTGTTACCCCCCCCCCCCCCCTTCCCCCCTCCAAATTAGTTGGTTACGTTTCGAAATGCGTAGAATCTAAAAATCGGAAGAAAAAAAAATCCGTCCACACGCCGTACTCTGTCTGCCGTACTCAGCCCGAAGCTTTTCTCAGAACCTATTGGACAAAACTTGGCTTGGAAATTGGCTAAAAACTCATTCTTCGGCCGGAGTTGTGCCAGTAACATCGATATCACGTTCGATCAACCCTTAAGGGTAGAACCTAAGGGCTGAACTTGTAAAAAATCGAGATCTCGACAACTCTCAGCGTAACAGCGATGTTTTTTGGAAATTCATTCATAGACATCTGCAAGAATCGAATGAAACCCCCCCGTACGTTAATCCGTTTGCTATCCCTTAGTCATACAAAGAAAGTAAAAATCCCTAACATTGACAAGATAAAAGACAATTCAACTTTTCGTGTTGGAGGAGGTGGATAAAAATTCACAAACATGTTTATACAATATTCAGCTAATCATACGTTTCTGAGAAAGTGAGGAGCAAATTCATTCATGAATCACTAGGTACTGGAAAAATATATATGAAAGTAATACTTTTATCGGCCCATCAAAATATCCTTTCAATATTCCCTACACCATGATTTGAAAACTATACGATACTAGCTGTACTTTGCCATGCTTCGCTGTAGCGAACTGTGGTTGGATAGCTTCCAATAAGTTACGGAGCTCACCTGTTGATAACGGTGGTTCATAGTTTGTAGATATTGTGTACCACAACCAGAAGGACCCCATTCAAAATTTCAGCATATTGAGTTGAATAGGAACAAAAGTCGCTCCAGGGTCCACTGTGCTGATTACAATGTTTCACCATGTAATAATTTATACACTATCACACCTCTCTGAGGCCTCGTTCTAAAATTAAGCTCCTCAAGTTGAGCATGATCGATATTACGTGCAAAATTTCAAGTATGCAGGGTGTCCCAAGGAAAGGTAACCCCCCCCCCCCCCCCTTCATTTCCCCTGAATTCATCGTAAAAAATTGGGACCAACGCCATTCTTAATATTTTTTTAACGTAGATCTCAGGAAAAATAATTTCGCGTGCGCCACATGCGCTAGAAGTGGCGCAAATGACATAAACATTGTTTTTTCCAAATGAGAAACCCCATTTTTTAAACGACCCATCACTCGCTTTTTCAAGTGCGCGTAAACGACCACAATTCAGCTCTAAACATTAAAAAATGGTGAAATTCTGAGTCTTTGAAGATATTCAATTCCCACATGGAATACATGATATTGGGGCATTTATTCGTGCCTCGTAATGATGTTCATTTTATTGATACTTGCAACACCAACTTGGGAAAATACCGAAAAAACTACATTTTAGTACGCTTTGTGCTGTGTGGAAATGAGTAAGATGAGTTCCATTCTAGTCGATTTTTCGGTTTTTTCCTAAGTTGGTTTTGTGAATATCAATAAATAAACGTCATTAAGAGGTTCAGCAAGATACCCCAAAATCATTTATCTTCTAAAACTCAGTACTTCACAATTTATGCACTTTTAAGGCGGAATCGCGCACTTATGGAGCGGTACCGCGCTAGTTTACGGGCACTTGAAAAATCGAGTGATGGGTCTTTTCTTCATGAAATTTCACGTAAAATTCGAATCTGCAATAAAAAAAAAAAAAAAAAAAAATGAGGGTTCCCATTTGAAAAAAAGAAAGAAAAAAAAAAAAAAAAAAAACAATGTTTTTGTCATTTGCGCCACTTCCAGCACGCGAAAGTTTTTTTAATTTTATATCTACGTAAAAAATTATGAAGAATTGTGTTGGTCCCAATTTTTCACGATGAATTCAGGGGAAATTTAGGGGGTGTACTTTTCTGTGGGACACCCTGTATATCAACCAAGAACATCTGCATACAAACTATACAGGGTGTAACATAATTCATAGGTCTTGGGTCACATGCCTTGAATACCATTCTGTAAAAATCACGGAAAACAGAACTGTGCTGAACTGATTCTAAATGAGTAGGTAAATATCGAGGTTTCAGCCAATCGTTCTACTTTTCGTGTTGGAAGAGGGGGATCAAATTCCACAAACGTAGGGTTATATAATATTCAGGTCCCGGGCGAAGGTAACGTTGAAATGCTACAACGCCAACTTCAAACTGATCAGTCGCAGTTCTCCGATTCCCGATTCGCGGAGAAAAAGGCGGAACGGTAACAAATCACCCGCCAGACTTTCGATGGTCCGACCCCCGCCGTTCGTTACCTCCGTTGGGGCCTGACGGGAATAACCAGAACCGATTCAGCAAGAAAGTCACGTCTATTTGTTATCGTAGTGAACAGGCGATTTTATATCCTCGGCTTCTGATTGTCGCAATATGTCAGCTTCAAACGCGAGCGAGCGATTTCGTCAAAACGGCACAGAGATTCGTAGTTGTTCCTGACATCTTTACATATCTTGGCGTAAGGGAATAAAACACTCAAGAATATTTTCATTCTCCTTGATATTTTTAGGATATCAATCATGGCGCCTAAACTCGTTCGATGTAGCACATAATGTATAATACGTGTTATACGAAGCTCCGTAATCAATTAGGAGTTTTGGTGGTTGATCGTTTCAATCGCAACCAAAATAGAAAAAGTATTAATTTATTACTAGATGTGTAACTATGTTCAGCTACCGGCAATTTATGGTAGCACTTTTTGCTATGTAAGAAGGTTTCGTACCTTGTCATTTTTACCCACTGGTCTTGGTTTTTACCCGGGCGGCGTCGTTAGGCAAAACCGAGTTCCTGATGAAGGATTAAGTCTAGAGGATTGTAATATAATATCCCTGGAACTTGCTGATTGTTTCGGTACGAATCGCTTCAACATCCGTTGAGCCGTTTGGCCAGCAACATGGGAGAAATAAAACTACATTAATAAAATTTCGACTTCCACCTAGGTACCTAATTAATTTTTCAACCAAGTCTTCCCTCATATAACAAACTCTATATAATCTTAGTTACGTTAAAACTATTCCCAACCAACCTGGCTGCGCTGCAGTTAATAAGACGTTTTGAATATAAATTGTTAAAGATCCCACTTTCCCAATAAAAACTGCTCGGCTCAACCCACCAAAATCATTTTTGTATCGTTGAATTTGATATCGAAAGTTCTCTACGTGTGAACCCATCCCATCCACATTTGGCGTGAGAAGTTCGACGTATTTTCGGTTTTTCGTTGATTACAAAGTTGTTCACCTGGGCTAATTCGTTAGGGAATGCCGTGTGCCTGATGAAGGAGTAAGTCTGGAGGGTTGTAATATAGCCTAAAACTATCCCAGGAACTTGCTAGTTGTTTTAGGAAAACCGCTTCAACATCCGTTGAGCTGTTTGGCCAGCAACATAGGAGTAACAAAACAACATCCTCATTTATAAAATAGACTAGCAAGAAAGCTCGTTGTTTAAAGTACATCGAGCGCTAGAATGAGGAAACCATAATAGAAAATGCCGTTACGATTTTCTTCTTCGTAGGTAGATTAAGGAAGAAATGAGACACAAAGCCTAATCAGCTGATCATGGCGGCTATGTAACTTGCCATTGTAACTCAGCAGTCCCAAAGAAGCTCCACTTCAAATTGCAGAGTATTATTCAAACAGAAGTTAGCTTGAGAGTTTACTCAATTGGTAAGGGTGGCTCTGTACCTTGTCATTCTTAACTAGCCTATATGTATTAACAAAATTTAAATATATTTGGCTAAAGGGATAATTATGTATTTTTATACAATAATTATTGAAATTAGAATCACCTCTACCCGCCGAAACACATATGTCATTGATGTAAAAGGATGAAATTGCTAAATAAAACTGACCAAAAAAGGAATTTATTTGTATCACAAAAAGAAGTTGGTAATAAATCAAAATAAATGGTGAAAATAATGAGAATTATTGATTGTGCTGAAATTCCAGCTCCATGGCAAGGTTTATAGTTTTGGGCGTGACGAGGAACTGGCGAAACCAAATAGACAAACAGACAGACATAAGACAGATAGACATCAGACACGGCACCAAAATTGATCAATGAGCCCTGAAACAACAAAATTGGAAATTTTGAGTAAAAGCAATTAAAAAATAATTAAGCATTATGTTGGTATAGTAATTCGTCCGAGTTATTCGAAACTGCAAGACGAAAGTTTACGAAATTTGGCTCGAAAATCAAACATCAGCCGAGGATGTGCCTGTAATCTCGGCATTACTATTACTCAGCCCCAAGAGATGACATTTAAGGATTGAAATATTTAATTAAAAATCCAGATCCCCGAAACTTGGGAAATAAAAAGGTATCTTTTTCGTTTGATTTGGATATAACAAATTCAATGTATCGAATGATAGTACACGGGTAGCTGTACGTTCATCCTTTCGTTTCCCATAATAAGGCGATCTCCTGGCCCTACATTAAGCAAGTCTTTAGACCTTAAAAGACCTACAATGCAAATCGTAAGTAATGAACTACGGTAGCTTAGTTGGTTGTTTGACTGACACGAGAGAGGTTGGGGTTAGATTCCCCACGGGATCAAGACTTTTTACCGCACCACAGTTCCATTATTAATTTATTCATTTATTGAGTTTTTGCTTTCGAGAATAGCTACCTATAGGAAGCGGAAGCAATGAATTCACTTTCGGGAGCTGCGAATAATTTTTTTCCAACTTAAAAATTTACAATCGCATTTCTCGTTTTAGACCATTTTAAACAATCATGCTTTCGTGTCTGTATGTGTGTTAGTGTGTCTTTCTGTGTGTCCGCAAATCCTTACAACACGCAAAACTTCGAGAGTTTTCATCTGATTTTGATGAAATGTTCAGACAATGTGTGTGATGATTTCATTCTACGCATGCGCAAACGTAAACTCCGTCAAGCACCATTTTCTCTCGTACTAGTCGTCGAATCTCGCCTCACGTTGGAAAGCAGTTAGGCAAAAACAATTTAATCAATCTAAATAAATTTCAATAAGATCGTGTCCATTAGTAGCTGATGTGCATGCGTGTATGTGAAATCCCAGCAACAAGCATAACTTCTACAGTTTTTATTCAATTTCGGATAAATTTTCTGGAATGAGCGGGTTAGACTGGGGATGGTCCTTCAATAAATTTTGTCGCTCAAAAATGGTTAGTTCTTACTACGCATGCGCACACGTAAATACCATTAAGCGTCATTTTCTTAAGACCTGTCTGTACGATATCGCTCGTATGCACGAACCTTAAATCCTTGTAACAAGCATGTCTTACAGTTCCAATCACGATGTCGATGAAATTTTAAGAGATGAACGGTTTCAGATGTAGATGGTCCCCTATGAGCTTCATCTCTGACGACTCATCGGTAGCTTTTGCACATGCATACATTATACTCGTACGTGATTGAACGTAATTGTTCTTATTGTCTAATTTTGCCGATTTCGCTCAACTCCAAAGAAACACTCCAGATTAAGAATTATCTTAATAAGATTATTGGAAACATTTTTATGATCTATACATTCATGCTACGAGGAATCTATGTTCCACACCCAACTTGGCAACATTTTTGTCTTTTGGTAGAAGGCACCGTTGATTTAATTTTATTTAGTTAGTGCCCCGTGGATTCCATTTGAAATTTCATTATTTGAGCAACAATTTTCTACGTAGAAAGGCTACCGACTTAATAAACCTTTGTGTAATAGTTAATTTGCAGAGTTTTCGCAATGAGTTCATGTAGATACAAACATTTTTCTAGTTTTCTTCATCGAGGTTCATTACTGAAAATAATATACCAAAAAACTAAGGAACTCGCGTTAAACATTAATTGGATAAAAACGCTGAAGTCCGAAATCCTGAAGGTATTTCCCAGGATGGAACCACCAAACGATGTAGGAACTCGATCATTCACTTAACAGTCCCTATTAAGTACTTCGTTCAACGCAACTTTCAACGCGGCTTTACAGAAGGGGCGAATCCGTCAAGGCACGTCCAATTAAAGTTTTGAAGATAGGCCCTTAATCACGAAACCTAAGTGCCAAGACAATCACGGCGTTTATCTTGTGAAGGTTCAGGGAGGTGGAAGGAGGAGGCTGGGGGATCCATAATTAATTAATGCAGCGATGATGCGGAAGAGAGTTAAAAGTTGCGTTTATGCAAATAGATGAATCAGCTTTCGCCGATTTAGTTAAACTCCCAATAGCGCCAACACAAAGAAAATCCAGCTTTATTAGCAAATTTTCTTGGAAAAAGATGCAATTTCAAAGGCTCCAAAATCTTAAACTAAATATTTTCTTCAAGGAAATCCGGTTGAGGCATTCTGAAATGATTTCTGGATTCAATATTTCAGATGTACAGAAGGGATGTCCAAGATAGCGAAGGCATCCCTATCACTCTCCTATAACACCCTTAATAAATGGATCAAACGGAAAATTCATTTTATCCGTAGATGTTCAGTAAGACATTATAGCGTACGTGCGAAGTAATTACTAACTTTGTTATTGCAAGTGGGAACTTCCATTATCATTGCAGATTTGAAATGAATGTGAAATTTCATGAAAAAATTATCCATCACTCGATTGTTTTGGGTTGGGTAAAAACGGGACAATCCGCTTTAAAAATGCGCAAAGTTGTTAAATGCCGAGTTGTTAGGATATTAAGTTACCACATGTGAATAATTTTAGGGAAGGTATTCATTCACGCTGAATCACGTAAGTAATGATGTTCATTTATTGGCATTTGTAACACCGACTTGGAAAAAAAGTTGGCCAGGATTGCACATTTCCAAACAGCGCAAAGCTACTAAAATTCTGTTTTTTCGGTGTTTACCCAAGATGCTATTAAATATAGCAGCAAAATGAATTTGATACGAGTTTCAGTGTGAAAGCATACCCCAATCGCACGTGGTAATTGAATATCTTGAAAAACTCAGTACCTTTTTCACTATTTGTGCATTGAGAATCTTCAAGAACTCAGTATTTCACATTTTTTGAACTTTTAGAGCGGAATTTTGCCCGTTTTCGCGCACTCAAAAAACATCGAGTTATGGGCAATTTCATGAAATGTTACGTAGGAATCGAATCTGCAATCTCACTAACTTGGGAAAACATACTGGATAAAACAAAATTTTAGTACACTTCGCGTTGAGTGAAAAGGGGTATGGAAAACTGCAATTCTGGCGGATAATTTGGCGTTTTTCCAAGTTAGTGTTACAAATATCAATAGGTAAATTAACATCTTTAGGCGATTGGCGAAGTGGTGGGTCATTTTTACATGAAATTTTACGTGAAATCATAATTTTCAATAAAAAAGGGGGTTCTCATTTACAATAACAAAGTTGGTGCGCTCTGCGCATGTTTTGCACATGCGCACTTGCTAAAAAAAAAAAAAAAAAAAAAAAAAAAAAAAAAAAAAAAAAAAAAAAAAAAAAAAAAAAAAAAAAAAAAAAAAAAAAAAAAAAAAAAAAATGAATCTAAAACATAGATATAAAAAACTAAGGGGTTACTATTTGAATGTTTCTTTTCAGCCATTTATTAAGGAAATTTGGGAAGTTAGGAGGTTCGTTATCTGTGACACCCTGTCCATGTCATTCCAGACGACCACTCTGTTTAGGATTGAGGTAAAAAATAAGTGCCATCGCCAAAAATCAAGCATTTCAAAAGAAAAGTAAAGTTGGTCGAGAGCACTGAGTGCAATAAAAAAATTAGTCGACTTTTCAAAAATGTAGCTAAAAAGAATCACTAAAAACGGTAAAAAACGATCATAAACAGGCATAAAAATTATATATTTTTATAAGCAGAATATTACTCAAAAGAAGTTATGAGCTGAAACATTATATGCTGAAATGTTCAATGCACAAATTCATGCTGAAAATGTATTCAAATCTCATTATGTTGAAACAATTAATTAAACTGCAAAAAATGCTTAAACATAAAAATCTTTGTTTGAACAGTAGATTGCCATTTAGAACACTTTTTGAACATATACTTTATTTTTATTTGGTTATTTCTCCACACTTCAGATGCTAAAATTTCAATACGATTTAACACAACTATAATACGATAATTTACAGAAATTCGCTCGTACGATCATGCTGCATGACTAGAATTGCCATACCGATTATGACGCGGCTTTACTTCTCCATTTTTACGAAGTACCAATAATGTGATGGGAACATTAATCTTCTGGTAAAATTTATCACTTTTGATCTCAGATTCGGATTCACCGTACAAGAAACCGTCAAGTAGCAACATTTAACTCATGTCTTTAAGTTACCTAATCTTCATAAATCTGAACTGTGAAGGCAGTGGTCTTGATGTTAACTTGTGTTAGCGATCTGAACAATGAACCACTTTATGTTGTTTTTTTATTTTTTATTTTAGCGAAGAAGGGACGAAGATCAGAGCGCAATACTGTGGACTGTACACAGATAAATATTCCCGTGAAGGGAGAGTGGACCACATTTCAAACGCACCCTTTCCATCTATTGCCCACTGCTTTGCCCATCCCTTACGTCGACCGTAAAAGACTTCCCAGGGTCCTTGCGAATGGCCGATAAAATCGTTCCAGTACCTACTTCTCTTCTTTTTTGTCGTTTTCTTAGTTTTATTTTTTCTACGATAAAAGAAAAAAACAGGGGAACGTCGAGAGAAAACGAGTAAACCGGAAAAGAGAAACAGGCTGTAAAAATAAAGAAAAATGTCGAGTATACGAAGGGTGCGTGTGGTTCTACGCACTAGAACCGTACTGTATTCCTGCAGTAGTGATAGTTGCTACGTTGTTTGACAAGAAATACTAAATAGTTAGTGAATTTTCGTTGAAAATTAAGCAATGAATGGCTCCAAAATTTTTAAAATAAAAATTTTCGAAAATTTTCTTCATTGAAATCCGTTTTGAGGCATTCTGAAACGATTCCTGAAGTTTGAGCTTTTTCGTATATATTATATCAATTCCAGACGATAACTCTCCTTAGGATTGAGATACGAAATTCCGTTCTTGCGCCAAAAAGTCAAGCTTTCCAAATGAAAGGATGAGTTTGGTGGCCAGCACGTTTTGAGTACACTGAATTGGTTAAAGTTCAAAAAATAAGCTCAAAAATATCATTAAAAATGGCTAAAAACGGCTGAAAATCGTTGAATCCTATTTTTTAGCAGAATATTGCTCAAATAAAGTTTATTAACTATAAAATCGAACATTAAAAAATGTATGTACAAAATTTATGCTGAAAAATTTAATTAAATTTCATTGAAATTTGTTTTAAAAAATCTATAAAAACTGCAAAAAAGGTAAAAATCCAAAATCTGTATTGAATAGCAGATTATTATTTAGAATATGTTTTTTGCCATAAAATTAATAGTTGAGAATTTGTTAGCACTCAAAAAGCTCCAATTTCAAAAGAATTTAACATTATAAAATACGATAATTTACGAATATTCACTCATACGATCATGCTGCATGACTGGAACTTTTTTTTGACAATTAAATGATTTTGTCTTCAAAAAGTTAGTTTATTATGTTAGTATTCTCGACCACTTTCGAAAAATAAAGCATCGAATAAAACATTAAGAAATTTGCTCGTACAGTCATGTGTGCATTTATATATTTTTAATTCAATTATAATTTTTAAGTACATCACTTTAGGTTCAAGTGTTGGCGAACTTTACACTGAGTTCAAAAATTTGCAAAAGACCATGGAATAACGTTGGCAAATACATCTCCCTACCATCCAGTGGCTAATGGGTTGGCGGAACGAAAAATTCGCGATTTGAAGCAATTCATAGAATCATATAGCACACATGAAGGAGGGTGGAAAGTCACTTTAGAAGCGGCTGTGGAACATTCGAATAAGTGATATTCTGCTGGTATATAATGTTCTCCTCACTATAAACTGTTTGGCGTAGCACCACTTCTTCTAGGCGACTCAAAATACGATATCAAGAATAATATGCTTCGTAAGAACCCTATGAGTGCTAGCAAACCGGAAATCTATCGTCAAAGAACGAATACCGATTTTGACAATAAATCCACAGCAACCGTATTCCACGGATCAATATTAGTGATAAAATCCTTGTACAACAAGGCCTGGTAGGAAAAACCCCAATCGCCAAAGGCCCCTTCAAATTAATCGAAATCATAGTAATGGACGGATTCCCAAAGACCGTCAAATATCGAAGGGGAGGTACCTAACCAAACAGCAGACGCTGCTATCAAGAATGTTCTCTGGTACCATTGCAGGAGCAATGTTGGATCTTGAAAGGCGGGATGTGTTACGAATCCGTTCAGTGGTGACTATAAACTTAACTAGCAACATTTAAATCATATGAGGTTGATATGTAGCGTGTGACTGCGAAACTAATAAAACTCATTGTGAAGTTTGATATCATGACGAATCTGTGTACTTTGTTATGTCAACTATAATTTGTAAGTAAATCACTTTAGATTCAAGTTTGGGCAAACTTTACAAGAAGTAGTCAGCGTCATATTTTAATCTATTCGAAAGTGAATGATGGTATAGATTGAAATGAAAATGGTAATATCTAAATACTTGGGTTAATAACCTTTCTTATGTAAACTTTGATACAAGCGTACCACAGAACGGAATACATTCCTGTGCGGGATCGGTACCTACCTAATGAAGTCTAAAATGAGAGACCCAACCACTTTTGCGAAGTCTATTACAACCTCAAATAAAACTTGGCTCTCTTGCCACTCTTCAAGGAAAGAGGGTTCGCATCCGCCAAGGAGAAACTTCTTCAAAAAAAGGGACAAAACTGGAAACCCCATTTATGTTTTTCAGCCGTCTAGATCGAATAAGTTTTTATACTTTCAGGAGGGATTAATATTACTTGAGTCGCTTGTAAGACAGACATTTCCGCTCGATGGGCGAAAGGTAGCGCAGGGGGGCCAATCCAAGGCCCCTCTGGAAACGCTTGAGAAAGCAAAGTTATCAAAACTTTGTCTACTTAGTGCTTCAGACTTGAAGCCATGTAAAGAATTCAGGATGCGTCGCGGATTGGATTGATTAAGGGGAGGATTTCCTTCGAATAGCATGAAAGGAAGGTTTGAAGATTTCAAAATGAATTAATACTGCGTAGAATGTGCGACGCTGATTAATTTTCGTACCTAACTCCTACAATGAAGGAATATACGTCAGCAGGATTAAAAGGAAGGGGAGTGATTTAGCGCATGTCCCTGCTTTATAGACGAGATCCCCTCGTGGGAGAGGAGTTAAGTCCATAATGATAATTACAGGAGGTGTTCTCTCGCCTTGGAAGTTGTCAAAGTTTATTGGGTCTTCCCCCAACATGAAAGACTGGGTGTCGACTTGAATCAGCTTTGGTTTGCATTTGTATCTAGGGTAACCTTTGAAGAGAGACACCAGCCGGGAGTAGTGGTTATTAACTGTAGTTGGTTTACCAAGGTGCCTAGGTTAGTTACCAAGGTAGTAGGTTATACCGAATTGGCAATCGGATGTCGGAGACATAATGTACAGTGCGTATAGTTCATTATGTACCTAATAGGATAGTAGCCAACAGACACTGTGAAGTGCTGCCAACTAGATGCTGATTGTAAGTGTGATTCTTCTGAAGGGGAAACTTACAATCAGTACCCGTAATTAGTAATTGCGTTTCTATGTAGTACATGTTTGAACGTATCGCTGGCTTATCTGTGTGTGGGTTCTGTGCTTTTAAATATCAATAAATGCTGACAAAGTTTACACCTATTGTGTCGGTTACTTCAATAACCCAGCACTAAACTACTCAGAAAGAGTAATATTGATTTCTATCACCATTTTTTGGTTAGCGCATTACCGCTTATCACAGTACATCTGAAATTGACATGTTAAACAAGAACTCGGTAATTTGGCTTCCGCTTGTGCTAATGATCAAATAGGAACGCTACAAATGATGACATAACGTAATCTGCATAGGTAAGAGTAAATCAGTGCTTTGCCAGATCGTTCAGTTCCGAATCAATAAGACCTGATCGCTGTATGTTCTCCCGGTCGCACTCCACAAAAGCGTTCGTCGGACAACTTCGTAAACTTGTAAGTGAATTCACACTGGAGTTACTATGCTAGAGCCTCATAAAATTGCTCTTGTACACTACAGCCTCCACCCTTTAAAAATCAGCAGCTGTTATAGACACGGTAAAATAATTTATTTAACAGAAAAACAGTATGTACAGTATGTATGTTCGTGTGAGAAGTCGAAAAAACGTTGTCCTTCAAAATAAATAATTCGACTTGGTTTTTGCGTTTCAGAGCTCGCTGATCAATTTTGGTTTTTGTCTGTCTGTCTGTGCCAATTCCTTGTCACGCCCTTAACTATAGGTTTTGGTTCGATATTGTTGAAATCCTCAGGGATTG